>CM044435.1:63551125-63616807 GCA_024363595.1 Xenopus borealis
TTTTTTTTTTTTTTTTTTTTATAAATTGCAAAGGGTTTGCCTTCTTCTTTTATCCATTTACAGCTTTGAAATGGAGGTCTCTAACCCCTGCATTTAATAAAAAAGAGATTTGGAAAAAAAAATCTATTGCTTTGTGGGCCTACAATGCTATTGTTGTTTTTTAAAACTTGTGTTTCTGTTCAGGCCCTCTCCTATTCATATTCCAGTATCTAATTCAAACTACTACCTGGTTGCTATGGTAAATTAGACCATAGAAAATTGTTTTTGCACCCTGCACCTGCACGCTAAACGAATTGTCCACCATATGGCAGGCAGTAAAGACGGGCTGCCCTGCACTTGTGGCAAGTTTTCAACCTGACACAAAGTACAGAAAGCATCACTACTCGGCCACAAGTGCTACACG
The DNA here is from genome assembly GCA_024363595.1 of Xenopus borealis. Lineage (NCBI taxonomy): Eukaryota > Metazoa > Chordata > Amphibia > Anura > Pipidae > Xenopus > Xenopus borealis. The sequence goes on from CM044435.1 coordinate 63,551,529, forward strand.
AATGAGCAGTAAAGGGCTGACTTTTTTGGCACCTGTCTACTAGAAAATCATTTAAACATTAAATAAACCCAATAGACTGATTTTGCTTCCAATAAGGATTCAGTCTATCTTAGTTGGGATCAAGTACAAACTACTGTTTTATTACAACGAAAAAGGAAATCATTTAAAAAAATATTTATTTGGAGTCTGTGGGAGACAGCCTTTCCATAATTTGGCGCTTTCTGGATAACCGATCCCATACCTTTAATTACTTATACCGTACAAAAACTAAAATGTTAATCTAATACCCTCTGCAAAGTTTGCAATAGCTCTAGTAACATCTAGCAACCAATTTATTATTTTCATAGAAATAATTAGTAAATGATACTTCTGATTTAGTTATGGGTTTGTAAAACTGTGATGGAAAATATGCTACTTTTGCCCCCTACTATTTGCATGAACCAGAGGTCAAGCCATGTGTGCATAATACAGATACAGTGGCCTTCCTGTAAGTCGGAACTTTCTGGATAACTGGTTTCTAGATTATGTATCCCATACCTGTAGTTATTGGCATACACAAGAAAAGAAAAAAACATGTCGCTATGGCAGCTGTCATAAACCTGGATGGCAAAACACATTTCTTATAGATAACAACATTTCTAGCCAATCAGGGGCAGCAAGACTTTGGAATGCAAAATATGTTCTTTCCAAGAAAACCTTTAAATTGCATCCCTTAGGCTACATACTCAGGTGATTTAATCACACCCCATGCTGCACCACATTCCTGTGCCCTTTAGCAGATGGCAGTTCAAGAAAAAAAGAAAGGTCCTTTATCCCAGCCAGTCTTCTTGTGCTTAAACCCTGGATGTACATCGTGGACCTGTCTTTAGGTTTACATCTGGTTATCTGAAAGACCTGCTAAGACGGCAAACTAAGAGTCGATTATTACATTGTTAAACAATGTGATTTTTGAGTGCAGAATATATGCAAAAACCCATTGCCCATACAAAAACCACTGAACCTACTGATCATTTCATGCCCATCATTATGCATGAAGACCGTAGTCCTGCAAGGATTTATGTTTAATTTGTGCATTCATAACCATTTAAGTGTAGTTATGGCTCAGCATAAAGAATTCTTGAGATCCATTTTTTTTTTTTAAATCAAGCTGTAGCAGCCAATTATTTAGCCTAGAAACAAAGTATTGATTTAAAAAAGATTAGAAGATGAACTGAAGAGAAAGATAACTAACAAAATATAACAATGGAAATAATACAGTAGCCTCAGTGAGCAATAGAGAGTCTTAGCTGCTTTGGTCAGTGGCCATTTTCAACCACAAAACATTTTAAATGGCAATCTTGAGACCAAGGCAAGTAATGCAAAACTGTGTAAGAAAAGGATCAGGTAGCATTATAGGGCAATGATATCCACAAGCTCAGCTCCTGTTCTGGTTATTTCATCAATGTCCATTATAGTGCCACACTCTATAAAGAGTAAGCTGGGGTGGGGATGGAGAATGGAAAAAAGTATTAGAAAAAGGAGTATTTATAAAGTTAAAAAAAAGAAGCTAAAAAAACTAGCAACGGAAGTCTGAAGTACACGTATAAGGGTTGTTGCATAGGGCTGTTTTGGAGTCTTTAAGAGCCGCAAGTAGCCTACAATGCAATGCCAATGCACTTGAAACCCTCCTAGACTTACATTCCAGTAGACTGGAAAATAATGGAAATACTTTTACTTTTGTAACCTTTCCCCTTAAAGGGGTGGTTCACCTTCAAGTTAACTTTTAGTATATTGTAGAAAATCCAATTCTAAGAAACTTTTCAATTGGTCTCCATTATTTATTTTTCATAGTTTTTTAATCATTTGCTACTTTCTTCTGTTTCTTTGCAGCTTTCAAATGGGGGGTCACTGACACCATCTAAAAACAAATGCTCTGTAAGGCTACAAATGTATTGTTATTGCTACTTTTTATTACTTATCATTCTATTCAGCCCATCTCCTATTCATATTCCAGTCTCTTATTCAAATCAATGCAGAGTTGCTAGGGTAATTTGTACCCTAGAAACCAAATTGCTGACACTGCAAAATAAAACGCAGCTGAATAAAAAGCTAAATATCGATAAAACTACAAACAATAAAAAATGAAAACCAATTGCAAATTGTCTCAGAATATCACTCTCTACATTATACTAAAAGTTAACTCAAAGGTGAACAACCCCTTTAACCCCCATTCAGACATGCAAGTTAGGGAGCTCTGTAACTGCCTTGTGCACAATATTGATCTGCACCTTTTGCAAAATTATACCCTTAGTGCTTATTTACCCAGCATTTTTGTATAGGTAAACACATTCTTTCAGACACATAAAAACAATTTGTATTCTTACTGCAGCATGCCTTTCACTCTTTTCCTGCCAACCACCTATCTTTTATGAGTCAGAGGCAATGAACCCCCCCTTGATAATGAAGCAAAGGGTGTTGTGATTTTGGTCCAGCAACTCAAGCGTCACAGATGAGTTGCAGCCATGGCACTTTGAATGTAGCCCTCCATTTATTTCATTTGTTTGCATCATTTTATTTGATCTTTATTGATTTGATTGCATTTGAATCCCTGCATAATTATTTATCTTTGCATTTGAGTTTTCTGGGTTTTTCTTATGAGTACATTTTTTGTAAATCAAAGTCTGTTTATGGTATTTACCTATATTATGAACTATATAACTCATTTGTTAAGTATGTAGAGCCCCATGTTTTCTTACAGGAGTGGAATTCCACAAAGATGAGGGGGGGAGCCATTTTATAGTTTTCCTAGGAATCTAACCAGTGCTCCTAAATTGAAAGCACATAAAGCATTAAAACAGATCTGCATTAATGAAAACTCTTTTGGCAGTGAAAGGGTTAGAACAAGTAAATTATTTCAGTCAAGAATAGAGTTCTCTGCACTACTGAAGTGTGTTTTAGTGCATGCACTTGATGAAAGCATTATTGATTTTTGTAGCAGAGATGCATTCTGCAGTGACTTCTGTTTTTATGCAGACTACATTGAACTGTGGGGAACAAACAGACTGGGGGCGGGGTGATTTACAAAACTGGAGTATTTACCATAGTTGTAGCCCATAGCAACCTGGCAAGTCAAGAGCTTTATGTCTAGGTTATGATTTGGTATTGACCAAGGAAAAGGTGAATATTTGTATTGTTGCACTCTCTTTTACGAATATAGTTTTTGATATGACGGACGTTAAACATTTGTACACATTTAGTCTTACTAATCACATTTTAATTTTTCATAAGGTTTTCTTCCAATTGCCTGAAGGATGAACCATTCTTTAGAAAATTCCATTCCCTATGAAGATTATTTGAGGATGAAAGCCCAAACCATACCTCCACATCGTATGAAAGAATTTTTGGACTCTCTTAGTGGTAAGGGGAGTGAGGAAATGCAGCAGTTTGTACATTCTCCAATTTCTGTATATCCGCAACGCAATCATTATTTTTACATGGACAGCACAGATGTGGCAGGTTCTTTGTTGGAGCTGGCTAGACCCATTACTTCTCCTTTGCAGCATACTACAGTTAGCCCTGGCATTCCACTCGATCAACATCACATTCCTGTTCACCATGTTTCACTACGGCAGGGTCACCATGTGGATGTTCAGCCGAATCAATCTGCTAAGCTTATGCAACAGCAAGTAGAAGGGCAGCCAGTTTGTGAAGAACAAAATTCTAGCATTGCTGGTTCATCTAACTCACAAGAAAAAAGATCATGCTTAACAGGATTGTCTCAACCAGTAAAGAAAAGAAAATTTGACTTGCCTGTTGAAAACTGCTATCCTGTAAATCATGCATCCTTACAGAGTGCGTCTGCTGCTGCAGTACTGGCGTTACCCATGCAGAGCCAGCAACAGGCCTATATTCCGCTTCGCCAAGAGCTGCTAACTGTGGATAGTAGCCAGTTGTATGGGTTAGTACCAGCTAGCACATCAGCCTCTGGTCAGTTGCCCAATGTTGAATCGTGGGCAATATATTCTGCACATGCAACGTGTCCCGAGTCTCAGACTATTATGCATACCTCTGTTCCTCAGGACTCCTGTGGTATTGTCCAAATGGGAGAGATTCCAATGACCATAAGTAGCATTAAGGTAGAAGAAAGTAAAGAGAGCTTTGAAGCAAAAAAAAACAATACAGAGAAAACTGTACATGCTCCAGGCACTTCAGGCTTCCCTATGCAGTTGATAAATATGAATGGGAATATCCCAATATCTTTGTCTGTACAGAGTGCAGGAAAAGGTTATCAGCCATTGAAATACTGGGATCAACAAGTTCAGGTATGTACTTTTTCAGGACTGCCATTAATTCTCCATGGTTTAAAGGGAATTCTGATATTTTTATTGTTTGCATGACCCTGCTCCCATTGTGCTTGCAGTCAAAGGCTGGATGTGCGAGCCGTGTAGAGACTACACGTTGCTATTGAAGCACATGACTGCATTTTGTGCATTCCACACACTTAATGCTGTGTAGTTCTGCAGTGGGTGCTCTTGTGATGGTGACTCCTGAAGATTTAAAAAAAAAAAGAAAATTACAGAATATTACTTTTTCTTTTTTCATGTCTTGAGTGATTTTATTGGGGTTTACTTCTTTACCTTGAACATAAGGGCCAAAACACTTTGTTTAACTTATGATTGCTACTTGGTATATTACGTTTTTTGATTTCTCTAGAACAGGGATCCCCAACCTTTTGAACCTGTGAGCAACATTCAGAATTTAAAGGAGTTGGGAAGCAACACTAACATGAAAAATATTCTTGGGGTGCCAAATAAGTGCTGTGATTGGCTATTGGTAGCCCCTATGTGGATTGTCAACTCACATTGAGGTTCTGTTTGGCAGTGCACCTGATTTTTGTACAACCAAAACTTGCCTCCAAGCCTGGAATTTAAAAATAAGCAGCTGCTTTGAGGCCACTGGGAGTAACATCCAAGGGGTTGGAGAGCCACATGTTGCTCACGAGCTACTGGTTGGGGATCACTGCTCTAGAATATCTCTTTTACAAACCTATTTAAAATCTATTTGTTCTCTTATTGGCAGTATTATTTGGGCAGTTTTTTTTTTATTGTAGGGTATGTAGGTTGGCAATGCAATGCTGTGAAATTGTAGTTGTGAGTTGATTTTCCAGCAGTGAAAGAGTAAATAATTGTATATGTATGGTTGGTATTTTTGCTATTACTGTGCCTTGGTGGTGTGGAGTTTAGCTAATTCAGTCCTCTAAGATATAGTTAAAAAATGCAACTTTTTTTATAGGACTACCTAAACAAACTCTGGTGCAGTCTGGTCTGTTGAGAGATCATGGGACTTTATTAACATCATTGCTAAATTTTACAGTTGCATTTTTACATTTGCTATCGCATTCAATAACTGTTTGCCTTTATTGTCAAGCTAATGCTATTGTTAATACTGTAGCACCTATATTAATTATATATGTGTATAATCTGTATGTAAATATAATGTGGATACCATCAGTGCTTAATCATTTTGTTCATGGGTTTTCTGTATTTATTTTTCTGTTGAAAATTCCTTGATTCTGTTTGTGGTATAATCTCTTTTTCTCTTTCCGTATCTAGTCTGAAGGCCTACAGAGCTCTCCAACTGAACCACACCTACGTTTGCAGAATGCAGATTTTCCATGCACCCTCAAGCCTGAGGAAGGTGCTTTATTTTGGAAGAGTTGGGCACTGATAAAAAATGGGGAAACCATGAAGGAAATGGAGAACAAGTTGCCATGTTCTGAAAGTAGGAAGCTTTGCTATCATAAAAATTGCATATATTGTTTTTTTTGTGAATGGACACCTTTTTTTAAATTGGCTTTTTATTTTATATTTGTACTTTTTGCTTTGTAGAGCCTTTAAACCCTCAAACAACTATTCACCACCTTGGAAGTTTTCATGCTTTGTCATAGAACATTGATTTAATTAATTGTTTTTGTCACTGATCAACCGGAAAATCATTTTTCAAGTCAAAGTGAAAACAAATGTATGAAAAGTGATTTAAATTGAAAAAATATGAAAAAAAAAACACAAAATACTTTAACTGTTTGTATAATTGTATAGCTCATTCAAGTCAGTATTTAGTACTTACTTTTGGCAGCAATTGGAGCATTGAGTGTGTGGTGTGCAGCTTTGCACATCTAGACACTGCAATTGTTTCCTATTTCTCTTTGCAAAATTATGCAACCTCTGCGAGGTCATGAGTCCAACCACACATTCTCTATTGGATTGACATTTGGACTTCGACTCGGCTTGCCCAGGACACAAGCATTGTTTTTAAACTATTGTTGTATGGATTTGGCTTTATGCTTGGGGTCAGTGTTGTTGTTGGAAGACTAATTTCTAATACAAGGTGTGTGAATGAGGGAACGAGTCACAAGCAGAATACCTGCTATTTTGCCTTTATTGTGCCACCACACTGAACATGACCACTGGGATGAGGCAACAGGCAATGCATATCCCTGTCTCATATCACTTAAAGACAGGCTAATACAATATAAGACAATACACTATCTCTATGTAACTCCTACCCGACTTAGACAAATGGCCGAACCCCAGATGACTCTTGCCCTAGATGTCAGGAACCAGCAACTGACTTCTTCCATTTGATATGGGAATGTCCACAAACTTTTTTACCTTCTGGTCCCAAGTGGTAACTTATTTGGTGGATAACTTTTCCCACGGGTAATAACACCAGCTATCTGCCTCCTGGGGGTTGTAGAGGCTATAATCACTGCCAAAAACGCTAGGATAAAGTCACATATCCTATTATTCTATGCAAAGAAAATAGTGGCAATGCACTGCATGGGTAATTATCCACCTTCCCTCAGAACATGGAAGCAGTTGGTCAATAATGCTGTCTCACTTTTCAAACTCGCATATGAAATTAGAGTTTCATCCACCAAATTTGACAAGGTCTGGGAGGCCATGATGTGATCTTGATTCTATTCCTGAATAAGGGTAACCTAAGTGTACCCCTACATAAGACAAGCTACTTCCCAATTTAGCTTTGAGGAAGTGGCAGCTCAAAAATAGTTTACAAAGGATTCTTCTATGAGTGTCCAGTTAACCCCAATACAGGGTTCTTACTGTTGCAATACTCTATACCAGGGATCTGCAACCTTGGCTCTCCAGCTGTTAAGGAACTACAAGTCCCACAATGCAATGGAGGAGTCTGTCATGATTCATAAAGGCAAATGCATTGTGGGACTTGTAGTTCCTTAACAGCTGGAGAGCCAAGGTTGCAGATCCCTGCTCTATACGTTGACTGGTAATTCATGTCTGACTTCATGTAATGCATACAGGATGTTTTGTTATGTTTTGTGTCAAATGTTTAAAACAATAAAACTTACCTTTAAAGAAAAATACAATTTAAACATTAAACCCAACAGTATTATTTTGCCTCAAATAAGTATGAATTAATCTTAGTTGGGATCAAGTAAAAAGGACTGTTTTATTATCACAGAGAAAAGGGAAATCCTTTTTAAATCTTTGCATTATTTCCTTATAATGAAATATAATCGGAGATGGCCTTTCCATAATTCAGAGCTTTCTGGATAACTGGTTTCTGGATAACTGATCATATACCTGTGTGTCTGTGCATTTATAAGGTCATAGGAATTATTGGTGACTCTAAACTTCCTAATATTTTACAATATACGACACATGATAACTCTCATAACTGAAAATAATAGCTCACAAAAGAAATGATCGTTTAATTTCTATTTTCTTGTACTTTCTAGGAAGAAAACCAATAATTTTTAAGGAAGATATTCTTTCCGTGCCAATAGCAGATTTAAATTATGGACTGTGCCTAATGACTAAAGAGGCTAGAAAGCATGATGGTTCTTCTTATGATGCTGATATGTTGTTCTTTTTATTTCTGTGTATGCAAAAGGTAAGCTTTTCATTTCATTCTTTTTTTTTTTTTTCATCCCTCATGTGTTTGGTAGCCAAGGATGAGGAGAGTATAACAGTGCTTTATTAGCAGCTTCATGCAGCCTTTACATAACAGCAGTAAGTCTTACTTTCACTTTCAAGCTGTACAGAAAGTCCTGTGTATGCACAGTGACACCTGCAGGCCATTTGAATAAACACCACATATTCCCCCTATAGTAGGAAAGTATTTTGACAAATATAATAAACAGTAACAATTAAACAGTGTTTCTTAAAGCTATATATACATTCTTCACATGACCTAGTCCTTGGTCCATGCAGGTAGTTTTCTGATTCTCTCAGTACGCCTTATAGGTTCATTTTCTTCAGGCCTATTGCAGTTGGCATTAGGAGTAGGAAAAGCCAACAGCAGAAGATGCATAGGGTCATGTGTAGGAGCTAACAGACTAGGACAAATCAAAATCTATCTAAACTGAATGCACCTAGATTTCTGGCAGAAGTTGCATATAAATGTTTTGTGTTTGAAGAAGATGATTAATTATACAAGAATTTCAGTTTGAGTTATTACAAATTGTCACTATTTAGTGCCCATTGTTTAAATCCCCGGGGTTCAATGTATGCATTTTGAAGTCAGTCATTGCCATTATAAACAGACCATGCTCAAATATACATTGCTACATATGGTTTATCATTATTGTACATCACATTCATGTAATGTTGTGGTAACTTGGGGGGGAAAGGTGAATTTATGCAAAGGTTTGTGGGCGAGTAGAATGAATGGTGGGTGTTTTAAAAGTACACCTGTCTGATATACGTGTGTAGACTAAATACATTAAAAATGCTCTTATTTTCCATATGCATGTATGCCCTGCATTACAGTGTCATAATAATGCCACAAAAATTTGCCACGTGTAACCTAGCCCTAAGGCCCTTTAAGCTCTCTTCTTAGGGTCGCGAAACGTTGCTTCCTTATGATTTCAATTAGTTTTATGCTGTCATATTTATTTCTATTCATTCTCCACAACACAGCAGTGACTATTCTCTAAAAAAAAAACTTGTGTGAAAATGTTTTCCTGCTTCACTGTGTGGGCTAGACATATACAATTGTGCAGATCCACTTAGATGACCAAAATCTACTATACATGCTATTCTCTCACACACTTTTGCCATCCGTCTTGAAACTGTGTTGCAAACATTTTCTGACTGATTCTTATGTTGTCTGTGTTGAAATTTTGCCAAAAAGGTATCAGTTGACATTGCTATTGGGTAAACGTTCATATCCCTGTTCTTTTTTTATAACCCAGAGCTGTAAAACAAAGGATTATAAGCCAGTACTTCCTGTATTTCTTGTTTTCCTTTACTTGGATTTATTTTCCAGATTTGATTTTGCATGAACATTCATAAAACGGACACCTAGTTTGTTCCAAGAGTGCATTATTTATGTCCTCACAGGGGGTGTTAAGAAAGATATTCATGTTTCAACTGTACAGTATACGTTACTATTGATTACAGGTACCGTTTTTAACGTAGATATTCAGGAACCTTTGCAAGGGACCTAATCTTTTCTGAAAACAAAGTGCCTTATTGTCTCTGCAGAGACTTTTGTGTGAGTTGTGAAAAGCTGATTTATTTTAATTGTGAATAGCAAATGGTAACCTCTTCTGCTAAAGAGAGAGTTTTGCTCTGTTGTGCAGTGCATTCAGTTGCTTTTTAATGTGAATCTGTTAGCAGCTGAACACTGGTTTATATTTTTTGTATAATTAAAGAAAAATGTACTGTATAAAGTCTAAAATAGAATATTACTAGAAATGCTGTATTTTGTATACTAAATATAAACACAAACTGACTGCACCAGAAGTCTAAGACAAATGAATTATGCTTTCAAAGTTGGCACAGGGGTAGGTCATCTTGTAACTTTGTTATACATCTCTGCAATACCAAGACTCCGCACATGCTCAGTGTGGTATGGGCTTCAGTTGGGAGGTTAAGCTTAGGGATTGTCCTAAATGATCAAAACCATACAAGTCAAATAATATCTGCCATAGAAGCCAGTACAGCATAAATTAATAATCAGAATATGCACTGGACTGGGTCTGTGGATAAAAATCTCTACACAGTCACTGGCTACTCTACAGGGAAACAAACAAAGCTGCTCAAGGTCAGGGAAGTAAGGTGGGGGAGCTCCCCCCTGCCATTTGATGATTTCCCTGCAGAGCAGTTAGGGACCATCTTATCTGCAGCTGTCGGAGCAAGTAAAAATGCATACAGTCGGGTTTATTATAAAAACAGCAGCCATTTTTTAAATTAAAGTATATTGGAGATAAATGTCTCTTTCTTTAAAGAAAAAATGGGATTATATATTTTTTTGCCTTTGCATCCACTTTAAAGTAGTATTTGTCCCTTTCTGTTCAATGCACTGTCGGTTCTGACCCTTTAAACTATGTGGTAGAAGCCAGCTGATTAGCAGACCTGTGAAGAAGCCTGCAAGACATTTGGGGTATTGGAGTCTTGGCTAAAGACGCAAGTAAAGGCCCTGTCTTGCTTTGTAGTAGGTTTTGCACAGCAGTCAAGGGCAGAAGCTCAAATGTAGAAGCCATAATGTTTCACTGCAGTTTTAATAGAACTGAACATCAAGGTAGAACTGAAAAGTAAGATGATCAAAGGAGGGGGAAGAAGAACATATGGTGTATTTAAAATGTTTTCATGAAGGAAAACTACCATAGGATTATTTAAAAAGTAGAATATATTGCGCAATGTATATTCTTTGGAATAATCTTTAGTATTTCATCCTGTGCAAGTGCATACATTTTAAAAAAAAAGGAGTTTTGAACTCCAAGTTTATGATGAAAAAATTATAGGTCTTCCCTGGAGCATGATCATATATTGATTTGTAAAGCTATGAAACACACTCCCCTGAATGGTCTGCATAGGACCCTTAGGAGATCTGATTATTGGCCTGGAGACAAAACTATTGGATCAGTACATTTTAGTCCACCACTTGCTGTGCCAGTTTTAATTGCCTTGTTGGTGAACATGGACTCCTTGACCCATTCTAGGGTTAATAAACACTGTATACTTTGTGCAGTCTTAGAGCTCATCAAGGGGCAATATTCATCTTACCGCAATACAATTCCCATATATAGGATTTGTACTAAAACTGTTAACTATTGTATTCTTTCCCTTTTATTTACCTCTTCTTTCCTTTCCGGAATCAAGAACAATAAAAAGCCTGTGTCTGACTTACATGTTAGGATAAGTATATTATAAGGAAGGGGTATAACTATGACTGATAAGATGATTACATTACAGTTTGATTTACTTTTTTCATTTTTCCACAGTTCAAACTTCAATTAATAATTATCCAAGAACAAAATAATCAAGAAAACCTCTAACAATTCTCACAAATTATTCATAGTTAAGGTTTTTCTTTGTACATAGGGAAAGGTGGGAGATAACATTTGTGGGGAGGGGAAGATGGGAGATAAAATCTGTTGGGGGGGGGGGAGATATTGCGTCTGTATACATGTATGGGAGTTGTTATTCAGAATGCTTGGGCCCTGGGGTTTTCTGGGTAATGGATCCATTAAATCTCCATACTCTAAATCTACTAAAACATAATTAAACCCAGTTGGATTGCTTCGCTTCCAATAAGGATTAATTATATCTTGGTTTGGGTCAAGTACAAGGTACTGTATTGAAAATTTGAAAATAATTTAAAATTGAGACTATGGTGCAAATTCACTTAAGCGCGAAGCATGTAAAGCTGGCACTAATTTGCCAGCGTGACGTCAATTTGCAACTTCGCCAATTCACTAACAGTGTCCCTGGCGAAGGACATCTACTTGCTCAACTTCGCTCCCTTACGCCAGGCGAAGTTGCACACTGACGAAGGGAAGTAACTACGCTAATTCACTAAGATGAAAATTTTTGTGAACGTTACCATATCACCCTAGCCTAGACGTTACTTCGCCAGGTCAGACCTGGCGTAGTTCAATACGATAGTTAGGAGTTTGAAAAAAACGAATGTCGGCAAAGGCAATGCTAGCACATTTTCGCGCTTTAGTGAATTTGCCCCTATGAGAGATGGCTAACCAGTAACAAGGCTCTCTGGTTTCTGGACAACGGATCCTATACCTGTACTATAACCATGTAAAATAGTTATATTTATGAACCTATATGAATCATTGTATCTTATTCTCCGTCTGATTTAATTTTTTCTCTTTTTAGCACATGTTCGACAACAACAGAATCGATAATGTCTTTGCTGACCTTTACTATTCAAAGTTTTTGGAAAAACTTCATGAAGTACTTAAGGAATGGTGCCCAAGAGTAAACCCATTTGGTAGGAGAGTATTCATTACATTACTTGCTAAAATGTTTTTCATATTGGTGCACTGGCATTTATTTTAATATTTTCTTTAGGTTACATCATATCCAGTTATATTACTGAAGAAATGTTATGGGACTGTAAACAACTTGGCGCCCATTCACCAACTACTCTCCTTTTCACACTCATGTATTTTAACACTAAGTAAGTAACTTTAACTTTGGTCCTTTGGAGGATAAAAGGTCTCCTTATAAAGGGGATGTTCACCTTTTGCAAAATTCTTCCAAAGTGGTAGGACTTTGCTAAAGAAACACTTTTTGCAAAAGCAAACCTATTTTTTTCAATTTATTTAATAAACAAAGTAAACCACTTACCCCACTTAACCAAGTTTGACCCACTTCTCCTCATTGTTAATGCAGAGAGCAGCAGCGGCTAAAATCTCGCAGAGGAACAGGGCAGCTATAATTGTTACGGTGTATGCATGGACTATGTTTTGCTGCCTGGTAGCAAATTGTGGAACGTTCTAACTGCTGCTGGGCACTGCATATTTACATTGGTTGAGCACAATTTTTAAATATTAATTTAAATTTCAAATTGTTCACCTTTGAGTTAACTTTTAGTATGATGTAGAGCGTTATATTCTGAGAAAATTTGCAGTTGGCTTTCATTTTTTATTTCTGTTTTGACTTCTGTAGCTTTTTATTCATCAGCTCTCCAGTTTGCAATTTCAGCAATCTGGTGGCTAGGGTCCAACTTACCCTGGCAACCAGGCATTGATTTGAACAATACACTGGAATATGAAGAAGAGAGGCCTAAATAGAAAGCTGATTAATAAAAAGTAGCAGTAACAATACATTTGTAGCCTCGCAGAGCATTTGTTTTTTACATGGGGTCAGTCACCCCCATTTACTTGTAAAGAGTAATTGTGTCCCCTTGCAACACCCTTTCTCCAGGGAAAACAACCCCAACCTGGACAGTCTACACTCATAATTTAAACCTTCCATCCCTTGGTATTTATTTTGCTCTACTGGATCGAATTTAAATTGCATAGAAGGAAACTTAGCCTTTCCTAATATTTGCACCCCTAAGGTATGCATGATGGGTTTGGCTGACTGAGTACTGCCACTGAATAAGACAAGGTAACATATTACCAGACTCCTCTGATATGCTAATAAGTGGTGATAAATTGCACATGAAATCTGACACAGTTCATGGATTAATTTGGTTAATAAATCCCTTACAGTAGCTATAACCATACTAACAGAAGAGCAGAAAGTGAAGAGATGCGACTGATAGTGATGAACTTACCAGTATCCACGGTACATAGATAATATTTTCAGCATGTATGTACTGGCCAGACAATCCTGACTGATATCCATATGTGTATAGCTAACTTTAGCAACTAGGGCTTCTCAACCTGCCAGTTTTCTATATATCTGGTTCCTTGGATGAAAATCAATTCCAATGTCGATTAAACTGAGTAACGTAGTAGGTTAACCTGAAAAATGGCCTGTGTCCATTACTTTCAACCTTTTTGTCCCAGATAAGACTGTCTAACTGTATCTCCAGCACCCACTGGTAATATATTTAGTATATTTATATATAGTTGTGGTTCACACATTTTGGCAAACGAAATGAGTTATGGCTAGGTATATAGATATCAGGGCTGCAAAATGTGTTGGTGCTATATAAATACATGTTGATAATAATAATACATATTCTTTTAAAATCACAGTTAACTAGTTTTTGCATTTATTTTTTATGCATGTTTATTGCATATGAGGCACGACACCTTTAACTGATGTTTCCTATTGAATTTGTTGCTCACTGAAACTTGCGATAACTCATGCCCGATAAGTGTTACCATACTTTTAGATAAAATTCATTTATGTGTATTGCATTCACCTGAACAGGTATGGGACCCTTTAACCCGTTACCCAGAAAGGTCAGAATTTCAGAAAGGCCATCAGTCGTTAATTTTGAGCGAATAGTTCTAAATGTAAATGATTTCCTGTTTCTTTATAATATGAGACGCAAAGTTGGACAGGATCAGAGGTCGGCAAAGTGAGAAACTTCATTACCACGTGACGGGGGCATACCGTGTATACTGATGCAATGCAATTAACATTATATGAATATATATATATTTTTTTAATTCATTTATTTTTGTCGTAGGTATTTTATTTTAAAAACTGTAGAACAGCATTCACAGCTGGCTTTCTCCAAAATAACAAAGCAGACCAGGAAGAACCCTGGAACTGGAAAAGAGAAGAACTGCACAATACGTTTTCTGCGGTTGTATGGTCAAGTTCAGAGTGGTTTGAAAGGTATGTTCCGGCAGCCACCAGGAGACAAGCACCTAGAGGAAAATGGCATCTGATTGCTCCTTTTTATCTCTCCTGCCACTCTGTTAATGTATAAGGAGTATGATCAGATAACACTTAACATTGCTGCACCTAAACCTATTTCTTCTCTCCATTCCCTTATATCTGCCTCTTTTCCTCTTGCTATAGTTACTGAAGAAACCTATGTGGAACAACTTGAAAACCCAGATAATCCACTGCAGTGTCCCATCAAGTTGTATGATTTCTATCGCTTTAAATGGTACGTTTGATATCGTTTCCAAATGCAGGTTTATGATTTAGGACAATGACGTGTGTGAGACTTTGTCTTCTGCAATCCTTGTCACATCATAGTTGCTGAGAATTACTGTAGGTGCAACAAAGCTATGTACAAAAGAGTCATTACATTGAAGAGCTAAACTAAATAGGGTACAGGCTGTATACAATTAGTAATTGGTGTTCATGTTCCCCTCATTTGTTCTGAGCGTCTTGGTCTTTAGGGTGATGACACATGGGGAGTTTTGCAGCCTGCAGTTAGATCTTCATTACCCTGGCAACTTATCTCCCAAAAAAAAATTTTTTTATATAACATAGAACATTAAAGACGAGAAGATTTGAGGAGATTAGTCGCCTGGCGACAAAACGCCACGTCTTTGAGGTGACTAATCTCCTTGAATGGCTTGCTCGTATCTTGCACCAGCTAGCGCTAAAGTCGCCGGTGCCTATTCACACACGGCTATACGTTTTTTAAAGTCGTTCCATTTACCACCACTCTTTCTAGTCTATCTTTTAGCTACTTCTCTATCCAGTTACAAATACTATGTTCCAGGCCAACATTCCATAATTTAACCAGTAGCCTTCTGTGTGGCACTGTATCAAATGCTTTAGCAAAGTCTAAGTAAATCACATCCACTATCATCCCAGAATTGAGGTCCCTGCTTCCCTTCTCATAAAAAGAAATTAAATTAGTCTGGCAAGATCTATTAAGCATAAAACCATGCTGGCACAGACTCATAGTATTGTTATTGCTATGAAGTCCAGTATCCTATCCTTTGTTAATCCTTTGAAAAGCTTTCCAACCACCGACATTAGAGGCTGAGAACGGGATCCTTTTTTGAATAGCGGCACCACGTTAGCAATTTGCCAGTCTCTCAGCACCATGCCAGACCTCAATGAATCCTGCAAAATTTAGAGAGGTTTAGCAATCACAGAGATAAGTTCGCCAAGTACCCTAGGATGAATCCAATCTGGCCCTGGACCTTTGTTTATCTTAACATGTTTTAGTCTCTTTTGAATTTCTTCATGTGTGAACCATGCATCATTAGAATTGGGACTATTAATAAGGAAACCTTCATTAGCTGGTTCCTCACTTGTGTAGACAAACGAAAAGTATGCATTCAGAATCTGCGCTTTTTGCTTGTTCTCATCAACCAGCTGACCCCCCTCTGATAATAAATATCACTGAGGAAGAGTCAGTTGACTCGAAACATGTCGTGCATGAAAAGCCAATAAACACAGCACACTGATTTTTATGGTTCTCCAGGAGTATCTTTATTGTTGACTAAATATCACTCTAACTTGCAGCATAGTGGTAAAGAGTGACTGAAGTTTATCGGAGCACAAGTCACATGACCTGAGGGCTGCTAGGAAACTGACAATATGTCTAGCTCCATGTGAAATTTCAAAATTAAATCTAAAAAAGTTTGCTCCTTAAAGGACAAGGAAAGTGAAACTAAAGAAGTAGCTAGAAATGTTGTACATTATGTTTTGGGCTTCTCTGCCAGCCCAAGGCAACCACAGCCCTTTAGCAGTAAAGATCTGTCTATCCAAAGATACTCCAATAGCTCCCCAGCTTCTTTTCTGCTGAGTCACTGCACATTCTCTGTGCCGATGTTGGTTACTGATCTTAGGAACCGACTCACAATATACAGAACACAGAGAATGGAAATGTCACAATATAAGGCTGATTAGTCATTAATACAGATAATTACTATATGGCAGCACAGAAACCAATGCAATTAGTATCAGAATGTAATAATCCCTGCAGCATCAGTTTATATTACAGGCCAACCTTATTTTCTGTTTGATAATTTGCGACGACCCCTAAGCAGACACTTTCCAACATAGTGACCCCCTGTGACAAGTTTGAAATTATGAACCATTGCTGCTATTGACCAGCTGAAACTTTAGGCGGGTGCAATATGTTCAGTATATAAAACATGGCATTTTTAGCCACATTAATTTTTAGACTTTCCTTGTCCTTTAAAAAAAAAAGAAGACTGCTGGAGCAGCACTAGTAACTGGTGTGTTTTGACAAAAACATAATTTTCCGCAACAGTATCCCTTTAAGATCACAGCAAGTAAAACCCATCACTTGTGACCATCTGGCCTCCCTACCCATTTTAGATTAAAAATATCCAAGTAAAAAGGCAATCGTCCGGCAGTTAGAAGTGAAGATGAATAGGGCTCGTATATGAAGATAGGCAAACGGTATATACTGTAAATATAGCAAGTAGGAGATGCTGTCATGATTTATAGGAGTCTTTACACTGTATTGCATTTCATAAGTTCATTAAGATCAAGCATATACACCAAACTAATGGTTATATTATAGGATTCATGTATGATTTACATTTTTTTTGCAGTCCACAAGGAATGAGGGGCCCGACAGATGCCTTCTACTTAGTTCCTGAACCAGTAGTAGCCCCAAACAGCCCTATCTGGTATTCTGGACAGCCTGTAAATAAGGAAGTGATGGAGCAAATGCTAACTCGAATATTGCTGGTTAAAGATGTCCAGGAAGCACATGCAGCTTCCCACATTTCTGCATATTAATTCACCTGCCTGTCTAACAATGTTATAAAACACTTTATTTGTAAAGCATGATGAACTGTAGATGATGTACTTTTCTGTACTTTATTCCACAGGAAAAGCTGATTGCTTTGAGTATACGAAGCTGACCACAATATATGTTCAACTTTTTGCAATGTACAGAAGGCACATACATTTAGTATGTTTTGATCTAATTTATGCTTCCTCTATCCTGAGCACTCTAGAACTCTGTATGTACAGGGCTGAAATCACACACACACGTATATAATTATATATATATATGGAGTAGTTACACTCCGGCTTAATCTTTTGATTTTTTGTAAATATTTTGCATAGGTATCTTTACATAAAACAATTACACAGTAAGGTCAACCCTTAAGGAGTTATAATGCTAAAATATGTACTGTATCCTGTGAAAGACTTTATGTATGGAATTGTTTGTTGGTAACAAGTGCTTAATTTGTATACTTTATTAATCTGTTTAGTGCAATGTAGCCATAAACATGTTCTTAATGAAACATGCTACTAAGATGGTACTGTTTTTCCTTTATAAAGGATAATGCTTCCATGACATACTGTACAATCAAGGATGCCAAACTGATAAATGTCAGATATAGAAATTTAGACAAATTAAAAAAAAAAAAAAAAAAAAAAAAAAAAAAAAAAAAAAAAAAAAAAAAAAAAAAAAAAAAAAAGTTGAAATTGTAGTCACGGGAAGCGTCAAGATTTTTGGAATATTTCCAGCTTTTGTGTTTTTGATGTTGTGAGTGTAATTCGTGCCTAAAGAAAAGGTCACTAGAAATTTGACGCGTATCTTTCCACACCTACTTTTATGCATGCACGGAAGAATTGCACATCATGCTGAGAAAACTATACAACCTTACCTCAAATCCAGTTAGGTTGTGCCTTAAAACAATCCAGGCACTTGGATTTCTTTCAAACAGTGACTGTACTGTAACCTTTGATTGTGTTTTTAGTAAGTCCACTTTTGCAGGGAGATATTGTATATTTTCACAGAAAACTCGACATGCAAATCGCTGAATAATAGGAAAAAGGAGTGTTTGAATCTGATGTATGCTAGATTTCTGACTTCTTTGTTATTTAATGCAGACTGAGCACTAATTTTCATTTGAAATAAAACTGAAATGGATTGTTATGCTGGCTTTATAATTTAGAACTTTTTTTTTGTTTTTTAATTTCTATTGATCTGTCTATTATTAGGGAGACCATAAACTGGCTGACTAGTTGTTGAACTATACTGGTACAATTTAGTATGTTTAGCCTCATGGTATATGGCAGAATAAAATGTTTCTTCTATAGTTAGCCAAAAACCATAATGTATAAAGGCTGGAGTGACTGGATGTCTAACATAATAGCCAGAACACTTCCTGCTTTTCAGCTCTCTAACTCTGAGTTAGTGATGTGAAGGGGGGCCATATGGGACATAACTGTTCAGTGAGTTTGCAATTGATCCTCAGCATTCAGCTCAGATTCAAAAGCAACAGTTATGACCCATGTGCCTCCCCCCCCTCGTCACAGATTGGTCACTCCCTGGTAACCAATGAGTGGAAACCAAGAGAGCTGCAAAGCAGGAAGTAGTGTTCTGTTAGACATCCAGTCACTCCAGCCTTTATACATTACATTTTTGCCTGACTAACTATATTGGAAACATTTTACACAGCTGATCTATACCCAATCTACAAAACACTTATCAAACAGAATTTTCTAACCTTTTGTTTTGAGTGCACTTACTTTCACAGTTCTAGTGCATCCCTTAAATCAATTTTAACTGAAACATGGACTTTCACCTTTAAATTAACTTTTAGTATGAGGCAGACGGTGATATTTTGAGACCATTCTCAACTGTTCTTCATTCTCTTTGTATGGTTTTCTAGTTATTTAGCTTTTTGTTCACCTGCTCATTGGAAATAAAAGCTTGGGCTTATTGGAGGACCCCATGAATCTGATTGGGTTGGTTGCCCAGGGACCATTGATAAAAAGCAGACTAGACTTTGGAAAGTGTTGGTGCTTGGGTGGGGCAGGGTTGGAGAGGGGGCCCAGGGCCCTACATTCAGTAAATCTGCCCATCAAGAAGACATGCTTAATACATTGTGATTGCAAATGGAATTGGATCATTGAGCATACATTTTCCTGCAGTTTTCTTTTAATAGTTCTTTTAGTATGTCTGCCTCTCATTTTTGTCTAAAAATAGGGTGCTCAATAAATTAAAGTTGAAATTATTGATGTCTAAGGGACAGATTTATCATTGGTCGAATAAAAAAAGAATAGAAATTCGAAGATTCGAATTTATATTAAATTCGATCGAACTTCGAATTATTCATGTGAATTTTGTAAATCTGCCCCTTAGTATTGGCACTTGGATTCATTGTTCAAGCATGAAACTATGATTAGTTGAAAAGATTATGTATGGGCCATAGTCAGGATTTTCTTTGGTATTTGGCCCAATCCTTGTATCTGGCCAATCCAAATACTTAAAATTATGTGACTTTTCTTTTCATGAGAAGTGTCTCTCTTTTCCCCTCCCCATGCTCATTTGCATATGCAAATTATGGGTTCGTTCATTATTCTGCCCAATCTTTCATGAAGGATTCGGCCGAATCCAAAACTGCATTTGGTGCATCCCTAGAAAAGATCCATCTAAAGAAAGCCATATAAAGGTCCTTTAAAACATTTAAAGTATAATTTGCAGTAGTTGAGGAATCGTCATAAATGATCAAAAAACAAAGCTGTTTGAGTTCTGCATGGCTGGTAAGTAAGTCAGGGGCTCCCCCTGCTGTTCATAAGTATGATTGTTTCCCTGCCAGAAGTTAGGGACCATCTGACAATTCCTATCCACAGCGCTAAATGAAGGGAGAATTTCACTGCATACAGTCAGATTTCCTATTAAAAAAACGGTACACATTTTTAAATTAAAGTATATTGGAGATAGATTTCTTTTTCATTAAAGAAAGTAAAAATGGGATTTTATTTCTTTGCCTTTCCTTGCCCTTTAATACAAATTCCCTGTGTGGAAAAGGATAACTGCTCAAAATTAGGCTGACATTTATCTGAACTAAGCAGCTGCCTTACTTTCCACAGACTAAAGCTGGATGCAAAGATCCAACAGTACAAATCCCCAATTCGTACAATTTTTAGATCGTGTGTGGAGTGTCCTGACATTTGTCTTGCCCTACCGATTGCTTGTTCAGTCGGACAGGTTAGAACAGGGGTCCCCAACCTTTTTTTACCCTTGAGCCATATTCAAATGTAAAAAGAGTTGGGGAGCAACACAAGCATGAAAGATTCACTTGGGGTGCCAAATAAGGGCTGTGATTGGCTATTTGCTAGCCTCTATGTGGACAGGCAGCCTACAGGAGGCTCTACTTGGCACTATACTTGGTTTTTCTGCTATTAAACCATGCATCCAAACCAGGAATTCAAAAGTAAGCGCCTGCTTTGAGGACACAGAGCAAAATCCAAGAGGTTGGAGAGCAACAGGTTGCTCATGAGCTACTGGTTTGGGCTCACTGGCTTAGAAGATTTCAGTCGGCTTCCAATCATATCTCTGCATGTATTGCTGATCTGACAATTTTCAGTAGGAGACGGTCGCCAGCTTTGTCCGACATAAAACTTTCATACGATTGCTGTCAGGGCAGAACATCGGCTGATCTGTGCTTTTACTACTTTATTTTAGCTGAAGGTTAGTGACTGGTCGGGAGATGGGGACGTCCGATCATTCAGTGATCCGAACGATCAGATCCTTGTGTCTACAGCCAGCTTAAGTCTACACCAGTGCTTGAATTGGAGTGAAAAAATGGCTTTGCTTTAAAGTGGGTGAATCCAGAAAGTATTGGTGCATGAGGCTTTTTATAACAATGGGTGTGGCTTATGGTTGTGGGTAGGGCTTGCTTTAGCACACTGCTCTATGCGCACCACACAGAGCATCCCTCCACTTTTGCTATCTCCTTTTTGGTATTTCCTTCTTATGCACAGTTTGATGCCCAGTATGTATAGATATATGTATACGACTTGAAGGGACCCCAAAATGAAAATTGTGCATGACTTTTCTTGTCTGCTAATTTAGGTTCTACAAACACAGCACCTTTTCTGTGTATTATGTCATAACATAGGATAACACAATCATATTCTAGATTACCCAAGATATATTTCATATATATATATAATTTTCTCACTATTCCTTAGTCTGCTGCTGTTTAATACCTTAATTTTCTCTTTTTTTCCTCCAGTTTTCTTCTCTATAACCCTCTCTTCTTTATCAGTTTAACACTTTTCTATATCTCTCCCAGCAATCCTTTCATCCTCTATATATTTAACCTCTGCATATTATTTGCATGCAGCAGTAGAGAGGACCAAAAGAAAGTTCCGGGATGCAAAACACTTGCATGCCTTCTGAGGGCATCCCTGTGCACCCCTCCCCAATTCCAACACTGGTCTACACTTATTCTGAACACACTTTTATACAAATGCTGTTAGATTATAGTCAAGATTCATACTTTTGGGCTCAAGTGTTTGCAGAGCGCTTATCCAAAATGTCGCCTGTTTTTGTATATAAAAGCCTATTGCCCCCTCTTATTAGTGAGGGCATGGCTTCTATTACCAAATGTTGTGGAGGCCCCAGCAAGACTGGAACAAAGACTTAATGAGATGACCCAGAGTTTATACAGAGAGGGTATCTAATGGATCTGCTTAAGAATGAACTACATTAAGTAAGGCAGGTAAAAACCTGGCCCATTTGTACATACATCTCATGTGGCATTGCAGAAAATATACCACGTTATCAACAAACACTGGGGTGTCTTGCAAGAACATACCCAGAAATAAGGAGTTTAAATCCTTTGGTCCTACAGACGACTCCACAAAGTGTGAGAACAGATCTGGGGTGGTCTACCTAATAAAGTGCCCTTACAAGTTACTTTATGTAGACCATACAGGCCATTAAGGATAGAATTTGTGAAATCTACTATTTAAACAAATTATTTGAAGCTTCTATTGCTTGTGGGATTCTGTAATAGAGGTTGTGCCCCCACAGAGAACAGGGGGCAAAAGGCTTCTAAAAGGGGAACGCCACAAAAACATAACGAGCTTTTTGAAAAGTAAACTATTTGAAGAAACTTTGCAATATACATCAGTTAAAAAATATGCAGACTTTTCATGATTTTTAAAGGTTTCTGACAGTTCCTTAAGCCTAGCGCCCTGCTCTCCTGCTGATCTGTCCGACTACTTTGCTGAGCTGGCGGACTACTGTTACTTTGTATCATCAGCCATCTGTCCTCAGCTTGCATCCTCCAAACCCCACAAATCCCTGCACACGTTTGTTTCCTTATTGAAATCACATCATCGTGCAATGCATTGTGGGTTATGCAGTTCCTGCATGCCGTCCATGTTTAGTCCCTCCTTCCCCGCCAGAATTTCAAATGATGCAAAAAGAGAACTTAGCTGGATTTCAGCATAGAAAATGGCATTTATTCATTTATGAAGAAACTGGTATCTGTGATGGGTATATTAGAGGTTTTTGTTTTATGTGGGCCTCTATCAAATTTTAGTTTGGAAGCTGGAGTTTCCCTTTAAATTTTAGATACACTCTGGTGAAAATAAGAGTAATTCAGTGTTATCAAAGGGGCTTTTTTTTATCATGCTGTGTCATAACCGGTGATATTGTCCATAGCAACCAATCAGATTGCAACAGTTACAAGTAAAAAACAAAAGCAATGGTCTGATTGGCTGCTATGGGCAACAACATTACTTTTTTCCTCCAATTTTTACACAGCATGATAAATATGCCCCTTAGTCTGTGAAAGTTAATGCACTGGTCTTTATATGAACTAGATGATCATCCCAGTACTGACTTGGAGGTGTATTACTAAAATGGATTTATATGTGGTATCCATTTGCTATACAGTTTTATTTTTAGATCACTGGGTGGACCCGTCACCCAGACCCAAAAATCTGTATAATAAAAGTCCTTTTCAAATTAAACATGAAATCCAATTTCAATTTTTTATTAAACCATTCATAGCTGTTGTAAGCTCATTTAAAAATCTCAGCTGTCAATCAAATATTGTCTGCCCCTCCTCTATGCCTTAGGCATAGAGGCGGGGCAGATAATTACTTTCACTTTCCATTCAGCACTTCCTAGATGCCACTGCACCCCACACATTCCCCCAGTTCTCTTAACCATTTAATTGTGTAGCCAGGACATGGGAATGAACATGAGGTCCCCCATTCTGGTGCACAAACAAGATTCTGAGATGATGCAAGGCTTGTCTTAATAACAGTGTCCACAAAATGGCTCCTGCCTGCTTGCTATAATTATGAATTCCCAAACTGAAGAAAACAAGATTAAAATTATTTATATAGTGTAATTAAGGTTCATTTTGCTTGACTAATGTGATAAAATAGGATTTTGAATATTTGTTTGGGGTGACGGGTCCACTTTAATTGGTATACTGTATTTTTAAAAGGAGAACTAGCCCACAGGTTAGTTGCTGCAAAAACAAACATTCTAATGGGCAGCAAGACTGGTGTGTATGCCCCACCCCTTGGAAGCTGCAATACATATACACGCTGGCTGGAACATTTTCCTTGTCCTTTAATGATCCCAGTGTTTCAGCTGCTGAGCTCAAGCTCTTTTACAGTCCTTTCTGTGTGTGTGACCTGTTTAGGAATAAACAGTTTATGCAATAAGATGTTTTCAGCTGAATGTATTTAATTATATCATCATATACTGCTATTAATATATACTGCTATAAATCACAGCAACTAAACAGAGATCCACAGCTGGATAAATATTGAATGTGCAAGACCATGACACTGTAACTTTATCATCCTTTATTGACAAGTGCAAAACAAAAACTACAAGAAACATCACTAACACTTACAAAATCACAAGGAGGCACCAGACAGCTTTAGTATCAGACTGAATCTGGAACCTCTCTCTAGTGGTAGAATGTATGTGATGCATGTTAGGGCAGCTAGTAATAGTTGTCCCATACACTCCTGCCAGATCTGGCCTGCCCAACTCTCTCAACATCTACCATGTGTGCCATTTTTAATACAAGAGTATTCATTAAAGAGTTATATAATTGTGCCTTTTGGAAAGGAAACAAGGTACAAATAAAAAGTGCACTGTGGAAGTGAAAATATGCAATTACCTATCCCTTACATTGTGGTTTTGCGAAGACTTATTATAGCAACAAGGAAACAAAAGACATAAGAAAGCAAAAACCAATATCCCCGAGTATCATATCCATCCTTTTAGCGCCAGATTTAGACCATACGGTTAAATCTTGGCAAACAAGAGTATCCGTCTCTATTTTAATCGAAGTGCTTTTCCTTCAGCATGAAGTGTCATTAGTAATGCAGCCACAGAAGACTAATCACACCTGGGTCACAAAACAAAGAATATTCAAATAAATTGTGCATACAAATACAAAGGAATGACATCATGGGATAAGTATGTGTAAAGATATCTTAATAAAAACAAATGCTTCCTGTTCAGGTTGTACTCATTAAGGCTCATGTAAGTGCCAAAGCAAATATATTAAAGTATTACACATATATCTGGTGTAGCCAAAATATATATATATATTTTTTTTTTACAAGATTTGCATGGATATGTATAAACCCTCACCACAAATACTTACTATGATATGTTTGGCAAATATATTAGCCGCCTGCTTATTGAAACTACAAACCTCTACAACGTGTCTTTATAGGAAGCCTCTGACTGCACCAGAACATCCTGTGATATTTGAGAGAATAACTTGTCTAAAGTCTTAGGGCAGGACTACACAGATGATTTACTTTCGTTTTCCACGGATGTGATGGTCGGCTTGAAAATGGATGTGGCAGGAACAAGGTAGGTAATAGAAAAGTCAGATGATGTCGCAGGGTTGATGCGACGCAACACGACTGTCTGATCAAGATGAATCATTTTCTTCCGACAGTCGTGTCACCATCCGACTTTTCTATTACTTACCTTGTTCCTGTCGCATCAGACTCGTCACATCCGTTCTCACACAGACCGTCACATCTGCGGAAAACGGAGGTAAATCATCAGTGTAGTCCTGCCCTTAGGCAGTCTAGCTCATCCTTGAAGGATCATAAAAGACCAAATCAGATTATGAGTAGAGGGATTCCATGTTGGAATATATCACTCATGCTTCAACAATGTGCTATACTAAACAGCTACAAGGTGGCACTGTGAATTTTGTTAGTGTTTTTTTATTGTATGTTGTTTTTCTCTTTCCTCCTCCTTCCACTATATTGTTTTTAATAGCCACACTACAGTAGCAAACCTTCTCACGAGTTGTTCCCTGTGTGATCAACCATTACCAATATTCCACAGCTATAGGCCCAGATAATGGTTTATATAAGCTGCTGGGAAATGACCAGACCAAGGAAAGAATAATGGCTCAGGGTTGTTGGCTACTAGTGTAGGGAAACAATTAATGGAAAGCAGAAGTTAGTTTAGGGAAGGGAATTCTGACTGTCTATGCACAGTTCAGTTTGGGGTTCACCATCGTTTGGTCAGATTACTACAACCAAGAGAGAAAAAGGCACCATTCTGTAGGCAGCTGTCCAATCCTCAAAGTACATATGTCAGTAAATCAGATAATCCTTGACAGTTTTGTAGCAAAAAATAAAGACTTAGCAGCTTTCCAAATGACTTTATTTAGCTGAATTAAAGATGCTATCCAGACACTTTATATCCAAATGTAGGGGTAACTGATAAATATTGCAATCCCCTAAAGTTTGGCCACTCAAGGGCCCTTTAGTTTATGAAGGGAGTAATGCTTCTTTTCCTGGCTCAAAGCATGACCACTAGAATTCTATAGTTTGACCACTACTTGGCAGCATACACATGTGTCTCCAGCCCATTGCGAGGTCTCACCAAGTGTATAGATTTTTATTCAGGCAGATTTATGGTAATGCTCATAATTCTGAAGGTGCCACTTCAATTTACAATAGTTTTGCAAGAAGCATGACAGAGCCAGGCAAGGCGCCAGACTCTCGGGCGCACAGCTTGAGCAGGTGGGGACTGGGCTAGAGGGCAAAAAAGGTACATGACTGGTGCTTCCCAGCTGCCTACCCCTAGTTCCGTTCCTGAAGCAGCATTAGGGAAATATTGAGTGTTCAAAATGAAGGATGTTCCCCCTACCCCTTGGATATAAAGGAAATATGAAATTACACTTGTCACAGTTTTTGTGTGTTTGATATGACTTTTTTTTATACCATGGATGCGAGGGAGGGGAACGGCCATGACAAGGATACCAAAGGCATTCATTCAACTTTAATATAAGAAATACTCACTGTTGAAGGGATTCAAGTCCAGGAGGTAAGTTGCAGCCTGTGTATGCTCCATTTATTAAACTGTACTCAAGTAATGCACAGATGCATGGATCCTAGAAAAAAAGTTTACATTTTTTTAGAACATCAACATATTCTACTACTGGGGATTGACAAAGGACACCTGAAGGACAACTCATTATTGGACAAATAATGTGGATAGATTTATATTCAGAAAACAAAGATGATTAACTTTTTTTATTCTTTTGTTTTAAGTGCCAAATTGGAAGACTCTACAATATATATCACTGTGGTTTGTTCCCTGTCATTCCCAAACCACAAGCAGAGGTACAATGACTCCTGAGGACATTTACATCACTTGTGTACCATTAGATTCACTTCCTGCACCCCCCAGAGGGTCTCATCTAAAATCTGGATGATAAAGGTGTACCTCCCCCAGATCCTTCTTCCTAGCCTGTCTACCCCCAGTTTAGTGTCATACACAAATGCACATGTATTTTAAACAAACACATACATTTATACACACACACGATCCATTTTTTGGGGGGGGGGGGGGGGTGCATACTATCAGCACCACACACATACAATGCACATTTTGCCAAATATACAAAGTTTCATAAATACTGCCAAGCTTTGTAGTTTGATATAGAAAGACATATTTGCCCATTTTGGATTTCTCAGTAGGGTATTTCACAGGCTTAGCTGGTAAAAAAAAAAAAAAAAGTCCTGCCTCCAGTCCCCTGTCCCAGCTTCCCCTTTAGTTATCCCTATTCATTACATTCCCTCAGTTGCGGGTCATACTTCTGCCCCCATTTGCACCAAAACTCCACCCCCATGCCATGGACCCCTCCCATACAGACCTGCCATGGCAACCCTATTTGATGTTAGGGCAGAGTTATGACAGCAACGTGGTTGGATAGGGTAGGGTATTTAAGGTATCCAAAGTTCTATTTTGTTACAGGAGTAGAATTGCATAAATATACAGGAAGATTTAGAAAGCTTAGGTTGTTTTTCTTGGTAGCAGTTGTGTAGCTTTGTAGGCCCAACCCCTCCCCAAATAAATAATAATTATGTCACTGCTTGTTAAAAGACAACTCATAAAATGCCACTATAAAGAGAGCACAAAATGTTCAAGTAACGGCTGGCACAGTGTGCAAAGAAATGTGAACTTCAGCTGGCACCTAGAGTATCTAAACAATCCACATTTACAGTACTGAGAATTTAAGATTTAATCCGTCACAGGTTTTGTTTAAAAAAGAAAAATGTACACAAAACCGTATTTAACAGCTATTTAAGGAGCACGTTTGAGATTAAGCTATAACTTTTTAGATGAAATATTGCTGTTTATACCAAACACTTATTTACAAGCCACTAATAAGTAGTGTCTGTTTCTATTCTAAATACCTCAAAGACTGCATATAATGAAAAACAAAAGGTTACTTCATTATGGTTTTTATGTTCCTTATGTTTATGAGCAAATCAAGACTTAAAAGCACTTAATCAGTGAATAAAATGAAATATAGTAGTGCACATACCTTGACCAGAACATGCGGATTTCCAAGAACAATCAGCAAAGCTTTCGGTCTAGTTATTGCAACATTGAATCGTTTTGGGTTGCACAGAAATCCCAAGAGATGCCTGGAATCCTCATAAAGAGAATCTTCACAAGACCGCACCTAAATCAAACATTTTGTTATTAATTATCCCTGTTTTTGTATTGATAAAAGATTTGGTAACTAAATGTAGAGTCCAGCATCAGGTTGGGTACCCACGGAATACCCACAAAGTGGACAGGTTTTGGGCAGAAAGCTCCAGACTCATGAAGAACTCTAGCTAAAATGTGACACTGGCATCATATGGAGAGTAAAAGCAAGAACAAACTTACCATTGATATAATGATTACCAAGTATTCCTGCCCCTGGAACTCTTCTACAGAACCAACTTTTACGTCAGACAGATCAACAGTTCTCAGGAGTGTTCTTATTTTTTCCCCCTTTTGGAATAAGTCATACATAATTATTGGCATGCATCTGAAATCAAGCAAATATACAACTGGTCTCCAACTGCTGTTAAATATCAACAACTGTATCTTGAGCACTAAACAATGAAACAAACCATTCGATTAAACAACAGGAATGCATAGTTTATAGGAAAATACCTGTGCTAATAATAATAATGTTGTGCATCTCTAATGAGTCATATGGCAATGCCAAAAATGGTACAATGCATCTGTTAAACATTAGGGTACCATCAATAAAGCTATACCTAAAACAAAAGAAAAGCAGTGTAATAAATCATTAGTAATGGATCCACTGCAGGACATGTAGAAAGTAATAAGAAATGGATTAAAATGATAAGAATATGCAACAATAAGAATTGTTATCTATGAGTCATTTTTAAAATCATATAGATCAAGAGTGCAGAAATGTGGATTAATGGAAATATGATAATATTTTATAATGTACAACTGAGTACAGATATTATATACAGTGAAGATAAAAAGTCTACACACCCCTAGTAAAATGTCAGGTTCCTGTGCTGTACAAAAATGAGACAAAGATAAATCATTTCAGAACTTTTTCGACCTTTAATATGACCTATAAACTGTACCACTCAATTGAAAAACAAACAAATCTTTTAGGTGGAGGGAAGAAAACAAAAAAGACTAAAATAATGTGGTTGCATAAGTGTGCACACCCTTAAACTAATACTTTGTTGAAGCACCTTTTGATTTTATTACAGCACTCAGTCTTTTTGGGTATGAGTTTATCAGCATGGCACATTTTGACTTTGCAAGATTTACCCACTCTTCTTTGCAGAAACACTCCAAATCTGTCAGATTGCGAGGGCATCTCCTGTGCACAGCCCTCTTCAGATCACCCCACAGATTTTCAATCGGATTCAGGTCTGGGCTCTGGCTGGGCCATTCCAAAACTTTAATCTTCTTCCGGTGAAGCCATTCCTTTGTTGATTTGGCTGTATGCTTTGGGTCATTGTCATGCTGAAAGATGAAGTTCCTCCTCATGTTCAGCTTTCTAGCAGAAGGCTTAAGGTTTTGTGCCAATATTTACTGGCATTTGGAACTGTTCATAATTCCCTCTATCTTAACTAAGGCCCCAGTTCCAGCTGCAGAATAAACACCCTCAAAGCATGATGCTGCCACCACCATGCTTCACTGTGGGTATGGTGCTCTTTTTGTGATGTGCAGTATTGTTTTTGAGCCAAACATATTTTTTGGAATTATGGCCAAAAAGTTCAACCTTGGTTTCATCAGACCATAACACCTTTTTCCACAAGTTTTTGGGAGACTTCAGATGTGTTTTTGCAAAATGTAGCCTGGCTTGGATGTTTTTCTTCGTAAGAAAAGGCTTTCGTCTTGCCACTCTACCCAATAGCCCAGACATATGAAGAATACGGGAGATTGTTGTCACATGTACCACACAGCCAGTACTTGCCAGATATTCCTGCAGCTCCTTTAATGTTGCTGTAGGCCTCTTGGTAGCCTCCCTGACCAGTTTTCTTCTCGTCTTTTCATCAATTTTGGAGGGACGTCCAGCTCTTGGTAATGTCACTGTTGTGCCTTTTTTCTCCACTTAATGACTGTCTTCATTGTGTTCCATGGTATTTCTAATGCCGTGGAAATTCTTTAGTACCCTTTTCCTGACAGATATCTTTTAACAATGAGATCCCTCTGATGTTTTGGAAGCTCTCTGTGGACCATGGCTTTTGCTGTGGGATGCAACTAAAAAAAATGTCAGGAAAGACCAACTAGAGCAGCTGAACTTTATTTGGGGTTAGTAATAGGCACTTTAAATGATGGCAGGTGTATGCTGACTCCTATTTAACATGATTTTGAATGTGATTGCTCAATTCTGAACACAGCTACATCCCCAATTAGAAGAGGGTGTGTACACTTCTGCAACCACATTATTTTAGTTTTTTTTGTTTTCTTCCCTCCACCTAAAATATTTCAGTTTGTCTTTCAATTGAGTGGTACAGTTTATAGGTCACATTAAAGGTGGAAAAAGTTCTGAAATTATTTATCTTTGTCTCATTTTTGTACAGTACAGGAACCTGACATTTTACCAGGGGTGTGTAGATTTTTTTATCTCCACTGTATAATAGGTCACTCACTTTAAAATCTAAAGTGCATCTTGTCCAAGACTCCACTTAAAGATATCCTATGTACAAACAACACTGCTGCTGGTGTAATTCCATATCCACACCTAAGACACCGAAGTTCTAGCCACCTGCTCTCCCATCCTCGGTACTTTGTGGAAAAGGGTATGTGTATAATGTAATAAAAGTGGAAAATCTAAGCAACGGAGTTGGCATTGTTCCATGAAGGAAAGTAAAAAAATAATAGGGAGACTTTAGCTACAGGACAATGTTTACTGTATCTATGTATACTACTATACTAGATTATTAGAGGAACAGTTCCGTGTAATAAATAAAAAAAACAGGTTAAGAGTTAGGTTGTGCAAAAAAAAAAAGTTTCTAAACTAGATATTTAGCAAAAATTTTATCTAGAATGTCTGGAATGAGCGGATGACATAAAAGAACAGAACACTACCTGTTTTTTTCAGCTCTCTAACCCGGAGTTAGTCAGTGACTTTAAAATAGAAGGAAAACTACAGAAGCAGTTTATTGCCAGAAGATTAGCCACAATAGTGCAAGCTATAGCACTATATTTATTCTGTATTTATTCTGTAGAATGCTTTACCCTGTCCGAGTAAACACTCTAGAAGCTCTCTGTTTGTTTAGGATAGAAGTTCCCATATTAGCTTGGTGTGACATCACTTCCTGCCTGAGTCTCTCCCTACTCACTCATAGCTCTTGGCTCACATTACAGCAGGGGGGAAGGAAAAAGCAGAGAGCATGCTCAAGCCCTAGCCCCTTATGCTGAAAACAGGAAGTCTAATACAGAAGCCCATGTGTACAGAATAGAAGGAAAGAAATGTTTTTCTTTTGACAGAGGTCTCAGAGAAGCATTACTTTGAAGGTTTACTCGTATATTTATATAGACCTTTCTGATAAGGCTTACTTAATTGGCAAGGCGATGATGTAACCCATTGTGCTTTAATAAAGAAACGTCTTTTGTATTTATCCGGAGTGCCGCCTGGAACCTCTTCTTTTTTTGGATTTACTTAAGGGCTGGGACAGACAGGGAGATTCTGTTGCCTGGCGTTTAATCGCAGGTGACAATCTCCCCGAACTGCCTTCTCCCTGTCTGCCACCTGTTAAAATGAAAAAGCGCTAGCGCTAATCCACACGCAGCGCGGCGATTTCCGGAATTGCCCCAAGTTTCCTCACGAAGTAACTTCGGGCGATTCCGGAAATCGCCGCGCTGCGTGTGGATTATCGCTGGCGCTTTTTCATTTTAACAGGTGGCAGAAAGGGAGAAGGCAGTTTGGGGAGATTGTCGCCTGCGATTAAACACCAGGCAACAGAATCTCCCTGTCTGTCCCAGCCCTAATTGTACCCTTTCCTTCTTAAGGGGGGGCACATGGGACATAACTGTTTATTGAGTTTGAAATTGATCCTTAGCATGTAGGTCAGATAAAGAAACAGACTCATGTCCCCCCCCCCTTAAGTCAATGATTGGTTACTGCCTAGTAACCAATACATGGGAACCAAGAGAGCTGCAAAGCAGAAAGTTCTGTTGGACATCCAGTCATTCCAGCCTTTATAGATTAAATTTTTGGCTAACTAACTATATTAGAGATACATTTTTTATTTTGCACAGCTCATTTACCCAGTTTTTATTTTTATACTGAACAATTAATTTAAATGTATCTAGACCAAAATATTAACTGGAAATATGATTCATTCTTGATTTATTATGTAGACTGGATAAAAATCTGTGCAGAGAGAATGAAATATCATACCTGTTTTCGATATGGAGTGATGACACCGATATCTTTAGCAGACACTGATGTAGTAACATGTTTAGCAAGAATGCAGCAGTATCGCATAGCCTGGACTGCTTCTGAGGGGTTGAACCAAGATGGATTGCTTCCTTCTCGCATCTCTGTACCCTAACAGCAACATGGAGTCATTTTACCACTGTAGTTTCAAATGAATCAAACATGAATATGAATGAATTCAAGTTAACTTTACAAAATCTGAAACAGATGTTATCCCACTAAGCAACAGAATATGTATAGACCAACTTGTAATAACTGGGTAGTACTGAGTTGCATCTTAGTACAGCTACACAGTGAATACACACACAGCTCTCCTGGGAAAAGTGTGGCTAGAAGATCAATATGTGATTCAGGCACTGACCTATTCTTGATCATGTATATACAGTAATGGTTTAATCATTGTAAGCATCCTCACTGCTGGAAACATTTCTGCTACAGCACGGCTTAAAAATAACAATATTCAAAATAAGTAAAATTGAATATGCTTCTTTACAGCCTGCTGTACTAATATCTACACATTTACTTTGTTGTTAAAGTAATTTTACCTACCCTGACACCATGGAATATTAAAGGGAATCCTTTGCGAGGAAGTTTGTCCCATCTTAGTAGCTTATTTACGACAGCCTGATCTGCACAGACTTCCAGTTCTTTGTGGTAGAACAGCTTAGAAGGTAGATGTAGTAATGCACCATGAGACCTGTAGTTCTTCATAAGTTTAGTAATCTGGAAACAAATATCAATTTAGTGCATGGACTTAACACTGTGAAGTCTAACTGCATATCCCAGATCTGTTATTACTACCAATAACATGGGTGCTAAACCCACCTTGCCTAGGCAAGGCAATTCTACAAAGCAAATAGATCAGCCTTGTATACTCCCTATTTAGGGATACACTGTTTTTGCTAGCACTAGTGGATGCCACTCAGAAACAACTTACATACCAGTAAAGGGTTGTAATTCCCACACGCTCCATAGGTCTCTTTGTCTCTTAAGTACAGTGGTCTGGCCATTAACCTCTCCAGAAATGATACATTTAGCCCATAAGCCAGGGCTACTCTAGACTTTATAATGGGCCCAAGCTGCATAGGGTCCCCTGCAAGTATTATCTGTGAAAGGAGAACAAATGTTCACTTAAGGCATTGTCCTGACCAATAACAGAAGGGTAAATACAATAATTACATGTACCTGCCCAGTTACTTCTGATATCAGCCCTAGTGGTATGAAACATTCAGGTTCACTGGCCTGGCCTGCTTCATCTACAAACACATGAGTGAAGTGTCCAACCCTGCAGCAATCAAATAACAGGAAAAACAAAAGTTATTTTTACAGCATTCCCTTGGTCTGTATTCATAATAAAGAAACTTATGCTAAAGGATGCATACAAAATCCAGCCTGCAAATAATTTCATTTGACTAGGGGATTTAAATGACAACTTGCCTGCAAACAAAAGTACTTAGCTTACCATGAGGCAATAGGGTGGTTAGCAATGCATGTGCATATTTTTTCAGATCTGGTATTATATTGTGAAAATACAATTTATGTGGAAAAAACATTGTATTAGGCTAATCTGAATTAGATCTTGTTCAACCGGGTCGCTTTAATGATACTTTAGTATCCAAGCAACATCTTGTTTGAGGTGCTTTATATGCTGGTGAATCAAAACCGAGAAATTCTACATGTAACAAGTCGGTAATGTCCTCATACCTTAATCCAATCTGATAAAACATGCCTGCACTGCTACAAGTGGAAATAATTATGCGAAACCGGGATGCTTTGCGAATGTCTTCTCCAGGTCTGCAGTAAGCCTTAATCGCATCACAAATTGTCTGAAATTATAAAATTAACCACAATTAGAAGGTAACATTATTGAGGATGAGGACATGGGCACGCGTCACTAAGTAAGATGGCAGGCTAACTATGTCAACTCCATCAGGCAAAGCCAGCAAGTGTCTTAGTGAACGATCAGACCAGCTATACTACTAGCTGAGGAAGAAAGGAAATAAGAAATGCAAAGCCCCACAAGATAGACAAGGCTAGGGGAAAATCATATTTCCATAAAGTGCAGTCCCCATACTAAGCTCCGGAAGCATATGCTGATCAAGGAAAAGGAACAGGGAAAGACAAAATGACTAGAAAACCGTCCTCATACGCCCCTGTTAGAAACCCAAACAGAGTTCTGTTTTGATAAAATCTATTGGAGCTATCTACTATTTATGCGCAAACCACTGAAGGCATCTAAATGATTCAGCACTAAATTAACTCGAGTAAAATTAATGCTGAACATGGAACCTCCCCAAAACGCATATGGGTTGTCCAAATTTTCACAATATCCAGGGAATAATCAAGATAAACATCCATACTTAAGACTATTTCACACATCAAGCAATAAAAAAGCAAGCCTGATATAAAAAAAATGTATTACTCATGCTGTCCAGAGCTTCATAAAAAAGCAGATTAAGAAAATACAGCAAAAGATACTGATTTCCTAAAAGAAAAAATCCGCTGATGCATTATTCCCGGTCAGGTGATCGCTGAGGGAGTACACAGACCATCATAATAGACAATGGTTACTAAGAATATTAAGGGGAGTATTGGTCATTATAGGTCTAATTTGTCAGGTGCTAAATACTTTCACTGTGTGTGAATGTAGAAGGAAATCAGAAGAGAGGAGAGAGCAGCACTGCAAGACAGAAATGTAACCACTAAGCCAATGTTCACGTTTCCGGTTCCAAAATCCAAAAGAGCCACTTGCTAGGCATTGGCCTAAAAATATAGCAATTTCTATTTCTAAGTCACCTCCATGGCAGCATTCACCAACATGGGTTGGTCTCTGGACAGGAAGAGTTAATTAGGTATAAGTACCCTGCTCCTCCCAGCATTCCTCGTCTTAGTAACAAGCTCCAGTAGATGGGAGGGCGGTTGGTGAATGCTGCCATGGAAGAGACTTGGAAATAGAAATTACCGTGAGTATGAAAAGAAATTCTATATTTCTCAAGTCACCCATGGCAGCAATTCACCAACTTGGGGTTTCCCCAAGCTTTAATGAAGGGAGGGACCATTTCTGAATCAACGAAATTTTTTTATGTAGAATTAACAACAGATTGCAAGATCTTTTTTTAACAAATCTTGCATCGAGACAACATAACATTTAGTCTGTAATGACGGATGAAGGTACAAGGGAATGACCATCTAGCAGCCTCGCAGAAGAGTTCTGGCGGGGCCCTGGCTTCCGCAGCCCAGGAAGTAGCCATAGCTCTTGTAGAAGGAGCCCTCAGGTCCTGTAGAACTTCTATGCCTGTCAACTGATATGGACTTGAATCCACGCATGCGGCTTCACGGTATCCACGTGGAACTCCACTGATGCCTCTGACTTGTATGGCACCACATCCAACTGGAATCGGCTGATTTCCTGGTCTGCCCATCCTCCTTTTACACAGTAGGAGGGAATCCCCATAGCAGTTCTAGACTTGACCCTGCCCAATGGGTCCTTCTCACCACAACCCATATAGGGTGCACTTGGAAGTATCAGAGGGGAGAGAAAGAGAGAGACCCACTCTGGCATGGTAAGCTTAGCAGCCTACAGTGACCTGGACAGGAAAAAAGATGAAGAATGCTGGGAGGAGCAGGGTACTCATACCTAATTGTTAACTCTTCCTGTCCAGTGACCTGATAGGCGGGATTAACCCATGTTGGTGAACTGCTGACATGGGTGACTTGGGAAATACATTTCCGAAGTAACAGCTTATTTTAGCCATGAAACACACAACGCCGGCTACTCACACATTGTGTCAGAAATGAATCACACGTGCACCAAAGAAAGCACTTAATAACAGACAATGTCTGTTACATGGATAACACTACTTAATCTAAAAAAGAACTCAAACATGATTATTTGGTCTACTTTGATGGTATTGTGAGATCTTTTTAGGGAGTGCTGTTATTTCCTGGAAACCCCCACAGTATTTCTATTTAGTTATTTCCAAGAATACTCCCACATGATTTCTATTTTGTTAGTTGTTCTTCCCACAAATACCAGACACACGGTGGTGCCATAAAGAACCAAGAACATTAACAGGAACATTTTCATTTCATGCTATTAAACTCTAAGAGTAACAACAGAATTACAAAGACTCTCACAGATGTGGATTCAGACATCAAGTTTTGTTATTACATAACGGTTATAGACCCTTTTATTGGTTAAAAAAAATCAGTAGTAATCATTCTACTGAATGCAGAAAAGATGCAGATACCTCAATTGCAGAGATCCACAAACTCCCATGGTAAGGGTCTCTCACAATTGAAAATCTTAAAGCAGATTAATATAATGATGTAACTTGACAACAATAAATGCTTTTACAGTTCACACATTACAGAAGTAAAGCAACACATAAACCTATTTTTAAAGGCATACTTGTCACACTAGCTAGACAGAATACCCCCATGTTTTTATGTGTACAATAAGTTTACTTCAAGAAAAATCTAATGTCACCATAAAAAAACTTTACAGATTGAGATCAGATCAGGCCCTCCCAAAAACTCTGTTTTTATTGCCTCACTCACTCACTCACTGCAACAAATCTAAAAAGGCACGCAATACAAGTTGCTGTGATGTGAAATGAATCAAGGAGACATATTGCCTACAGTTGTATGGTTTATTGTAAAATGAACCTATGCAACTATTTGGCTTACACTATTTATTGTAAAGTTTGAACAAGCAATAAGAAAACAGTTAAAGAATTAAGAAAAGTATGACAACATTTTGTAAACACAGAGTTATCCAATAGAATCATCTACCACAAATATCTGGCTTTCCATAGAGAAAGATGATGTGGGTTGTTTAAAGTAGAAACAAGTTTCAATGGCTAAGTAATTCTCACCAGATTTATTTTTTTAAGAATATCTGCCATTCACAGCAGTTTTTTTTTAATTCATTTAAAAAAAAAAAAAAAAAAAAAAGGTAAGTACCTCTTCTTGTCGACAGGTAGCATTCACTCTAACCATGCTACCATGTTCTAGCTGATTGCTCTCATGTAGCCTCAAACATACCAAGTCAGCTGCACTGTTTGAAGGTGCACATACCAAAATACGACTATCTGGTAAAGCATAATAGATCTGCATAAAAATAACAATATCACAACTTAAACATTATAGCACAAATTGTACAAAAACATCAATATGAAACCAACCACCATTTTATATGATGTAGAGGCATGCAATGATGTTTATATTCGGACAGGAGTGAAGACCCGAATAGTTTAATCCTCCATACAGCTAATGGAGAGAAGCTCTTCTACCTAATTCCTACCAACATCCAGAACAAATAATTCAGACAAGATTAGATTAATCACTTTAGAATGGAATGGATAGAAATATCACTTTAGAATGGATTAATTGTTAATAAAATGTTTTATCTTGTTGGACTTTACCAGAGACTATCAATATGGACCATGTTCTGCCATGGACTTTGGCTTATAATTGGCTGGGAACACAGTATATTACGTGAAATATAATGGGTATATGTGTAATTGTACTGTAATGCATTCCGTGACTTTGATTGGACAATAAGCGGGAGGAGGAGCTTAACATGCTTAAAAGCTGTACATAGGCAGTTATTCACACTTGAGAAAGGGTCCATGTGATCCAAAATATGTAGTGCAATAAAAATTTGCAGCACAGTTCTGGAGTTTGTACGGCTCCTTTCATTTTACTTGTTGTGATCTATTTTTGGTCTTTAAAGTGTGACCATATGGACGTGAGTCAATCAAGTAGCCAATAATAGAAGAGCACTAGAACATCTGCATTTTGGATTTGTCCCAACAATCTTCGATAGCACTGTCAAGATCAAATAAATTGCTGGACATTTGTAACCCAGAAACTTTTCAACTTTGGGTTAATCATCCTGAATGCATGTATACCCAGATAAAAATGTTTTACATTTTCCATTAATGCCAAAAGTTCTTCCCCAGATAAGATTTAAACTTTTAATAAGCTAAGATGCAAAAGCTGAAAGTAATTAGAGGCATTACAGATATTAAAATCACAAACTTTTTAGGCTTACGTTATGCTATTACCAGCAGTGTTGTGTCTTTGCACATAATTCTAAGGACTTGCAAAAGGAGATTTTGTGTACACACCATTAAATCTCTTTCTCTTCAGTTGCTTGGGGGACACAGGAACAGTGGGGTATAGCTGGTACCACTAGGAGGCAGGACACAACAGTAATAGAAGAAGTAGCTCCTCCCTTACCGGCTATATCCCCCAGCAGGCGGAGCTTCCTTCAGTTTGTACCAAAGATGTAATAATGCAACAGTATAACTAATAACTAACGCTTTTTTTTTTTTTTTTTTTTTGGTATCGACAAGACCAGGTCTGACTGACAGTGAAGCCTTTATCCGGGATGGGACGTCCTGTGTCCCCCAAGCGACTAAAGAGAAAGAGATTTAATGGTGAGTACACAAAATCTTCTTTTCTCCAGTGTCAGCTTGGGGGACACAGGAAAAGTGGGGACATACCAAAGCTGTCCCAATATTTAGGGTGGGAAGGATAGGCTTACGTGGAAGTAGATACCGCAGCCTGAAGGACCTTCCTCCCAAAGCGAGTGTCAGAGGACGGAAAAGTATCGAAATGATAGAATTTGGTAAATGAGTGGATTGAGGTCCATGTTGCCGCTTTACAGAGCTGTTCGGCAGAGGCCTGGTTGCGAAAAGCTCAGGAAGTGCTCATTCCTCTGGTAGAATGTGCCTTGACCAAGGGAGGAGGTTGACCGTGTGTTGCGTATGCCTTCTGTATGGCTTGTTTAATCCATCGTGAAATGGTCGCTTTAGAGGCTTGTGTGCCACGTTGCGGTCCCAATGGCAATATCAGGAGAGAGTCTGTCTTTCTTATCTCCTTCACTCTGTGCAGGTAGAATTTTAGAGCCCGAACTGGATCTAAGGAGTGAAGTGCTTTTTCCTTTTGATTGGCAGGTGATGGACAGAAGTTTGGAATAGTAATTTCCTGGTTTAGGTGAAATGATGAGACCACCTTTGGAAGGAAAGTCGGCACTGTGCGCAGTACTGCTCTATCGTGATGAAATCTTAAGAAGGGGGTCTTGCATGAGAGGGCACTGAATTCAGACACTCTTCTAACTGAGGCAATTGCTAGGAGAAAAGTGGTTTTCCAAGTGAGCCACTGTAGAGGCACGGATGCCAATGGTTCAAATGGTGGTCCCTGCATGGTCTGTAGTACTAATGAGAGGTCCCAAGTCGGGATAGGTGCTGTAAAGGGGAGGGCCAAATGTGCTACCCCTTGCATAAAGGTTTTGACGTCTGGTAACAGGGCTAACTGTCTCTGAAAGAGTACTGACAGTGCCGATATCTGGTATTTGAGTGAACAAAGAGACATCCCCATGGAAAGTCCCTTTTGTAGAAAGTCTAGTAATGAGGGAATGGAGAAGGTATCGAAGTCCCGATCATTTGCGCGGCACCAATGTTGGTAGGTCTTCCATACCCTATGGTACGTCTTGGCAGATACTGGTTTTCTGGCCGCTCTCATTGTTCGAACTACTGCATCAGAGAATCCCTTATCTTTTAGAATTTTGGTCTCAGTAGCCGCGCCGTCAAGTTGAAACTTGTTGGTCTCGGATGTAGGATGGGACCCTGTGACATGAGATCTGGTAGTGACGGAAGAGTCCATGGCTCTTCTATCGAGAGGTTGAGAAGGTCTGAGAACCACGTTCGGTGTGGCCAATTTGGAGCGATGAGAATGAGTGTTGTTCGCTCCCTCTGTAGTTTCCTGATCGTCCTCGGAATGAGAGGGATTGGTGGAAACGCGTAAGATAGCGAGAAATTCCATTCTGTTGTTAGAGCGTCCACCCCCTGTGCCTCTGGTTCGCGGTATCTGGCAAAGAAGTTGGGGTCCTTTCGATTCTGACGTGTGGCCATGAGGTCCACCTCCGGTATCCCCCATCTTTCTGTTATGTTGAAGACAGTTTCCTTTAACGACCATTCGCCTGGGTCCAGGGACTGTCTGCTTAGGAAGTCCGCTTCCCAGTTTTGAATCTCTGGTATGTAAATGGCTGATAGAATTGTCTGATTTTCTTCCGCCCAATGGAATATGAGTTTGACTTCGTTTAGCGCTCCTCTGCTTCTTGTTCCGCCTTGGTGGTTTATGTATGCCACCGCTGTGGAGTTGTCTGACTGGACTTTGACTGCTTGACCGTGGAGTTCCTTCTTCCAGTGAATCAGACCTAGGCGGATTGCTCGGATTTCGAGTATGTTTATGGATAGCGAGCTCTCCTTGTTTGACCATACGCCTTGTGCTGCTTTTACGTCTAGGACCGCTCCCCAGCCGAATAGGCTTGCGTCTGTTGTTAGCACGCGCCATCTCGGTATTCCGAGGGGTCTGCCCTTGTTGAGGTTGGATACCTGTAGCCACCATCGTAGCGATGTTCTTGTTCTGCTATGAATGCGAAGTCTGGAGGAGAGACTTCTTCCAAGACGCCAGAATGTTCCACTGTAGTTCCCTGAGATGGAACTGGGCGACGGGCACTGCTTCCAACGATGACACCATGACCCCTAGGACCTTCATACAAAATCTGGCCGTATGTGTGGGCTTCCCCAATAGGGTCCTGACTAGTGATTGCAGATGAATGACCTTCTCCTGAGGAAGAGATATTTTCTGTGTCAGTGTATGAAGTGCATTCCAAGGAATATTGCTGATTGACTGGGTATCATGGAGGATTTGTTCTTGTTGATACACCAGCCTAGGTCCTGAAGCGTCGTCACTGTGAGTTGGAGTGATTTCTGCGCTTCCTTGGCCGAGGGGGCTTTGATTAGAAGATCGTCTAGGTATGGAGTTATGGAGATGCCCCGCTTGCGGATGACTTCCATAGCTGCCGCCATGACTTTTGTGAAAACCTGCGGATCAGAAGTCAGTCCAAATGGTAACGCTGTGAACTGAAAATGCAGGTTTTGGTAGGTAAAGCGTAATGGGGAGGGAAAATGGGGACGTGTAGGTATGCGTCCTTTATGTCCAGAGACACCAGGTATTCTTCTGGAGACATTGCTGCTATGACTGAGCGAAGTGACTCCATCTTGAATTTTCTGGAAAGGATAAATTTGTTCAGTTCTTTTAAATCTAGAACCGGGCGAAAAGAACCGTCCTTCTTGGGTACTATGAATAGGTTTGAATAGTAACCCTTGAATCTTTCTCCAGAAGGAACTGGTATGACTACCTCGGTTTGTATGAGGTTGGAGATGACGTCTTGGAAGGCCTGGCGCTTTGTTAGTTCTTGAGGGATTCTGGACATAAAGAACCGTCCAGGGGGGCGAATGGAAAATTCTAGATGGTATCCGCCGGTCACGATCTCGTGTATCCAGGAATCGTTGGTAAGGGCTATCCAGGAATTTGAAAAGTGGCGTAGTCTTCCGCCTATTGCCACCTGGCCTGGTGGCTGACAGTCATGCTGAAGTGGACTTGTCAGTGGCCTTGGTGAAGGGTTTATGGCTTTGCCAGGAGGACTTAGTCTTGCCTCCCCATCGGCCTTTTACGGAGTGTCGAGGAGGAGATCTCCTGGAGGACTTATTCTGTGGGCCTCGAAAAAACTTTCCTCTGTGAAAGGAAGTGTGCGCCCTAGGTTGTGGTAGTAGGGTGCTTTTGCCCCGTCGCTTGGCTTATGATCTTATCCAGGTCTGGACCAAAAAGAAGATTCCCCTTAAATGGGATGGAAGTCAAGAGATTTTTTGGAAGACATGTCTGCGGACCATAATTTTAACCATAGTGACCTTCGGGCGGCTACCGTGAGGGCAGATGTACTGTGTCTAGGGATGCCTCACATATGTAGTCATTTGCTTCCTTAATCTGTAACGCCAACGTTGATAGTTTATGGCGAGGGGCCCCTGTTTGAATGGTGTCAAGCAGATTATCTGACCATGATTGTATCGCTCTACTAACCCATGTCGTGGCAAGAGTTGGACGAAGAAAGGTGCCCGAGGCTGAAAAGGCGGGGCTTAGTAGACCTTCCATTTTTTTATCCATTGCATCCTTGAAGGAGGAGGCATCAGGAACTGGTAAGGCTGTGCTTTTTGAGAGACGCGATACCGGATCATCCACTGAAGGTGGTGTAGTCCATTTGTCAGCCGACTCTGTGCTGAAGGGGTAGTTCTTTAGGAACCTCCTGTTAGCCTGGAAATGCCTGTCTGGCTTGTCCCACTCCTGTTGGATAATCTGTTCCAACTGGGCATGTGATGGGAAAACTGGGGAAAGTTTCTTGAACGTGAGGTTTGCTCATCCTCCTCCTGTTCACTCTGTGAAATTTCACCCTCTGAGAGGGTTGGATCAGGAGTGAGAGGTGATTGGCTTAGGTTGTCATCATCGCTCTCATTGTCGGAAGAGGAGATCGGAGCGCTCTGCTTTTGGGTTTTTGGTCTAGGATTTTCTACGTGTTTTAACAACTTATCTAATGACAGAGCCAATTTAGGGATCCCGGTTGCCAGTTGGGATGCCCACTGAGGAACCTCCTGGTTATCCTGAGTGTCATTAGGAATGAGATCTGAAGTGGACATTCCTGAAGCCCCTTGAGGTGCTTGTGAACCTTGTTGATGAGCATTCCCTGGGGAATCTGAACCATTAGCCCTAGGATTAAAGTTTGAGCATAGTGGTTCTTTATGACTTGTAGTTAGCTTTTTGCAACATTTAGCACACGCTAGGTATTTTAATGATGTCGCCCCCCTAGAAAAAAGGGTGTCACTAGCCCCCTCAGACATGGTGAAGCAATACCTGTAAGCCTAGGGCTTGATGTTGAAGCGCTGCAAAACCAGTCTCTGTGTGAAGAGTGGCGTGCTGTGCGCTGCCTGCAGGGAGGTACAGGAGATCAGGGAGTGAGCCTTGTCCCTAGCGCGGTCCTGAATGGTGCTGCCCCACTGAATGTGCGCCGCTGTGAAAGACGCTACCTGAATGTGTAGCGTTTTGCCGCCAGCCTTACAGTGTGCTGATGCGGCCAGAAGTGAGCGCGAAACTCAAAAATGTGGGCAGCGTAATGCGCACCTGGAAACAAAAACCGCCTGGCTGTGCCTGCCCCTTGGGGGTGAAGGCCATATGTTCCTCCCTGCGGTCTGCCGTGCGGCCGTGCTTGGG
Organism: Xenopus borealis; assembly: GCA_024363595.1. NCBI lineage: Eukaryota > Metazoa > Chordata > Amphibia > Anura > Pipidae > Xenopus > Xenopus borealis. Next base: position 63,595,312 of record CM044435.1, read on the forward strand.
CTCTCCCACCCCCCCTCTTCCCCCTGTCTCCCTGTGTGCCTCTGATTAGCTTTGGGCAGCGTGACAGGGAGTCCTGAATAAAAGATAGCTTAATGAGGGGGGGGGGTTGGGATAGAGAAGCTCTGCTGCTATACTCACGTGCAGACTCTAGCTCGCTCTCTTTGTCTTCCGGCCAGTCAGATTCTCTCCACCTGAGGAAGGAATCTATAGTTAAAAGACTGGGTGGTATGTGGACCGACCCACTGAAAAAACCCCAGAGACTATTCCCATGGAGGGAGATGACCTGCAGTAACCCACTACTCAGTGTAGGGGTTTTGGGTCACTCCAATCCATCTTACTTGTGTTGCATGGGGAATCACGTCCTACCTCCTGAGGACACAACAAAAAACTGAAGGGAGCTCTGCCTGGGGGATATAGCCGGTAAGGGAGGAGCTACTTCTTCTATTACTGTTGTGTCCTGCCTCCTAGTGGTACCAGCTATACCCCACTGTTCCCGTGTCCCCCTAGCTGACACTGGAGAAAACTAAGTATTAGTGATAGATGAGCAGCTGAACAGTATTATACTGTGGAAACTGTACTGTGCTACCAAGTCAAATATATTTAATAAATAATTCTAAAAATAACTTCTTGTCTGTTTAGGATTATTTATGAAGACCAGAAGTCCCAAAACAGAAACACAATCTAATCTATTATTAAAGCTTTTAAATTGATATGCAAAAAACCAAACACTGCCAAGTATTTTTAAAACAAGAGCAATCATTTTCAGCATGGCCAATAATCATATGCCTATGATTGTGTATGCTTAATTCTCACCTGTAATATTGCTTCAATGATTGTAACAGTTTTTCCAGTCCCTGGAGGTCCAAAAAGTATGTATGGTGTAGGGCGGCACTCCCCACTGAGAATCCTTTTCACTGCCAATTTCTGGTGACAATTCAACATATTATTGAAGAACGTTCCTTTCTTCTTCACAGGTGAACCACTGTCTGAGTTTAACAAATATAGGCATGATAATTATTGAAATAACATAATAAAAAAAAATTAGGTGGCGCAAAAAGAAGCAAGATTAGAGACTGGCGCTATATTAAGCATTTCGAGTACTTTGTTTAACGATTAATTGTTTAAACATTTGAGGGGACCTTTCAAGCAGACATAATAAGTCCACTTTAAATGAAACATTTTTTTTTTATAAAAAGCATCCATACATGTTAAACATCTTAAAAGTCTTACGCTGTCAATCATGTTATGCCTGCCCCTAGGTGGGGCAGCTAATTACTTTCCCTTTCCATTCTGCACTTCCTAGAGATCGCTGCTCTCCTCACATTTCTCCTTACCCTAACTTAATTGTGCAGCCAGTGTATGGGTACTGGCATCTGGTGCCGATTCTAGCATATAAAGATTTTGGCATGGTGAAAAACTTGCCTTAATTGTCCACACTTAAGCTTTAAATAATTTATGCAGTGAAACTGAAGTTAAATTTTTTGACTGACATCATAAAATATGGTTTAATTATTTTTAGGGCAACAGGTCCCCTTTAATTAAACACAATAGGATGTTTTGCCTCCAATAAGCAATCATTATATCTATGTTGGCAACAAGTACAAGGTACTGTTTTGGTATTACCGAAAAAAAAGGAAAATTGTTGTACAACAAAAAATGCAATGCTTTGGTTTAAAATTAAGTCTATGGCAGATGGTCTATCTGAAAATTCAGAGCTTTCTTGATAATTAGTTTCCAGATAACAGATTCCATACCCATATACACAATTAACTTTCCATGCATTGGAGAGTGCTTCATCCCATAATGTTTCAGTCCCATATACAGGAATAACCAACAGTGCAACTGTGGGTTCAATTCTGAGTAACACATGTGGTTTGGAATTCCCCATTATGTTTTTTTTTTTTATTCTTTACTTAATCTCTGGTTGATGTTTGACAAAAGAGACATTTCTACATTTTGTAGAAAGAAATAATATATTTAAAATAAAAAAATGAATAAATAAGGTTCAGCAATGACTACAGTAGAACATGTATAATGAGCCTGACAATTGCAGCATTCCCTCTCGTTACAAGAACAGAGCAAAAAATAACTGCTTTTCTGAGATATTTCCAGACCAAAATAAATTTGACATATCGGGACTGCCTCTAGAAATTAGTTGAAACTTAGAGAACTCTCAAACCTTTTGTGCTGGTCTGTGTAGCCACTGTCACCATATCACTCATATATACAGCATTCTTTCCTCTAGATGTTTGATTGCTCTGAAACCAACCAAAAAAAAAAAATTAAGGGAACTGGCACATAATAATGCAATTCACCAGTAGGACAGTAGGAAACCATATGCGCTTCTTTGGTCTACCGAAGTTGTGCAGTAGTTTGCATTAATAAAATAGTGACTTCAATTGCAATTTTTGTTGTACCATTTTCTATTTATATTTTAAAAATTAAGTGTATTTTACCCCAACAGCAGTTATAGTGATTGTCTAAACTAAATATTTATAGGGCAAAATGACATCTAAGCTGTATAATCTTAAAGGCAACCATACACGTGCCATATGAAACAACAATTTTCAGACAGTGTATGGGCTCCAAATAATCATCCCGACAATTTTTGTACCATGTTGATCGGTTGTTTAGTAGAATGGACAGGTTAGAACATGTCTGTCAGATAACTGACAATATCCACAGGTGACCCTCACTATTATTTCTGGACAAACCTTTTGTAAAATTGCGGTCTGTCAATTAAATGGTCAGAAAATGATTTGATTTATTTTTCGTACTTTAATACTACAATTTAAATCTGAATGTTCGTTTTAGATTGTTGCGTTAAAACATGCTACAGATATCCAAACGCTCGCCATATGACGAACAAAACCTGAATGTGTATAGACAGTTTTTTTCATTCAACAAATAGTCTCCACAGACAGATTTTCATACCTAGGTACCCAAAATATCTTCAATATTTAGTTTAAATTCACCTGGTTTTCTTGGCATCCAGTTTTCTCCTTTTTTTCTGCAGATTCTATTGAGCTGGTATCTGTAGTGGCAACTTGTGGAGATTGTAATTCCACAGTGTCTGGAAACAATACTACAAGGAAAATGATTATTACACTGGATGCATTTAAAGGCACAGCAAGCCTAAAAGAAGGCCTAGCAGTGTTCTCTGGATGTGTTGGCAATGCTCATTAATGCACATGGCCCTTCTTTTGGATTCCTTTGCTAGACACTGATCAGTTTGGTTGAATCGTATCAACCAATCAGATCAGGGAAATTCAAATGAAATGGACATGCACAGTACAGATTAGGTCTTAGATTATCTGATTTTGGCAGAGATAAGAGCCCTAAGGATCTACGCATCTACCCTTCATTTTGTTAAATTAAATCTATATTTATTTTCCAAAACTGTGAATACTCCCTTTACGAAGTTTTAGAAGGTGATTTGATGGAAACAATTGGGTGCTAAAATTGCTTCCCTTTTACTCGTGGCTGGCACACCAGCCCATGGAACATTCCTGCAGAGTCTCTACTGCCAGGTGCCCCTTGTTGGGCACTGGGCTAGGAGCATGCACACTGTAGTACTGCTTGGCATATTACTGTACTATTTATACATCCAGCTTAATTTGGAGCACGAAGACCTGGAAGCATACAAAAAAAAAACATTGTGGTGTAGTGATATGCAGGAACGTTCCACAGGCTGGTTTATTTTCATCAACCCCCCCCAAAAATTGTTTTAATTAAGTTTTTGTTAACACACAAGAGTTATTAACAAATGGAAAATATTACAAAGTGTTGCAATAGTCCCCTTCCTCCCCACATGATTTGCATAGAAAATGTTCTTTACTGTCAGGAAAGTTTTAATAAAGGAAGAAAACATTCAGGATTCCCATGTATGACAATTGATAAATCTGCCCCACAAATACCCATTAGACAAATTACAGCCTCTGAGAACTTAATTGCATAATTACAAACATGTGTCAACACATACAAATCTACATTGTTGCCAAACTACAACTCCCAGAAAGCACCACCATATAATCAAAATTGGTTTAATAGTCTAGCATTATATGGGTGCCAAAGTTAAGCACCAATGAAGCAGATGGTTAAATTCATGTAATACAGATCATAACAGGATTTTTTGATACTCACCGTTAAATCAGTTTCTCTGTAGTCGGAAGGGGGACACAGGGAACCATGGGGTTCAGTTCCATCCTCCAGGAGGAAGGACACTTGAATAATAATTAAGGGGCGTGCCCATCAGGCTTCACCCCATACACTGTACATTCCTCTTCAGTTTGTTCCAAAAGCTGCTAAAGGATTTATTCATTTAGTTAACTCACTTAACAGGCAGAAAGAAACCAGTGAAACTGAACAAAAAACTCGACCAACCGTTCAAAGCTCGTCAAGGGCGGGACGGGCCCCTTTCGACTACAGAGAAACAGATTTAACGGTGAGTATCAAAAAATCCTGTTTTCTCTGTTGTCTTAGGGGGACACAGGGAATCATGGGGACTTAACAAAGCAGTCCCAAACAGCAGTGTGGGAACGAGCTAACCATGTAAACGTTCTTGCAGAGTTAGGAAATCACTGACTACAAGACCTTATGGCCGAAGGAAGCCTCGGCAGAAGAAAAGGTATCGACTTTGTAAAATTTAGAGAATGTGTGAGCAGAGGACCAGGTAGCCGCCTTACAGATCTGTTCAAGAGAAGCAGAGTTCCGCCATGCCCAGGAGGCTCCCACCGCTCTGGTGGAGTGAGCCCTGAGACCTTCCGGTGGCAATCTTCCCTACGCTAGATATACTTGTTTAATGGAATCTCAAATCCACCTAGATATAGTAGCCCTTGACGCTGCCTGACCCAGACAAGGGCCCGATGGAATAAGGAACAGAGCATTTGACTTTCAGAAAGACTTTGATCGTTCCACATACCATTTCAGTGCTCTAACAACGTCCAGATTGTGTAATCTATGTTCCTTATCATTCTTGGGTTCTGGACACAAGGATGGGACCACAATTTCTTGATTTACATGGAAAGCAGACACTACTTTGGGTAGAAAAGTAGGATCTGTTCGGAGAACGGCTTTATCCTTATGGAAATTTAGGTACGGAGGTGCACACGATCGAGCGCTAATCTCGGACACTCTCCTAGTGGATGAGATTGCAACCAGAAACACCACTTCGTAAGTGATCCATGTATCCGAAACAGAGCTAAGTGGTTCGAAGGGAGGATCCATCAAGGCGTCCTGCACTACATTGAGATCCCAGCTCACCACCGGCGGTCTGAAAGAAGGCACAATATGAGCTACTCCTTGTAGAAACATGCGTACCAAGTCTTTGTTTGCTAAACAAGATTGAAAAAGAATAGTCAGTGCCGACACTTGGACTTTGAGCGAACTGAGCTTGAGACCCATTTGTAGCCCTTTTTGGAGAAATGAGAGGATCCGGGGAAATTGAAGTTCCAAGAACAGGAATTGTGATTCTTTGCACCACTTGTAATAGGACTGCCATATCCTGTGGTACGATTTGATTGATGAAGCTTTCCAAGTCCTTAACATAGTAGGGATAACCTCTTCATCTAATCCTCGTCTCTGCCACATGGACCTCTCAACAGCCATTCCGTCAAAGCGAAAAGACCGGGGTTGTGATGAGCTATGGGTCTTTGTTGTAGGTGGTCTGGCCTGCATTCTAGCCAGAGTGGCTGAGCTACTGACATTTCCTGCAGGTCGGTGAACCAAGTCCTTAGTGGCCAATATGGGGCCACTGTTACTGTCAATCAGGACTGCTTGATCTTTTTCAGGACCCTGGGCAGCATGGGAAGCGGTGGAAAGACATAAGCTAGGTCGAACACCCAATGCTGCGTCATGGCATCTACCCCCACTGCTAATGGATCCCTTTGGCGGCTGAAAAATCTTGTTACTTTTCAATTGTTTCTTGATGCCATCAGATCTATACTGGGCATCCCCCAATGGTGTACAAGTTGCTGGAATATCTCCGGATGAAGTTCCCACTCCCCGGGGTCCAACTGATAAGTCCGCTTTTGTGTTGGACACTCCTGGGATGTGAATTGCCGACAACGGTACTGAATTGATTTCTGCCCAGGAGAGGATCTGTCTGACTTGGCCCAGAGCCGCTCGGCTTCTTGTCCCTACTTGATGATTTATTTATGCTACTGGTGTTGCGTTGTCGCTTTGAATGCGTATTGGGGTGCTCTGAGCTGGTCCGCCCATTGAACCAGGGCCAATCTCACCGCTCTCAGTTCCAGAATGTTTATAGGTAGCCTGGCTTCCTCTGGAGACCATAGACCTTGTGCCGACTGTTTGTCCCTGGAGGCTGGCATCCATGGATATCACTACCCACTCTGGAGTTGCCCATGACTGGCCTTTGGCCAGATTCTTGGGCCTCAACCACCACTTTAGTGACGTCTTCGTCTGCTGCAACAGAGAAAAGGCTCTGGATAGGGAGCCCCCTTTCCAAGTTGTCAGGGTGCTGGCCTGCAAGGGACACAAATGTATTTGTGCTTCTATGGCTGAGACCATTGTTCCCAGTACTCGCATCACTTTGTGTACTGTTGTGCTCTGACTTGCGATTAGGTGACTCACTTAATCCCTGATGTTGACCTGCTTGTCTGTGGGTAAACTTAGTTTGTGCCACTGTTTCGAATTCCAGACCTAGAAATGTCATCCTGCAACTGGGCACTAAATTGGACTTGGGCCAGCTGATTGTCCATCCAAATTTCTGTAGTAGCCGCACTGCTCTATCGAGATCCTCCTTGGCTCTCCTCATTGAGCTGGCCTTCAGAAGGATGTGGTCCAGATAGGGTGTAACCGATATCCCCTGTAGCGGTAACGCAGCCACTGTTACCACCATCAACTTGGTGAAGACCCTGAGGGCGGATGACAAGCCGAACGGCAGTGCCATGAATTGATAGTGCTTGTTCTTGAATGCAAACCGTAGGCAACGGTGATGGGGGGCCATATCGGAACATGTTGATATGCATCTCTTATATCCAGTGACATCAACAGCTGTCCCTGTTCCATCCCACGAATGACTGATCTCAATATCTCCATTTTGAACTTTACTGAACGGATGAATTTGTTGAGGCCCTTGAGGTCAAGCACTGGTCTGAGTGAACCATCCCTCTTTGGTACTGTAAACATGTTTGACTAGAAACCGGAGAATTTCTCCGTGGTTGGTACTGGGATGATTACTACGGACCGTTCAAACGATTGTATACACTCTAGAAATGCCTGTGCTATCTGCGGCCTCATCCTGAAACTCATCCTCATCAGCAGACCCAGAGGGCTCAATTAATCCCCCTCTGAATGAGAGGAATCAAGCTCAGGTGATGACTCATCTGAAACATTGGGGTTGATAATGTCCCCCCTTGTGTCTTCCACCCGCCTACATTTACCACCAGCCTTGTGGCTAAGTTTCTCTAGTGTCTTCCCTAGGGTCTCTGCAATGGTAGGTAACCCCTGAAGAGCTGCCAATAACTGCAACAGTTGAACTGCCCATTGTGGAGCAGGAGGCTCTACTGCTGCTCCAGAATCTTCCTTGGATATTTGTGCTGCCACAGCTGCTTCAGCAAGTGGGCCCCCTGAAATGGTGGTTTCCCCTTGCCCCCTACTGCAGGACCTGCACAGCGGCTCCCCATGTCCCCCTGGGAATTTATGCTGGCATTTGGTGCAAGCCAGGTATGTCACCTGTGCTGTTGGGGGCCCCTTCCGTCCTGCCCTCGTGAACAGTCCCACAGACTTACCCTTTGCCATAGGAAGGTATAGTGTATAGGGCGCTGCCTGTTCACTACCACTGTGACTTAACAGCAGAGTTCCTGTATCTCTCGGTCTCTCTCACAGGCCATTCTCGGGTGCTGAGTGTTTGAAAGTGCTTCAAAATGGCCGCTGGAACGCATTTGGGTTCCATTTCATGGGCGCACATGTGCATAAGCGCTCCAGTTCGCACCAAACAAAAATGTCGGCTGGACCGACCGGAGGCGTTCCACTTCCTGTACGCACAGATTATCAAGCCAGCAGCACCTCACTCTGCGCCCGATCCCCCTGCAGCAGTCTCAGCCAACGGCGCACTGCCCCAAGACCACCTAAACAGTTGCAGAGAGCTGGAGCAGGGCGGCCCATTACCACACCTCAGTCTGCCTCCTGGAGGATGGAGCTTAACTCCATGGTTCCCTGTGTCCCCCTAAGACGACAGAGAAATATGGTTTACTGTAGAAAGAGAAAACAACTATAATTTTATTTTTTACAGTGAATATTTAACAAGTTATTGTTACCTTTTTTTCCTAAATGCTGTGCTTGTTCCACAGCAAACTGACATCGCCTGCTTGTGACCCTTAAAAAAGAAAAAAAAAAAAAAGGGAAAATTATGGCACTGACTGTTACAGTGAGGATTATGCATTTGCACCAAGTCACACTCCGTCATGGAATGAACATAGAAATTATTCATATATCGAAATTGGAGAGCAGAGATCTGTGAATAGCTCCACAAATAGAATGATGGCTATGTTCATCTGTAAGGGAGTGGCTGAGCAGGAGGCTGTTTCACAGCCCTGTCTTTACCACATGCCTAATGGTAAGGCGCAGACTAGCCCTGTATGTACTGCCTGCAAAGAAACCAAACAGAAAAACCTAACACTACACAGTCCAGGAATCTCTGTCTCTAGACTTGAACACTAGTTGGATTCTTACTTTTCATAGGCTTTAAAAATACTTTGTATGCATTTATTGACAAGCATCCTGTTATAATTCATTATAAAAGGGAAGTTTATGGCATGGAGTTTTCCAGATATATGGCATGGAGTTTTTCAGATATATTCATTAATTTTACTTGTGTTTGGAGTCTTAATATAGTAAAATGTTTGTTAAAGAACTAATTTACCCAGTGTACTTGTTTGTAAAATGTTACCTGTTTACAACAAATTCCACATCCATTGGTTCAAACTTGTAAGATTGCTCAAATTCTTCATTGACCCGGAGTGTAATTTCCTCTTCGTGTATCTGAACAAACCAGAAATGCACATATTTTAAGCATGCACATCACAACAATAAATGTGTTAATTTTTATCAGTAGTCTTGTATTTCATTGACTTGAATCATCCAATACTATTGTAATGTTTCTGCCATAAAGTGAAGGGCAACAGTTACATTTTATCAAGGGGACTGGCTCCCTAACACTCTATGCCTCCATGATAAAACACCTTGCTCAACAACACCCCCCAATGCCCAACACCTACTCAACCATGGCTGTGGCAAAAGTGAAATCCCATGATTGGTGTGTATATAATACTTTATGGGGGTTACTTATCAAAGGTCAAATCTTAGTTTTTTTTAATACCTCGAATTAACTCAAATGAACTCACAACTCTAATAGTATCTTTAAGAAAAAACTCAAATGGAAAAATTCTGTGGTTCAATTTGGAACCACGAAAAAAAGAAATCATTTTTATTGCTGGAATCTCTAGAATTATTCAACCCTCTGTAAAAAACTTGATCATAATGCAGGCTATTAGCATCTTCAAATGCTTCAATGGACCTCTGATTTTGACTCCTATATGACCTTGACAGGTTTTAGATGTGTATTGTAGGTGTATTTTCGGATTTGAGCTATATCCAGGGTTGGGGTATAATAAATCTAAAAAAAAAAAATCTAGATTTGTTTTCTAAATTGTAAAAATTTAAGTTTTATTTTTGACCAAAAAAAAGTGTTCACTTTAACATTTTGAACTAGTGCCGGATGATTTTTCAATAAAGTGTTTCTGGAAAGTTTAGTTCATGAAACACTATCAGCCAGATCTTACATCTAAGAGAGTACTCTACAAACAAAAAGGATGTGTGAACCACTTCACAGCGTTGCAGCAACTGTATTTCACTTTTCCAGTAGGCATTTAATTATTGCATTGGGCATGGCCCAACATCTGTAAAATATGATAGTCAAAAGCAAACAAATAAAACAAAGACTAAGAAAATCAGAAGCAGGAATAACCTTTATGTTTGCTACTAGCCATAGAGATCTTTCTTGTGGCCATTACCCTGTATTAAATAGAAGGAAAATTAATTTTTCTTCTGATTTAGTGTGCCAACTGGCAAAAAAATTATTCTATCCCTGCATGCAAAAAATGGGCAACAAAATGGCCACTGCCATCCTAATGAAGAGTGCCTAGGTTCTTCTATCAGAGATAATGGAATGACCATTCTCATGAAAAACTTTTTCAAAGTGATGTTGCTTCTATTTTTGAAAAAAAACTTACCTCTACAATTAAGCCAACAAACTGAATAGCAGTTGTCGTGAACACCTGGTATTTTAAAATCACTTTGTCCCCTGCAAAAAAGAAAAGATTAGAGTTCCACTCTACTATACTTATAAGATGTCCCTCTGCATAGTACTGTTTTCTTCCAAAAGCAAAATGAAGACTAGCATTTTGTTTCCTGTCCTGCACAACACAATGCTTGAAGAACAAACTGTGTTGCTGAAAAACACAGTGCGATTACAAGGGAATCCTGTTAAATTAAGGCAGATACTATTTAAAAGAAAGCCATGTTTCATATATTCTTATATAGAGCCCTTCCAGTTGAGACATCCATTTCAAGGACACATACTATTTTCACAACACAAAACGCATGACTTTAATGAACTTGAATGCAATGCTTTGCATATTTTATTTAAGACAATGGTTTTAATCGCATAGTATATCATTGGTATGGTGCAGATACCTCCCGAAAAGAGAACACCAAGTTACCTTGGTTCAGAAATGGTCTACCCTCAGCAAGTCCAGGTACTTCCAATAGCAAGAATCCTCCACGTTTTTGGAGACAAACACCACTCAGGCTAAATTCTCTCATTTCCATCTCTGCATGAATGTCCTCAAGCCAAAGTAAGGTGGACATCTTCTTGTGGTAATTTGATAAGGTTAAAACCTTCAAGAAAGATAAAACTGCTTTAGTCTCTTTAGTGGCTCTGTACTAAAAGTGAGGAAAAAAGAGGTAGAGACCACCACAGAATAAAATAAATACCGGACAGGGGCATCATATGGGGAAAGACCAACCTATAACAAAAAAACAAAACAAAAAAAACACACAATTATGAATACCCTGTCCCTGTGTAGTGGTTTGTTCTCCTGTTTTCTCTGTCGTCTCAAGAGGGTCAGAGGGAACAAATGGGGACTTAACAAAGAAGCCCAAGGACAGCAGGGTGGGTAGCGAGATCTGAGACACGTTATTGCACTACTGAGTGCAATACCTTATGGCCAAAAGAAGCCTCGTGTTGACCCTGTAGAATTTTGTGAATGTTTAAACAGAGGACCAGGTAGCTGCTCTGATCCAAGGAGGCTGCATTGTGCCATGCCCAGGATGCTCCCATCAATCTTGTAGAATGAGGTCATATTGTTTCAGGTGGAGAGGTTCCTTTAGATATATAATCCTGTCTTAGCATCCACTCCGACTGCTAGAGGATTGCGGTATCTCGAGAAAAATGTCGCCACGCCCTTAAAGGGGATGGAGGTCAATGATTTCTTAGAACTGATGTCCGCTGTCCAGTTCTTCAGCCACAGAGTTCAGCGAGCTGCGACCGACAGCGCTGATGTTCGTGCTGCGTCTAGTGTGGCATCACATAAGTAGGCAGATGATGCCTCTACAATCGATTGTGCTAATGAACGAAGCTCTGATCTGGATACTCTGTTCTGAATGTCTGAGAGGAAGGATTCAGACCAAGCCTGTATGGCCCTGGATACCCAGGCTGATGCTAGTACTGGTCACAGAGTTGAGCCGGCCGAGGAGTACACTGCTCTCAGGAAACCTTTGAGACGCCAAATGGGTCTCTAAAGGCCGCCGCGTCTGTTACTGGTAGAGCAGTAGACTTGGATAATCTGGAAACCGGAGCATCCACTGTCAGGGGCATTGACCACTTGTCCACAATATCCTTTGCGAAAGGATAGGACTTAGAATTTTCAGGGTTGCCTGAAATTCTTCTCAGGGGAATTCCATTCCTCCTGTATTATGCTGATGAGTTGGTCATGAGAAGGAAAATTTTCTTAAGACTTCTGTTGCCTTTTGAATAAGGAAGAGGACACTTAAAAACTGGCGTGATTGGTCCGGTGGGGGCACGCCCCTTCACTAATCTAAGTGTCCTGCCTCCTAGAGGGTGGAGCTTAACCCCATTTGTTCCCTGTGTCCCCCTCGAGATGACAGAGAAATATGAAATATAAAGAAAATAAATTGTGTTTAACCAGGTTAAAAGATCACATTTTATTTCCATGATAAAAAGCTTTTAATTATGGAAAATAAAATGTGATCTTAATTTTTATAATCCGGCTCCTGCTGCTCTACTTGGTGTGGTTTGGCTTGTGCCAGCCTCTTCTGAAGTTTCCTGGTGCTTTCTCCCTCTGCTGAAGGTATGTGGCGTGTACATCCGGGCCCACAGAACACAGTGGTAAGCCTTTACATTGTACCTATTATTATTGTTTTAAAACCAAGTTCCTTTGCAGCAGCCAAATGGAAAAAAAACAAAAAAAAAAAAGGCACATACAATTACCCAAACCTTAAGCTCCTGGTGATACTAGAAATTAAAATCACAGGAGGTTATCAAATTTCTGCCCCAACTCGTATTTCGTCTGCGGCTTTCTTAAAACATAACATTCAGTTATCAAGTGCTAAGCACAAGGGATTTGCCTGTAATTTAGCCAAAACCTGAAGAATTCTGGATTTGGTAGTCATGCTTACAGAATATTTTGCTCTATGATAATGTTTTTTTTTTTTGGTTACCAATAACTGTTTAATTCCAAAACATTAGCAACAGGATCTTGTAGTTAAAGGAGGCCTGGCAACCTAAGAAATTATTCCAAATATTGTTTTATCGTGCCAGTCAAACAAAATTAACTTTGCTTACACTATATAAATTTATATCAGTTTAAATCTTGTTTCTTTCATTCTTTTGGCATCCACAATAAGTGCATACAGGCAGGTACCATGCGTTTTCACAAGTGAAACCACTGACAGCACAGGAACAAGACTAAGTATTGTTCAGACACCGTGTTATGGAAAAAACATGCAAACATAAAGCAGGTTGGTGGTACAATTTATTTACATCACATCATCCAATTTTAACAATTAGTCATAGGGTGTTTCATTCTTAAAGGATCAGCACACTGACCTCTCCCAAACAAGGCTCTAATGCCAAGATGTCCATCTTCTGCTCTGTGCACTTTCTTAGTCTGTCTGGTATGGAATATAGTGGAAGAAAACTTGGAAGCTGTCGTCTAGAAATCCTAAACAAAAAAAGTTATACTTTATACACAAAAAATAGCTAGTTAACAGTAGGTTTTTGAAGAACACCTAATCAATTATAAAAGTAAAAAAAAAAAAAAAATCAATTTTGGTGTATGTGGGTTTCACATTGTAGCATTTGTAAACAGGACCTAAACATCAAAGTTTGCTTGCAAAGGAGTATTTTGCATTATAGCACAGAGCAAACATTCACTCATGCTCAAACATGAGATCCCAGAAAAAAAACAGCCTGCCATGCCCTCTCACATTTATCTTTTGTCAAACCACTGACATACCTTAACATACAAAGATGATTATGATTAAGAGTTGCAAGCACAACATGTCGGGCATATACAGTTAGGTCCATAAATAGTTGGACAGACAACTTTTTTTTCTCATTTTGGTTCTGTACAATACCACAATGAATTTTAAATGAAACAACTAAAAATTTCAATTGTACACGTAAAGTTACAAAAATAAAAGATTACATACTTCAAAAACAAACAGAGGTTCAAAGGCTTTACTTTCTACACAACATCATACAGCAAGCTTTCCAAGTAATATGTATAAGGACTGATAAGAGTTCTATATGTTGAAATTAGCTACATGCCTTCTGTGCGGAGCAGACATTACTGTTCTGCTGTTGGGCACATATTCATTGGGAACTTTGTTCTGCCTGGAAGCAAATTCCACAGGTGGGAGCAAGAAGGACTCCTCTTCACTTTCAACAATTCCTTCAAGGCAACGTCCAATCATAAAATCACTGAAGCAGAGCAAAAGTAGTTCTTTGCAGCGGCCTGGATTTCTATAAAAAGAAAAGAAAATGAAATGACAAACAATTAATGTAATGTGAATTTATTTCTGCACACTGTATCTTGCAGCTCTGTACAATAAGCGGGTATATACACTGAACAAAGATTTAAAAAAAAAAAAAAAAACCAAACAATAACACGTTACCCTGTGGGGCTCCATTAAAAACCCTACTCCAAGAGAAAATATACTATTTACAATTATGGTCTGTACACAATCTTGTAGCCAGTTTCCCATACCTGTAAAAAAACATTAAAGAATAAAAAAAGTTTTGTCCCAATTCAAGAGTTCCCCACACCCCCAATGGTAGATAGGTTCCTTCCACTTCCAACTATAAGGGGACACATAGGGGAACATGTAAATAACATTGGGAAAGGATATGGGAAACATTCGGTTAGAAACACAATAAATCCCTTATTGGTCTGAAATGGTGTGGCATTGAAGTAGATAAAGCACATTGGAAGGGGGTGGGAATGTAGTAAGAGACATTAAAACAAGAGGCGGCTTCATAGACAGTATCTCCAAATGTCTGGAGTTTACAGTACAGTATAACAGACCTCCTCAATATACAGATTTTTTGTAGAAAATGCAAAAATTTACTCTTGTACTTTCTTCAAATCAGTGGATGTAAACAATTATCCACTTTCTTCTAGCAATCATAATCCACAGTGCATATGAAATATACCTTTACGACAATTTAGATCAGAAAAAAATTGTAATACTGTGGAGGACTATGATGAATAACTCAAGATTTTAGCTAAACGACTTCAAGAAAGGAAATAAAGAAAGCGAAATTAATACAAGGAGGAATGCTTAAATACAGAAATATTAATATAAATAATAAATACATTGGAGAAAAGGATGAAGAAATGGGAGAAAACATTTGTTTTATAACCCAATATTATCCAGGGGCGAAGACCATTAGGAGGATAATAGAGAAACATTGGAATGTTTTAAATTTAGATAAAGAATTGGAAAAGATTTTGCCTAAAAAAATACAAGTTTTGATATGAAGTGTTCCAAATCAAAAATAGACATTAGTACAGGTATAGGATGTTATCCGGAAACCCATTATCCAGAAAGTTCCGAATAATGGAATGAACATCTCAAATAGACTCCATTAAAATGAATTATAATTACAATAAAATATCCTTTTTCTCTGTAGTAATAAAACAGTAGTGTAGTGATCCAAACTAAGGAAATTAGGAAAGGATACAAGAAACATTCTTATTCTAAACATTTTTTAGAAACACAATAAATCCCCTATAGGTCTGAAATAGTGTGGAATTGATGTAGTTAAAGCACACTGGAGGGGGGGGGGAGGAAATCCTGCTGCGAAAAGGACTCCCATAAAAAAAATTAAAAAAATTGCCACGTGGCAAAAATTTGTTGTGCAATTTGTCACGAGTAAGAAAAATTGTTGCTCATAGACCAATGCATTTTGTTGCATTTTTGCAGTTTTTCAAATTTTTGGAAAAGTGAAACAGATCGGATTCACCCATCACTACTTCAGGCACAAGTCTGCTGGCTAGTAATGAGCAAATCTAACAGAGCTTAAATGTGGGGCCCTGTGCTATCCTGCCTTTTTCATATTTTATAATTATATCAATGATGTGGTAGATTCTATATAGTGGGCACTTTGGAAATCTACCTCAATTAGTTTTTTGCACTGTAAACTGCGGTGTTGTAAAAAAAATAATACTTAAAATACTAGTACACTAGTAAGTTTTAAATTTTTTGTTTCTCTTTTTACCCCCACTTCTTCCCATTTTTTGGACTGTTTCCAGCAACAGCTACATTTGGAATTGGAAAACATTACTAAGACCAAGCGACCTTAGAATAGAAATCAGTGAATATGAAGAAATGGAAAAAGCAGAGGCACAGATCTATGCTGCAATCTTCTTTTATTAGACAAACTACATGTTTCGGGTACACATAACCTTTGTCAACTACACTTGAAAAAGGTATGCATACCCGAAACATAGTTTGTTTATACTTCTAATAAAAAAAGATTGCAGCATACTCTACCTGCCCTATGCTCCCTGTGTGTGTCATACTCTGCCTGCCCTATGTTCCTTCATACTCTGCCTGTCCTTTGTTCCGTGTGTGTGGAACACTCTGTATGCTCTATTCTGAGTGTGTGTGCCATACTCTGCCTGCCCTATGTTCCTTGTGTCTGTGCCATACTCTGCCCGACTTATGAACCGTGCGTTCAATACTCTGCCTGCCCTATGCGCCCTGTGTGTGTGTCATACTGTACCTGTGGGATGTGTGTGCCATACTCTGCCTGCCGTATGTTCCTTGTGTCTGTGCCATGCTCTGCCTGCCCTATGCGCCCTGTGTGTGTGTCATACGTACCTGTGGGAGGTGAGCCTGGTAGGGTTTTTGTTCTGGGAGTTTGTTAGCATTTGGAAATTATTGTTAGGGGCCTCTAAAGTGTTAAAATATGAGCTGGGGGTGCTGTATTATCTACAGGGGAGGAGGCGGAATATGGATTTATGGGTATGTTTTTACATTTCTCATATAAGTGATATTCATGCAGCGAGCACCAAACATTTGTTTTTTTGGTGCACAACAACCATTAATGTGGACATGGTTGCACTTCCAAGTGGGTGCGGTTTAAAAACAGGTCAACCCTGGCGTCCATTATCGGCCCTCCACCATGTAGGTCAGAAAAATTCCTGCCTTTGGTACCACAGAAGTTGGACAGCACTGCACTATACAGTTTAAAAAAAAGGGGCTCAATGCCTTTTTAGCAAGAAGAAATACAAGGTTACTGAAAATAGCAATTAATACAGAGTTAGTCCAGAGACTGGTCTGATTGCCATCTTGGGGTCAGAAAGGATTTCTTTTTCTCAGAGAAGTTTCAGATGGGGTTTTTGCCGTCCTCTGGATCAACTAGGTATGTTTCATTCACACACAAAAGGTTGAACTCGATGGAAAGGTGTATTTTAACAACCCAAGTTACTATGCATCTTCCACATACATAATTCAGAGTAAAATCATACATTTATGGGACTTTACCTATCTAATCGATGGTACTTCACACCTTCCATGGTATGGAATTCTAAGCTTCTCATATTCTCAGATTTCATAAACATGTCCCTAAAAAATTCAATACACCGTAGAACCCCCTTTTTACAGCCTCTGATTTTAAGCTTTGCCTCATATTACATTGTTGTTTTGTGGTACTACCTATATATTATACATTTCCCAGATTTTACATTTTTCTGGTCCACTGAAAAATGGGGGTTCTATTGTAAGTGAGTACAGAGTAGCCAAATTTCACTCAGTTGGGTGGAGAAATTCTTCTTTGGTGGAATTTGTGGCAAGCTCAACCTTTGGCAACCTTTAAAAACACACGCTAAAGACAGATAGACGGATAAACTATATATACATTTTTTTCAAACAGAAATAAAGGAAAAAAGCCAAGAATGCACAACAACAAAACCAATTTAAATATTTTTGAGGATTAAGACAAAGATGTACCTGGCTTCACAAGTGACAACAACAAATGGCTTCTCCCCAGGACGAATAACCATCACTTCACTTGCAGTGGCATTAGAAGAGTGTTGTAACACAGAATCAATGCCTCCACTGTTCACATTACCATCCACAGACTGTTCCTCATGTGCAGTTGCTCCAAAAACAGGTTGTTCCATAAGATTGTCTGAAGATTCTGGACCATGTGTCAGAGGTTTGTATAATCCCATTGATAAAGGGTCAACAGAACCCCTCAATAATTTATTAGAATTGTTAAACAAGTATGGTGGTGCTGAAGGCACTTTAAAGCCCAAATGACAAAACTTTGCAGTCAATTCATTGCTGGTTAGTAAACTGGGAGTAAGTGCTTGATGAAGATCAGCCTGGTCTTTTCCACAATAATTTGTTACATTAACATTACACATTGTACTCTCTCTTGGTGGAAAAGAAGAACCCTGTAATGATTGGGTTGTTTCAGTCATGGAATCAGATTTTGGCTCAGACATATCAAATTTAAATTTGTTCTCCTTTTCCCACCCAGCAAGCTTGCAAGCAATCAGTGTATGGGACTCGTTTCCCTTATTCCTGAAACAGAACATGAACAGAAAGAGGTAATAGCCATAAAAAAAATCCAACAACGCTACAGAATTATTTAAAATAGTAGAAACCATGTTCATATACAAGATTCACAGAATTACAAAAATGTTACCGTATTTATAATTACAATGCAAAATAGCGTTTTTTAAATTGTGTATATTTTTGTCTTTGATCACTCCATTACAGTTAAAAACCACATAGCTATTTTAGATTAAATAACTTACTCAATGTATATTTGCATATGTTTAGTCTGTCCTTGTTTGATCACTCCAAAATTAGTCATTCTGGAAACTTCCAAGCCCCCTTTGTTCATCATCAAAGCAGCTGAACACTGATAGAATGAGTCTGTGGCATTAGATGCTGACAAACTGGAACAAAAAGCCACCAGGAGACAAACAAAGATATGTTTAACTTACATTTAAGGCTTCATTTTTCTATTGACATATATAAACGATTTTGGTCTTCAAACTAAAAATACAGTTAACTAATAATGTTTGCACAATCTAATACTAG
The DNA here is from genome assembly GCA_024363595.1 of Xenopus borealis. Classification (NCBI taxonomy): domain Eukaryota; kingdom Metazoa; phylum Chordata; class Amphibia; order Anura; family Pipidae; genus Xenopus; species Xenopus borealis. The sequence goes on from CM044435.1 coordinate 63,613,978, forward strand.
GATGAATAAGCAATGTCTATCTCTTTCAGATCTGTGATCAATAGTGTATAAAGGACATTAGAAAATGCAAACAGAGATCAACAAAAATAAATGAACGAATGTCTTGGTTAGGTCACTATAACTCGGTTATAGTGTTTTTCTGCACAGTAATACAAAGCTGGCCATAGACTCAAAGATACCATCTTAACAAATGTTCTTACAATTTTTGGACCCTGTGGGGAGTGTCCCGACATTTTTTGTACCATGGCGATCAGTAGTACAGTTGATCAGACAGGTTAAGGGCAGAGCCAGAAGGTCAGATTCAGGGAGATTAGTCGCCCGGCGACAAATCACCTCTTCTTCAGGGCGACTAATTTGGCGACTAATTTCCCTGAAATGCATTCCCGCCAGCTAAAATGTAAATCGCCAGCAGGATGACAAATGAAGCGCTTAATTTTTTTTTCATTTTACAAAGTCGCCTGTAGTTTCCTTGTGAGGCAACTTCGGAAAATGAAGTGCCATCCTGCCAATGATTTACCTTCTAGCCGGCGGTAAGGCAGTTCAGGGAGATTAGTAACCGGGCAACTAATCTCCCCAAATCTGACCATGTATCTCTGCCCTCAAAGATTTATATCCGCTACCGATAAGATCTCTGCATGCATTGCAAATTTAGAGTGAGAGAGAGAGACAATCCTTTTACCTTTGTTTGTTAACTGGTGCTATGCACAGTGCCCGCCAGACATAACATGATTGACTACTTTCCACCACTACTGCATTAACAATGTCATCACGTCGTGGATAATAGTCCTTCGGAAGCCTTAAAGAATCCATAGTAAAGAATATACTGTCATCAATTACACCACTTGTTCCGTAAAATGCTGTAATTTTCACCTGTCCAAAACAAAAGTTACATTCAGTTTATGCACAAATATATTACAAAAAAAATATACAGTACACAACTTAAAATTTTTTATGTAACAACTTTCAGTTTCTTCTACTGCACAGTTTGTTATATGTACTTGAACTAAAGAGCATTTGAAGCAGAGCTTCTTTCAAGCTACTGTATATTCAGGAAAACAGCTCCAAACATCAAGACTACCCTGATGCAAACATTATGAGGGACGCATTACTATGCCCACAATGGACAGCCCTTCTCTATTTTGTATCAAAGCTGCTAGCTTTGGCCCTACTTCCTTCCTGAAGTATTCTTTTCCTTTCATGGGGGAGTGTATTCCTGGCACTGGCGTGACTCGCTATGCTTTTTCTCTAAAGAAAAATCCCCTCTTCTGCAGGTGACAAAGAACCTGAAAATACATTTGCATTAGGATGAATGTAAATCACCATTGGTCAAACATATCGATATTGTAATAGTGCTTAATTGCCTGCAAAGGCAAGTTCTTATGACCAATATATTTAAAAACGTATCTTAATGTCAACAATAAGACATTATCCAAATGTATGTGTGTGTTCTGTCAACCAGGAGTTTTTCTGGAGGCAACAAATCTCTTCTTGTGACATCCCCCTTATCTGTAGCTGGCTTAAAGAAACATGTATTAGTTAAAAGAAGCATTTCCAAGGGCCATGCCTTCATCCAATGATGCACAATCACTAGCCAGCACAAAAATACTTTTGAGATACACCACTTTTGGGAGCCTCCACAGTAATTGAATATTTCACTAATGGCACAAGGGCTCAGGTGCTACTGCATTCGCCATTCCCCACAGGACTAGCTTACTTGCCAGTGTCGCTCTACCCAAAATTTGCATCACAATATGATTCAGGTTACAGACATGCGGTTTGTGAATAAACAAGCTTCTACAGCTCCACTCCAAATTTTTGTTTTTATTTTCATCATAACTGTCCACCAACCATTTCCAAATGCAAAGTATTTTTGAGGCCGAGATGAGTGTTGGATTTCAGAAAGCCTTTGGTTCAGATAATTTGTCAAGTCTTATACTAGCATTGTCCAACGTCATCTATCTAGACATTGCACATGAGATCTAAGGCCAACACTCAATAGTAAAAGCCAGGCCCCACTGAGACACAGTTATATTGAGTAAGAGAAACAACAACCTGCCAGAAGGAAGTTCCATCCTAAAGTGCGGTCTCCTTCTAAAAGCATATGACCAGGCAAACTTACCCAAGTTGGCTGCTTACACATCAATATTACAATTAAAAAACATACACTTAAAAAACATACATTTGATGGTCCAGGAATTACATTTTATTTGAGTCATTTAGTAATAAAAAAATTAATGATGAAAAACATGACACAATCCACTTAATACACCTACCTGGTCTACTCTTTTACATCTCAGTGGCTTCAAGGAATATGCCTCACTGTTCCATGTGGATGGATTAATGAAGTACTCTGCTTTTACCCAGTCTCCTTTGAATGGTAGATATCCTAATATAAGAGAAAATAAGAAAACAGGATTCTGATGAGTCTTATAACCATGACAGTTGTAATAATCTTTCCTGCAGAGTTATTGTAGGAAACATAAATCATCTATGGCAGACAAAAAAAACATATAATACAGGCATGGGACCTGTTATCCAGAATGCCTGTGGTTTTCTGAATAAGGGACCTTTTTGTAATTTGAATCACTTGGAATGGTTAGAATTTTGTTGGATCACAGCTTTGCATCATTCTATGATGAAATCACATAAATAACATTTATAAATGTTACAGAAATGCATTTTATATATTCGAGCAATTCATTTTTCAGTATTGGGCATTAATATTGTATGAGGCCCATTTATTAAAAGTTGGAATTTTTATTTCAATGAATGCCAAGAAAGTTATTAAAAGATCCCATTATGTATGCATGGAAAAAATGCTGAATGCATT
>CM044435.1:63618662-63636980 GCA_024363595.1 Xenopus borealis
GGTTCACCTTTAAGTTAACTTTTAATATGTTATATAATGGCTAATTTTCAATTGGTCTTCATTATTTATCTTTTGTAGTTATTGCATTCTTTTGCTTTCTTCATCTGACTCTTTCCAGCTTTTAAATGGGATCATCTAAAAAGCAAATGCTCTGTAAGGCTACAAATGTATTGATAGTTACTTTTTATTACCCATCTTTCTATTCAGACCTCTCCTATTCCCATTCCAGTCTCTTATTCAAACCAATGTATGGTAATCTTGACCCTAGCAACCAGATTGCTGAAATTGCAAACTCGAGAGATGCTGAATAAAAAAACTCAACCCCCCCAAACAATAAAAAATGAAAACTAATTGCAAATTGTCCCAAAATATCTACATCATATTAAAAGTAAATTTAATGGTGAACAACACCCTTTTAGTATGTAATAGAATGGCTAATTCTAAGCAACTTTTCAATTGGCCTAAATTTAAAAAAAAAAAAAATGTTTTTGAATGATGGAGTTACTGCTCCTATCAAAATGCTCTGTAAGGCTACAAATGTAGTTACTTTTTATTACGAATATTTCTATGGAGGCCCTCTCCTATTCGCATTCCAGTCGTTATTCAAATTAATGGATGGTTGCTAGAGTAATATGGACCCTAGCAACTAGATTGCTGAAAATTGCAAACTGGGAGCTGCTGATTAAAAAAATAAACACTCAAAAACTACAAATATTAAAAAATTAAAACCAATTGCATAGTGTGAGAATAGTGTGAGAATCTCACTCTCTACACTCTCTACATCTTACTAAAAGTTAAATTAATATAATTCTGGCTTTTTGGGCAAAACTAATTTTTTGAGAAAAAAAAACCCCTCAATATTTCCAGATCTATTATACCGCAATGCTGCAAAAAGCCAGAATCTAAAAATCCAGACCTATTGTTCGATTTTTTTCTGCGATCCAATTAAAATCGATCAATTTGGGTAATTTTACTAATAAATAAGGTCAAATCGACCCCCTTAGTGTGAGGGATGTCACAACTCTTTCGAAACACAATGATCAATCCTAAACATGAAAAAACAGAACATTCTTTAGCTCAGTTTGAAGGAAAAGGTCAACTAATTTGCATTATTTTATCACTGAGGGGGTAAACCAAAATTACCGACTTGTATTGGCCTGCTATGAGAGCAAACAAGGATGTACAACTGCTACAAATCACAAAAAGAGTTTGATGTGAACAGTATGCATGGAGATTAAGCATATGCAAAGATATTTAAAACGGAACAATGAAATAAACATCTCCAATTCAAAAAAAAAAAAAGTATAGTTTGTTAAAAATATGAAGTAAAAGCAATATATTAACCCAAGGAACAATCAATGAAAAATACAAATTTTTAAAAATGAATGTGGCAATAAATACATACAATTCCAGATCTAAAAACAATGTGTGAATTAAAATCCAGGAGAGTCCAGATACAATATGATTTGCCAGATCAAGTCTGTGCTCAATGTAACCTTATATAAAAACTGTGAAATTAATTTGGAGCAGTCAGAAGTGGAAGCAGAGGATGGAATAAGTGTGAACACAAGTGCTAAGCATCAAGCAGAGTTTCACCTTTGTTCATTGCTTGCCTGTGATACAGGGAGTACAATCAAATAGGAAATACAGGGCTGCACCAATACCCGTGTTCCTCTGCATCAGAACCTATAAAAGATCCAGCACACAGATACACACAAGCAAATTCCGGTTTGTTAGAGCCCATATTGGTCATGTTGAATATCACAAGTAGTAACAGGGTCATATTTTCATACTGAACAGCTGCATCATCACTGAGAGCTATGGTACACAGGATTTTGCTAGCTAAGAGCTGTTCAGTGCAGGCCCTTGTAAACCAATACTTTCAACCCCAGCAGTTTCCCTAATTAGAAGATTATCAGTATGCTTTCTCAATTATGCATTTTCTTCTTCTTAAGAGAAACAACTGATGCTTGTTGAGCGTTATGCACCAGAAACGGGTTGTACAAAAGTGAATAATAGTCTCTGTGTGCTGCTGCAGAATTTCTGTTCCACGCTGTGATCTTGTGAAGCAGTTTACATGAACAAGACAATGAAAAATAAAACTGTTGGGGCATTGCAAAGACAGGAGGATGGTGAAAAATGGCATGCAAGAAAAAAAAAAAATCAATAAAATTAGGGTGATGAGCAGTTCAAGGAGGCAAATGATTTTGTGGAGAAATAAAATCAGCGAAGTTTCGATTAATTTAATCCATTGACCTAGAGAATATACAGGCAACATTAGGCAAATATATATATATATATATATATATATATACACACACACACACACACACACACACACACACACACACAAAGAGGAATGAATAGCCTGTAAATGATTATATTATAAACAATGCTTAGTGATGTAATTGGGGCAATGCGATATAATTTCTATCATGACCTGTGCATTGTAATAAACAATACCACTCTATCTGATATAAGTAATTCTAAAACAACTGGACTTGCTGAGTAATTATTGAAGACGTTTCACTACTCATCCGAGCAGCTTCTTCAGTATACGGAGTCCAGTGTAGCGAGGAGTGCACAGATCTGTACATTGGGGAGACAAAACAACTGCTCACCAAGTGAATGGCTCAACATAGGAGGGGAACTCTACAGGGCAAGACTCAGCTGTCTTTCTACACCTCAAAGACAATGGAGAATCCTTTTAAGATAGCAATGTCCAAATCTTGGACGGATCGCCCCCGAATCTCCCGAATAGCTGGCGAGGCAATTTTGAGCGATTTTAAAAATCGTGTCGCTCCGTGTGAACAAGCGCAGGCGTTTTTAAGCCTCGCTGGTGCGCAGCGGTGCCTAGCTATTCGGGGAGATCGGGGGCGAGAACTTGCGGCGAGAAGTCGTCAGATCTCCCCCGAATCTCCCCATCTGGCCTTAGCCAAAAGAAGACTGCTGGTTTGAAAGAGGCGTGAAAGAAGCGATTCATGTCAAGGTAGAAAAACCATCCCTGAATAGAGGTGGGGGCCTTCGACACCACCTGTCTCACATCAGTACCAAAGTGGTTTCAGAACCCTTCACACATCCATTCATGCAACTCACACAAGGAACACCTGTGTCTAGGAGTTGCATGACACATTGGTAATCCCATCACAGTAACTACACAGAATCAAATTCAGATGTCACCTCTTTGAAGAGTTACAATGTGCCATTGTGATTGGATTAGTGAAAGAGTTTATATACCGAGAACTTCCCATACCAGTCAGTTGAACTGAAGAAGCTGCTCTGATGAGTAGTGAAACGTCTTCAATAATTACTCAGCAAGTCCAGTTGTTTTAGATTTACGCATCAGATATACCATGACCTGGATGAAAATCTTCAGTCATAAAGTACCACTCTGTTGCAAAATATAAGGATATTCTAAGTCACCTCACAGTTCAAAGACCTGTGAAAAATCACTTGGCCTTCGTGCTTTTATATAGTCATGGAACTCCTGCAACCCACTTCACCTTCCTGACCGCATATGTTTGATGCGACACTGGTAGATCTAATTGGGGAATGGTGTGGGCTGTGCTTCTTAGCTGTTGTTACACTATTATTTTTCAACTTGTCAGTTAGTTGATTTTTCCATGGTTACTTTTGATGACCTTACAATGGTTTGCATTCAGATGCATTTGGGTTACCAATAACCCAACCCTGTAATGCTTTGTAGCTTACAATGCATTAATAAAGAAGTTATATATACGAGTGTGTGTTACAGTTCTTTTTTTGTAGCTCACAGATATTTGTGTGGTTGCTTCATTTTCAATAAAAGGAACTAAGGAAGTGTGCTGCAAGTCTTAAAGGGGTCCTACCCCCCAAAAAATATTTCATTATTTAGCCTACCACACTTTGGAGTAAGAGCCAAGAGAGCATAATCCATAATGCTCAGGACCAGGGGTTTTCAAGATAAAGGGTCTTTCTGTAATTTGGAAAATGGTAAATTTCACTCGCAATACACTGAAAACCTTCCTCGGATCACATGACCCAATATGATGTACCAATAGTAACGAAGGAAAAGTTAAGGAAGCAATACTTTGCATGCAATGTACCTCCAAACTTTTTATTGTGTGGAGATAAAAAGATCAAACATTTCAGGAGCCTCCCGCTCCCTTCCTCAGTGGTATAGTGCAATAGTCTCATAATATTTGCAATTGGTTGTTCATTATTATTTGTGGTTTTTGAGATTTAGCTTTTAATTCAGCAGCTTTCCAGTTTGCAAATTTCAGTAGTCTGGTTGCTATGGTTCAAATTCCCTTAGCAACCCTGCATTGATTTGATTAAGAGACTGGAATATGAATAGGAGCGGCCTGAATAGAAAGAAGAGTAATAAATATAATAAACTCTAAAAAATAAATAGGGCAATTGAAAAGCTTATAATTAGCCATTCTATAACATACTAAAAGTTAACTTAAAGGGCAAGGAAAGGCAAAGAAATAAAATCCCATTTTTACTTTTCTTTAATGAAAAAGAAATATATCTCCATTATACTTTAATTAAAAATGTGTACCGTTTTTATAAGAAATCTGACTGTATGCAGTGAAATTAGGAATTGTTAGATGGTCCCTAACTTTTGACAGGGAAACAATCATACTTATGAACAGCAGGGGGAGCCCCTGCCTTACTTACCAGCCATGCAGAACTCAAGCAGCTTTGTTTTTTGATCATTTATGACGACCCCTAAGCAGCACAGATCACACTGAGCATGTGCAGGGCCAGAGGCAGACAGATATTTTTAACAAAGTTACAAGATGACAGCCCCCTGTGGCCAATTTTGAAAGCATTAATAATTTGTTTGATTAGGCTTGTGGTGCAGTAAGTTTATGTTTAGTATACAAAATACAGCATTTCTAGCCTTATTCTATTTTACACTTTCCTTGCCCTTTAAAGGTGAACCAACCCTTTGATACAAAATAGACAAAAGATTGTCAACAGAAATCCCATTTGTTTTTTATTGGAGGAATTATTTTGTGCATACCACCCCTTAATAGTCTTACATTATTACATTTTCATGTATTTATAAAAGGCAATGTTTGGGAATTTATTATTGGGATAAGACAGATGGCAGACTTGGGAGAGCTGCAATTGCACACTTACTGTCCGTCAACCAAAAATCATAAGCCAAAGAAAACAAGGCAAGACTGAAGAATAATATGGTTGCTTTTGGAATAGCAAGTTTAATATGATTGGTTTTAGGTGGCTTTTTTAAACACATTTTAAACTATGGTTGCAGAGAAATAGGTGGGTCTAAATAAATAATTTAGAGTTTTCAGGCAAAATCAGCAACACCTGATAAGTGCTACCAGTGTTAGCAAATAGATCAAGCTAATGTGAAAACCCTAAGCCAACAATCTACACTACTGTTGGCAACACTCAAAAAGCAAGACAGTTCTTGGAGGATGCAGGGAATTATAGTTTACAATACAAAAGTTTGTGCTATATACAAGATGGTTTGTGCTATATTCAAGACCACGGTCTTCACTGCAAGCGCTACTAAAATCTCTTTTTCAAGCATGTTTGACTGATAATATATTCTCTAGTGATCATCCATGTTTTTATTCAGGTTTTCCATATAGATAGATAGATATAATACAGCCAGTGAAACCATGGTATGGGATCCATTATCCAGAAACCAGTTATCCAGAAAGTTCTGAATTAAGGATAGGCCATCTCCCATAAACTCCATTACAATCAAATAATTCCAATTTTTAAAAATGATTTCCTTTTTCTCTGTTATAATAAAACAGTACCTTGTACTTGATCCAAACCAAAGATATATTTAATCCTTATTGGAAGCCAAACCAGCCTATTGGGTTTATTTAAAGGGGTAGTTCACCTTCAAGTTAACTTTTAGTATTTTGTAGAAGGGCAAATTCTAAGAAACTTTTCAATTGGTCTTCATTATTTATTTTTCATAATGATTTGCAATTTTCTTTTGTTTCTTTGCAGCTTTTAAATGGTGGTCACTGACACCATCTAAAAACAAATTTAAGGCTACAGATGTATTGTTATTGCCACTTTTTATTACTCTCCAATTCATATTCCAGTCCCTTATTCAAATCAATGCAGGTTTGCTAGGGTAATTTGTACCATTGAAACCAAACTGCTGACACTGCAAACTAGAGAGCTGCTGAATAAAAAGCTAAATAACTATAAAACCACAAACAATAAAAAGAAAACCAATTGCTAATTGTTTTTTGCTCTCTACATTATACTAAAAGTTAACTCAAAGGTGAACAACCCCTTTGTTGTTTACATGACGTTCTAGTCTGAAGATGTGAAGCTTCAAATTACAGAAAGACCCATTATCCAGAAAGCCCCTGGGTCCTAAGCATTCTGGATAATAGGTCCCATACTTGTACAAGCAACATGTTTGTTAGAAATTAAAGTTGTGAACGGAGACAGAAATGAAGCTGCATGTGCCGCAGAACACTTACCAGATACGGATACCAATAAGACATGACTGCATGAGAATAAAACCAGCCCACAGTGCAAAGGCAAATCAGTAAAACAGTCCCACAAGCACAACTCCTGCTCTAATTGATCCTTCACTCCTGTTTATTCTAAGTGTGTTTGTGACTCTACGAATTGCCCCACCCAAATCAAGAGCTTTCCATTCCAGCCACAGGAGCAGCACTGTTTTGTACAGGTGTCTTTTCTGGTCTAACAAATTCATTTGACAAAAAGCTTACTAAAATTCTGTAGCTTTCTCTTAAAATAAGTTTAGCATAATTCCACATCTTCCAGCACTACCTTTTAAAAAGGTATAAAAAGAAACAGTGCATGATGTGCTGAAGGCTCTGCAGACTCACAAATGGTGATTTCATTCATCTTACCCTTTTAATGGCAATTAAGCAAAACAAGCACCTGATGTGGGGGCCGTGTCAAATTCAGAATATTTTACCCAGTGTACCATTGTAACCTGCAATGTTACAAGTTACTTAACATAACAATAAGCTAAATATTTGGATTTATAAAATATATAAGGCAAACAGCAAGCATTTATGACATTTTCATCCCTGTATACATAATACCTCTCCCACCTGTTTTTTTTTAACTATTTGCCAGCGTTAGGCATGGGCTCTCAGGAACCTGCCTGGGAAGGAGGGCCCTTACACACGTGCATTTTCGACCTGCGCTCCCTTGCTTTCCATTTGGCTGCGTTCAGCCATAGGGGAACGCAGGTCTAGACACACTCCATTAGTTTCAATGGCGGTGTACCCACGAGACGTGTGTAAGTGCAGAACGCAGGGGAGCGCAGGTCGAAAACGCCCGTGTGTAAGGGCCCTTAAGGGGAAGCATTCTATTGCTAGGTTTCATAATTAGCACAAAAAGGCTCTTAGAGCTCTTACACAGGCGTTTTTGTTTACGCAACTATGCACGTTTTTTCCCCATTACAGACACAACAATACTGATAGATTAATGTGCATCAAGTGCAAGTAAATGCAACATGCTGTATCTATACAAACACAATAAAATGCAGATGGAGTAAAGCTCATGAGTACAACCAGGCAGAATATAATGTAATCAATCAGCAAATGCGTTTTGTGCACATCAAAAATAGAAAAAAAAACCTGTGTGTAAGAGCTCTTATTTAATTTGTTCTTGTGCAATATTTTTATGAGTTCCATCACAATGAAGCACAAGGGTTAATAGCTCATTCTTTTCTAATGTCCTTGCACCAAATGACACTGTGCTGAACTGCCTAAAAATAAAGGTGAAATGCTGCTGCATGCATAAACTTGTGGTGGATGCATAAAAGAGCCACTGCAGGGGAATGTGTGATTAAACACTTGTGTATAAGAACCCTTACACACAGGCGTTTTAACCTGTGCTCCCGTTTTGCTGCGTTCAGCCGCAGGAGAGCGCAGGAATAAACGCACTCAATTATTTCAATGGGCCTATACTCACACCACCGCATGTAGGCGCTGAACGCAGGAAAAATGCAGCATGTTGCGTCTGAACCTGCGTTCAGCGCCTACATGCAGTTGTACGAGTATAGGCCCATTGAAAAGAATTGAGTGCATCTATTCCTGCGCTCCCCTGTGGCTGAACGCAGCAAAAGGGAGTGCAGGTTAAAACACCCGTCTGTAAGGGCCCTAAGAGCCGTATGATCGCATAGAATGCATAAGCATGGGCATCTGTACTTGCATTTTATGTGCAGTGGATTTTCCAACTGTCTTACTTTACAGCAATGTGTTAATTGATTAAGTCTATGTAGGGCTGTACCCACAAAAATGGGCATTAACCATTAACACTTATCAGCATCTTTTTTATCTGCATTAGTGTCGATGTCTCCTTCCAATGGTAAAGATAACCAAGGCAGGCACATTTAAAATTTTTACTATGGTTGAATACATGAAAAACTCAACCTCATGTGAACTGCAATTAAAAACACTTGTGGCTCTGTAACCCAAGGGCCCTTACACGGGCATTTTTAATGGATGTTGGAGTACACAACTATGACTTAAAAGATTCCATTTTATTCTGGCTAATTGTACCCATAAGCATTCAATTTCTTTTGCAGTTCTGTTTGAGTTAACTTATAATATGATATAGAGAGTGATATTCTGAGACAATTTGCATTGGTTTTCAGATTACTGTTCTTTTAAATACAGGTTCAGTATATGCAAACAAAACTGCTGCAACACAGCAATTTATAAACATACAAAATACATATAAAAGATCAAATTTTATATTACATCTAATTAACATACAAAAACACATTTAACACATTTTATGGAAATCACGAATGCTTTTTCTTATCCATTTAGCAAAAAGTAAGATTTTGGGCTAAACTCCACATGAGATTATGTAGGATTTTAAGGGCTCATCCAGATGCGAAGATTCGGGGAGATTTGTCGCCCCAAAGAAGAGGCGCTTACTCTCCCCGAATCTTCGCGTCTGGATGAGCCCTTAGACTGACAGATCGCATCTTTCAAGTTGGATGGGTCAAAATATAATGGGACTGATACACAAATCTGGTGTGTAGACTACATGGAAAATTTTCCATCCAATGTGACGACTTTTGGATGGGAATGCAGCATATGTCATATTCATCCGACAAGATAAAATCCGATGGTGTCTGGCTAGCTTTTTTTTGTTGGATATAGATGGATGAACAAACTACACCATCCAATCCAAAGTTACATTCTAGCTATAGGGGGTCATACTTATTCGGATACTACAAATCTCGGTGTTGCATGGCAAGATCAGATAAAATCTGACCCGCAAAATCTTATCAAAATCTCTCTGTTGTTTTACCCTTTCTGAAGACAATCAACAGACAGGGTTGACTGGCTGGTGGGACACTGGGAAAAAACCCAGTGGGCCACGGCTCTTTTGGGCTCCACTGGCCCAGAATCACTCCCTCTCTGATCCTGGTCATGCTGATGCGCAGGAAAAATATGTGCCCATGTGGTTGGGGGTGGGTTTGGTATTCTGCGGCTGGGGGCCTGAGGGATGGTTTGGGGGGCTCCTGAGGTTGCAGGCCCGGTGGGCCCCCTGTCCGATACTGTCAACAGAAATAAGTGCAAATAACATAACCAGCTTACAATTAGAAGTATATCTTACCATGATTGCTCTCAAACCTCCCGATGTTTTATCCTCTTCATAAGTAACACTGACTTTCTGTCCTACACTCAGTGGCTCTCTGCCTATCACAGCATCACTTGTGAAGTAGACTTGGTCATTTATCATTCCGTAATCATTACAGAAACGTGTAACTACACCATCCATATTCTCAATCACAGATGAATCTGAAAAAGTAAACATGTCGACTAGAGACAATGAATGATAGTACAACGGTTTGTATTTACATGGCAAAAACCAGTGCATCCAACTTCAGAATTAATCCTGTAGCATTAACTTCTATGTAATAGTAACTTCAAGCCTAGGTGTGGTACAACAAAAATATTATAAATATTATAATTTAGATGCTTAGCTGTAGTGCAGCACTGTGAATGATCAATAATATAGGTTATGAGAATTTCTTTGCAATAAATCTTTTCCCCAACCATTTATGTAACTCTGGTAACAACTCTACTACTGTAAGTCCCAAAGAACAAGAAAAAACTGTTGTCCAGTTGGTGATACAGCTGTATTAATGTATTAAAAAATAGGGTTAGAATTTTGTATGCACAGCACAAAAATAGTTCCAGACGGAGTAATTATTGTATCATCTCAAACTCCTGTTTGTGCACCAGAATGGGGGACCTGATGTCCATTCCCATGCACTGGTTACACAATTAAATGGTAAAGAGAGAGGGGGAATCTGGGGAGTGCAGTGACATCTATTAAGTGCTGAATATAAAGCAAATGTAATTGCCTGTAATTGAGGGGCAGGCAATATTTGATTGGCAGCTGAGATTTTTAACTATGAATGCTGTAATAAAAAAAAAGTATTTGGATTTCATGTTTAATTCGAAAAGGACTTTTATGATACAGCTTTTTATGTCTGGGTGACAGGTACCTTTAATAAGCAAACAAGCCAGAGAAATGAATGCTTACAAATGTGTGTTCACTGTTTACATGCACTCTCTGCAATTAATACAGTAGCAAGTCTTGACCTTGCATTTCTGATTTGGATTAGTGAAGAACGTAGAGAGAAAAAGAGATCTCTCAGTTGTTATGCTGAATAAAGCAATGTCAGCTGTATCACCATATTTCTTCGAGACTTGCTTTTTTTTTAGAATCTGCATAGAATTAGAACAGATAGCACATTAAGAGTAGAACTACACAATCAATTTTCGTTGGATCAAGGCCCTGCGACAAAACGCAGATGACAAATCGGATGGAGACGCAGGCATCACACTTCTAATTGGACTGAATTAAAAGTCACTAGTAAGAGCTACATTAGATCTGACGTGACTCGGATGTGGATACCGTAAGCAGCATCTTCATCCGACAGTTGGACCGTGTACAGTAGTTCTTACCTGCGACTTTTCATTCAATCCAATTATAATTTATGCATGCGTTTGTCGCCGGGCACCAATCTTATGAAAATTGCTTGTGTAGTTCTACCGTATATCCTAATTGGAGAGTGGGAAAAGGGTTATACCATAAAAAGAAAACAAAAAAAACCTAAATAATAAAAAGCAAAACACCCTTTTTTCACTTTGCCCCCTGGAAGATACAGCTCTTTTTGGTCTCAATATTGAGCTGCAGTATTGCCTCTTTTTCACAACAGACCAGAGGGGTGCCATTTGGATCCAACCTGAGCATACCCTGAAGTACCCCTATCTCATTTGCCATTTAGGATGAGGGACACAAGGCATAAAGATGACCTGCACTTAATTTTTAAAAACATGTGGATTGGCCCCTCAGTCAGACAGCTAGGATCTTGCAGCAATTTTGTTTACAAGTGACTGACATAAAGGACAGTTACTCATGTACACAGTGTTATTCATTAAAACAGTCCTTTATAGGTGGTTCATGTAATATACAACTGCCTAAATAATTTTATTTATGGGGACAGTATACACTAGTACTATGAAACTTTACATTTAATAATAACAACATAGCACACATAAATAACAGCTTCCTTAACTCTGCTCAGCATTCCCAGCTATTCTTGCACAGTGGATAGGCTTTGAGTGATAAAGAAACATTGCATTTGCTGAAGAAATATACCTGAACCAGACTTTGATTTCTCTTCTTCATCAGCTCTTCTCCAGAAGAAGGAACCGACCCTGGAGAGTACGTTGATCATGGCTTTTCTTTATAAGTCCCTATAGATAAATATGCAATTTTTTTTACCAGCACTTCTCCATGCTTTACCCACTTATAACAAGGAACAATACCAGAGTTGCCTGGTCTTATTTTTAAAACCAGCCATAATCATTCCCTTAACAGGCCAAAAGCCATTTCCAAAGAAACCCAAAAATAGCCCAATTTGTCCAGTGAAAAATAAATGCAGACATACACCTTTTCCTTTTCGCTGCAGCAGCATTTTATGACATACATATTATGGTCCTCAAGCATTTTATTACAGAAACAGTGACAGTCCCCCTACAGCAAGAATTAAGAGGAAAAAAAAAAAGAAAGGACAATGGAGTCTACTTTTTGTTTCAGTCCTTCTGCCATCCTTCATTTCTCCCACATCACAGCATACCTATCTTTTCTTTTGTTCCCTATTCTGCCACCATATGTCCACTACTAAAGCTGGCCATAGACGTAAAGATTTTTGAAAGATCCAATGGTTATCGGGAGACCACGATTGCCTCAAAACGATCGTTTAAATGTCCGATGTGTCCATCAACTAAAAAGACCATTTCAGGCGCTATTACCAGCAAAACTGAAGGGTCGCTGCCCGCTTGCCCTGCAAACATAGGTAGATTGCATGGGGAACGATAAAGATTTTCTAACCTGGCCGATCAATCTTCAGACCAATGTCGGACGAAAAATCGTAAGATGTACGATCGTTTGTATCCCACTAACCGCACGATATTTTGACAGGTCGGACTTCGCTAAGATTGGTCGTTCGGCAGGGAAAGATCGTTGCATCTATGGGGAGCTGTAGTTTCTCTTCCCACCCATATGTTCACTACTCATTTAATCTCCCCCACTCTGCTTTATATGTCCAATATCTATTTAATCTGCCCATTTAGGTTATATTCTATCAGACTCAGCAGCATACATGAATCTGTCAAACTACAACTCTTACTACACTTCATGCATGTGTTAAACTACAACAAACTACTACCCTACATTACAGCCAGGGATGGGGGCACATATGCATATTAAACTACATTATAAAACCCAACAGAAACCTGAAAGTTATAGTTTAGCTATCAACCTTAGGAACACATGCCAGCCCAGCCCACCACCAACACAACATGAAAGTACAATTGTAGTAGTATGAAGGACAGTCACAGACCAAATACAGCTGGATGAATCAGAATGCAATGCTGACAGACAGCTTGGAAATGAGTAAATGTGCTGCTGCTACTCCTGTCTGATCATGCTGCTTCTTTTTGTACCGCCCAGCCCCATTGCATCCTGGTTATCGTAGTCTCATATTAACATTGACAGCAGGCAACAGGTTATAGAAAAACTACATTAGCCAGCATGCAAAGAGCAGCGAAGGCCCACATATAGCAGGGTTGCCAGGGTGGCGCTAAAGTGACTGATTTCAAACTGATTATGATTTTCCATAATGCAGACTCAATTAGGATCCACATTTGGGTAGTTTTGCTTGGTTAATATGATAAAAAAAATCGGCAACTTTTTTCTGATATTACAACTGCAAACTCTCCAAAAGATTACTTTTCCCAGCACCACCTGTCTGTCTTGCAGAATAAAGCTCCCAAATCTGTGCACACACCTTATCGGTCCCTGTCAGCAGTACTGTAACCTGCATCTCTCTGTATATGGTGGTCTGTGTTTGCCACGCGATACTACTACTTTAAAGTGAGGTAGTGGTGGGCTGACATGCTAAAACTACATTAGCCAGCATGCACTGGGCTGGGCACTGTCTTGACTAAGAAGAATCACGTCACATGGCAGGGTGTATCAAGCTGACTTATGGTTTTTAGAAGTTCAACTTCGGTATAAGAAACAGATTTGGGCTAGTGCACATATCTTCGCTGGGTTTCTATACTGGCAACTAGAAAAAACTTATTTTTTCCCCTGATATAGCAACGGCAAACTCTCTATATTGTTACTTTACCCAGCGAGTGCTTTGTAGATCGGCAATGTCCAGTGCATGCTAGATAATATTGTTTTTCTGTAAGCTGCTGCCTGCTTCCAAAGTTAAAGGGGTTGTTTACCTTTGTGTTAACTTTTAGTATAATGTAGAGAGTGATATTTTGAGACAATTTGCAATTGGTTTTTATTTTTTATTGTTTGTGGTTTTATAGTTATTTAGCTTTTTATTCAGCAGCTCTCTAGTTTGCAGTGTCATTAATTTGGTTTCTAGGGTACAAAATACCTTAGCAACCCTGCATTAATTTGAATAAGAGACTGGAATATGAATAGGAGAGGGACTGAATAGAATGATAAGTAATAAAAAGTAGCAATAACAATACATTTGTAGCCTTACAGAGCATTTGTTTTTAGATGGTGTCAGTGAACCCCATTTGTAAGCTGCAAAGAAACAGAAGAAAACTGCAAATCATTAAAAAAAACTATGACAAATAAATAATGAAGACCAATTGAAAATTTTCTTAGAATTGGCCCTTCTACAATATACTAAAAGTTAACTTGAAGGTGAACCACCCCTTTAATCTAAACTACAATACCCGGGTGCACTGGAATGGGATGATGCAGAAAGAAGCTGCCAATTCTGTGTAGCATGCATGCCCAATCAATCCCTATCAGCACTGTAAACTGACCTGATACAGAACTGAAGCCTGGCTTTGCTTGTGTGACTTACTGTTCTTTTGTCAGGGACAAAACAGGAAACATCTATATTGAGTTCCAATAATTTTTTTAAATGACTATTATTTACAGCCAAAAGTAAAACTCGCACCATATAGTATATACATTATTGCCTACAAAATTAGGGGGATTCATTTATCCAGTATGTCTCCTTTAAAACAAATCTTTTCTATTGAAGTTACCAGTGGTAAAGTGCTGCTTGTGTCAAGTAGACCACCAACCAAGGCTGGGCCCTGTTTTAAAAACGACTGGTACATATAGTCCGGTGACAACCAGCTTACCCTTCATTTGATGTTGCCTCCATCAGATCACCAGGGCTGGATTTACATAGCAGGCACCCCTAGGCCCGCTGTCATTTGTCGCCCCTGTCCCCTCCCTTTTATTTGCTCAAATTTTCATCATCGGGACAGAGCAATTGGAATTGGCATACAAGAAATTTTGAACCAATGTGGGTGTGATTGGGTAGCATGCCGCCCCCTCAAGTCCTGCCACCCTAGGCCCGGGCCTAGGTGGCCTCTCCACAAATCCAGGCCTTCAGATCACTGCTGGTAGAATTTGTTTGAAAAGGGGACAAGCCTGTCTATAGGTTGCATGATATCTAGCCATCAGGAATTGCTTGCTGAAATATCTATGATAGTAGAAGATCTCATCCAAGCTTCCCATTTCAAACTGCCACCCCCAGGTACTGCCTTGCAAACTTATGCGTTAAAGGTTTGCGTTTAGTAAGTGCCTTTTTCATGGGTTAAAAATAGCAATTTCAAGACATTTTTAATGCTTTTGTATGAAATGTTTTCTACAGTAAAAAATGACACAATAGGTTTCTGGTAACGAGATTTAGTAAGAATCCACGTGTCAGGATTTATAGATCATTGTCAAGTTTACAATGCTTGATTTGCATATAGGGATTCTAAGCCTGTAAAGTCTACATTCTAACTGCCAAGAACTTATCTACTATACAAGCCACTAGTGTAGAGACAATTCTCTTTAGTTACAGATTTTTAGGATGTCAACATCAGTCCAACGACACGACTGTTGCAGAACTGACCCAATAACAGCAGACCTGGCAACCACATTTCTGCTGTATGGGTTTTTCCTACAGCATCCTGCATCGACCACACACTTCCTGCTGTAATCCTGGGACCCTCTATTGTATCCAAGGAGAGGACCCTCACAGATTTGAGAAGTATACACTCATGCATACACAAGCACTTAAATCTATTTTACCATTTTGTCTAGTTTTTCATACAAAAACTATTTATTTAATAGCATGACTAATGGGACAGTTATTTTGATAAATAACTAGTTAGAGAAATCATTCACAAGTAATTTTCACAACGTTGAAAGCATAATTACACCCATGAAATTCGTTAACAGTAACACTTTGGCTGTTTGTGTCCTGTTATGCTATCTCATTAAAATTCAAGAGGCATCCCTGTTGTCTGGCTTACGTACAAATTCCCACTGCTTTTGTCCTGAATGTGAATAGGGGCTTTTCTCAGAGTAGAAGGACAAACTTTTCAAAGACAGCATGAATCACTAATCAGAGAGAATAACAAGCCTGTGGGTATCTTTTAGTCTATGCACCATATTCATTTGAAAACTTTTGGAACACAGGTATGTATGGCTTCATCCAAAAAAAAAAAACTTAAGAAACTGTACTCTTTTGAAACAACATTTATCTGAACATTTATGTAGCAGAACTACAAGTAGTCTAGTTTTTTAGAACTGTGTTGGTATGGCTAGTCGTGAATGTTTACGTATCACTAAACTTTCTGTTTCTTCGACTAACTGATGCTATCTGCCAACAGAACTAGGAAAATGTTTTTTATGTAGAACTTTTTTTTTCTGAAGTCTGTTGAAACCTATTAAGTAAGCCTGCCCACTTTGATTACTCAGTTAGCTGAAATAGCTGTCCAAATGTCTTATGCTATTTACTTGACACTATACTTTTACATTTTTTATCCTTACTATAAAGCCAAGTGCACACACAATGCACAATAAGTAATGCAAATGAATAGATGTTTGAATTTAGTAAAGGTATAACAACGGACACTCTTGATGTTTGGACGTAATGTAAATGTTTAATGGTAATCTCAAAAAGATATATTTGTTATATAAGTAAAGAGAAAATATGCAAATAAACTCTCTATTTAATTTTAGCACAAAATGACCAGAGAAGAAGGGTCAGTTGAAGAATATAGTTATGATCGAATGGCTACTTTGGAACTGGGGAAGCAAGAAAAGAAAAAATTCCACACTGATCTAAAATCCAGTGATATTCATCTTCCTGAGAGGCTTAAGCCATGTACTGGGTATAAAATGTGGATGTTTTCCTTGTTGATGGGGGTATGTATTAGGAACACAGATATTTTGTCTTTAAATAAAAAATGAAATACGTTTTAGATGCCTTTGTATGCTTTCAGAATTTTCATTTCATAATAACTTAAGGACAGTTGTATATCAGATGTGTTAAACTTGGTTCCAGATTTAAATTTTACACAATTTACAAAAATTATTTTACACATCTACACAAAACAATTGACAGGTGACGAAAGACTATGATTCGGCAAACAGAAATTGGATGTAAAATATTAAGCTTCAACCTGTACTTATCTTCAGAACCTTTTTTGACACCTTTCAGCTGTTGTGATATGCTGGGAATTTGTGGTGTATAAGGTTATTTAGCATGTACATGCTTGCTATAGATACAGTTCATCACTGGCACATTAAAAATGCTCTTCAAAAGATTACATGGAATCCAATGCATTTTGGAAAGCTGAGTTTGTGTCAAATGTTTCCTTGTACCTTCTTCAGTTACTCCCATACTTTTTAGTAGTAGTCTTCTATGGAGAAATAACTATGATCACTGTATCATATAAAGTCAATTTTACACCTCTGTGATACATTGTTACAATTTGAGGAGTCTGAATTGAAACACTAGGGTGGTTATTTATTAAAATTCGAATGTTAAAATCTTGGAAAGTTCGAATTTTTATCACTAGAAAAATTTTCTGTGATCTTGTTAAATCAAGTTTTTCTATTAATGAATAAGCTAAAATTGGGCATGAGAGTTTGGTTGTGGGTTTTTAATAAAATATGAGATCAATTCAGATTTTAGTAAATATCCTCCTTAGTCTGATGCAAGACAACATTACTTATTCAGATTTTAAGGAAAATCACATTCTGTACTTTTTGCTTTGTATTGCCAGTTTGATGGTAGTTGGGCAGCAGGAGGGCTGGAACTATGGGTCGGCAACAGAGGCACATTCAAAAGTAGGATGGGCTGTTAGGATCCTTGGCACGACTCGATTCCTGGATTGGGAGAACAGCAGGGGGCTTGCATTGGACAGCCTTTGCTTTTGGCCAAGCTCTGGTACAAAAAAAGCTGGGTATTGTTTTGTAGTTTTTTGTACATTACAACTGTAAAGTGGAAAAACACCTATAAATATAAACAGTAATGTAAGAGTCATTTGTACCAACAGTTTGCATTTTTTTGCCAAAATATAGGCACTTATTTACAATGGAAAAAGTTTATATTTCATCATAAAGAAATGTAGTTAAACCTACTGAATGAAAACATGATCTTGGAATGTTATTGCACATATTTTTAGGTTCCTCTACAATTATTTTAATTGTAGGGTACTGTAATTCTCTGCAATACCAATCCTTGTCTAATCAAAGCCTTAACTCATCTTTCGCTCTCAACTGGACTGTTTCCTTCTCAACTAAAACATGCCCTTGTCACCCTCATTTTGAAAAAATCCTCTGTTGATCCCTACAGTCTTGGCAACCTCAGACCTATCTTTTTGCTACCTTTCATCTCTACACTACTTGAGCGCCTAGTCTATGTCAGGCTCTGCTGGGATTCGAGCCAGGGACCTTTAGGTTTCTGGCTCGATACTCTAT
>CM044435.1:63641933-63667321 GCA_024363595.1 Xenopus borealis
AAGGACTTGCACCTTCCCCCTTCTGACTCTACAGCGCCCCCTACCCAATCCTTGACAGTCTACACTTAACTTACCTCATTCCTTTCTGACAATAACCTGCTGGACCCCTACGATTTGGTTTTAAGCCACAACACTCCACTGAAACTGCCCTGACCCGACTAACTAATGACCTTTTAGCAGCTAAAGCCAACAATAATTTCTCACTACTAATACTGCTTGATATGTAAGCTGCATTTGACACTGTGGATCACCCTCTCCTTCTCCAGTCCCTCCATTCACTTGGCCTTCGTGACATGACCCTCCCTCTATACTTCCTCCCTTGGCAAATTAATCAACTCGTATGTTTTCCACTGCCACCTCTATGCTGATGATTCTCAGATCTCTAATCTTCTGATCTCAACCCAGAACTCCTAACTCGAGTCTCCTCCTGCCTGACTGCTATCTCTACTTGAAT
This sequence comes from Xenopus borealis, assembly GCA_024363595.1. Classification (NCBI taxonomy): domain Eukaryota; kingdom Metazoa; phylum Chordata; class Amphibia; order Anura; family Pipidae; genus Xenopus; species Xenopus borealis. Next base: position 63,642,388 of record CM044435.1, read on the forward strand.
GTCGCAAAGCTACCTTAAATTAAACCTTTCTAAAACTGAAATGGTTCTCTTTCCTCCAACTGACACCAGTAACATCCCAGAAGTATCCATCATAGCTAACAATTCCACTATTACCCCGTCTCCCCAGGCCTGGTGCCTTGGGGTTATCCTAGATTCTGCTTGGTCATTCACTCCTCATATCCAGTTACTTATTAAATCATATCACCTAAGGGACATATCCAAAATATGATCATTTATCACCAAGATGTTTCCAAAATTCATGTTCACTCTCGTCATATCACGTCTTGACTACTGTAACTCTCTTTTAATTGGCCTTCCCTGCCAGAGACTGTCACCTCTCCAGTCACAATGAACACTGCCGCAAGGCTTATACACCTAAGCAACGTTCCTCCTCTGCCATGCCATTCTGCCAGTCCCTGCACTGGCTTCCACTACCTTTCAGAATTAAATTCAAATTATTCACCTTGACATTCAAAGCACTTCATAACGCTGCCCCACCCTACATCTCTGAACTCATCTCTATACTCACCCAACTGCTTACTATGCTCCTCTACTGAGCTGCTACTCAACTCTTCTCTCATTACCTCCTCACATGCTCACATTCAAGACTTTGCAACGGCTGCACCCCTCCTCTGGAATTCTCTCCCACGTTCTGTCCAACTTTTTCCCAACCTTTCTGCTTTCAAGAAATCTCTTAAAACTCACTTTTTTTAGAGAAGCCTACCCTCACTCTGCTTAACTACCTAAGGCAATACCACATACAGTACCAAATCTCTCACCCACTTAATTCTGATCCTGTCCACTCCCACACCTTGGGGTGTATTATTCCCTTCCCTTTAGATTGTAAGCTCTTTCTGCATAGTGCCTTCCTCACCTTTTGTACCGATATTAATTGTGATATATGTAACTCCATATGTTCCATGGATTTGGTTGTATAAACACATTTACTTTACAGCACTACAAAATAAGTTGGCGCTATATAAATACATGTTAATAATAATAAAAATATAATTGCATTCATGATAACAAGATATGACGAAGGAGATCCCTACCCCATAGAGCTTGCAAACTAAAGTTATATGGAGAAACATATAGTTTGTAAATTGGATCAAAACTCAGATATTCAATTGGTGTAAACGTACTGTGCACGTACTGTGCAATTTATATTCTTTTTCACGTTTAAAGGAGACATATTGGATAAGTGAACCCCCCCCCTTAGATTTTTGGGCAATATGGAATAATATATTACTTACTTTTAATATATTATTGTACTGCTTTCACTTTGGACTAAAATAAACATCATATATATATATCATATTTAAAAATTAAGCCTTTATTGGAGCTCCCCATTGATATGGCATGGTACCTGTCTGTGTTTGAAATGGGGAGTGGACGTGTCGTAATGGGTCCCTGCCAGAAGCAGAGTTTACTTTACAGCTGACAAAATATATTTTGTAAATGTTCCTAATGCTTACAAACTAGTGTTTTAACATATAAGCAGCATGAACGTTTAAATGGATGTCCTTAAATTACATGGTTCCTTTATTACAGAGCTGCCTTGTTGCTACATCTGGATTTTCCCTTTATCTTGGGAATGTCTTTCCCTCTGAAATGGACTACTTACGTTGTGCTGCAGGCTCTGTAAGTATTCTGATGAGTCTCTTTATTCTACCTCATTTTTCATTACAATTTTTTTAACTTCACATGCCACATAATTAACATTGTTGTGTCATTCAAAGCTTGCTGCTGTCCTCTGTGTAAGTACTATGGTCAAATTACCACTCACCAAGGTGATAAAAAAGTATATTTATTGTGTGGAACTGTGTTACAAATTATATGCATATACTGACTGCCAGTCAAAAACATACCCATAACAACCTTAAGCAAATAATTGGTATTTTTTATTTAATAATATTTAAGTGTATATGAGGTGCTTGAGTTTCATCTATGAGTCCATCTCTCAGGGAGAGAGATCCATTTGTCCCTCCAGAGAAGAGAGAGAGAGCAAGACCACTGGGCAGATTTACTAAAGGGCAAAGTGACAATTCACCAACGTTACCGCCCGCAGTGACATCGCCAATTTACTAACGGGCACAGACGTCACTTCGCTAGCAAAAGTGATAGACGCTAGCTGTGATTCGCACTTTGTCGCCAGGCAGTTTTTTCCTCTGGCGAATGGGCATTACTCCGCAAATTCACTAAGATGTGGATTTTACTGAATGTTACCTTTTTCTCCAGACTTGCCTTCGCCAGCTCAGACTAGGCGGAGTACAATGGAGGGCATAGATCTTCCTCAATATTCAGTTACTTACATCATATTCTGAGTTGAAAAAGCATCTAAGTTCAAAAAACGCTGACGATTTTTCCTTTTTTCAGGGTGATAGGCTGCAAAAGTCCTAAATTTTTTTTTTGGGTACCCGGTTTCACCCATACATTTAATAACATATGGCACATTATTTTACAATGGGCTCATGTGTAGGGCATTATAACAACACTATTGACTTTATTATGGTTCCCTGGACATGTCTAGTTATCAGTGTAAAAGTATTTGTTGTCCCTGCAGAATTTCACCTGGCAAAGTGTTGAGATGGGTGCGAAGCTTCCGCTGGCAAATTTTCACTGGTTGGTTAATTTGCCCTCTTGTTTCCAGAGTATATGCCTCTTTCAGTGGCTATGCACTCACCTGCCAAGTTTCTATATAAGGCAAAAGCATATCTTCCAAGGCCTAGTCCATCAGAAATTACTTACATGTATGTGTGAGTGAGTAAAACTGGTGTACTGCCAGGAGCCCCTGATGGCGATCCGCTCCTCTTCGGAACCGCATCCAAGGTGGCGGCACCCAAGACCCACATGGTCCGACGCCAACGCGATTACATCACACGCCCGGCACAAAATTTTAATATTTAAGGTCTTCCAGGTCACTGGTTTGATGTCCGATTGTAGAATTGAGGTATAATCACTTTCCACACAGTGAAAAAGAATGATTGATTTGTATCAGCAGGTATCTTGTTGAAATGGAATGAAAAATTATTTTCAAAATACAGGTCATGTACCAGTTTGTGTTGGCCAAAATGTATGTGCCTGATTTGTTTAGTAAAATGAATACTTTGGAAGAGTGTTTTCATGTTTGTGCAAAGCACAGCATAAGTGTAAAATTTTAGTATAAACTTCCAACCTGTTTCAGGGTTTTTTTGTTAAATGCATCTGTGCATCTGCATTTGGTTAAGGGTGTTATTATGTTCCTCTACCATATTTAAGCTTCTTAGGCAGTGGGAGTGGGCCATTAAATGTTCTAGCATGTCTCTTCTTGCTGGAATCCTCTTTGTAATGACATTAACAAACTGTATTATGAAACATCTATAAGCTTCATTTAACTTCTACTTTAGCATTTAATGTCCTTAAAATATGAGTTCACTCTTTTTTTTGGCTGTTAGCTAATGCCCTTCAAGTTTTTTTCTGTAAGATAAGTGCCATTTGCTGTTCTTATGATTTTTTGAAAATGTAGTACTTGTCATGACCAACAAACACTTAACTGTGCTCCAGTGATGCTATTAAAGGCTGTTGGACTGTATTTTCTTTATATTTTTAATAGGGCCCATGGATGCAAATAGGTCCAAGAAATAACACCTGCTGCACCTACATTTGCTATTTCTTTGCACTCAATGAATCTTGTGCTAAGACTTCTAATGCAGTGTGAACCCACATTGACTAAATAAAAATGGCATCACAACTAACCAGTTATTTGCTAATATGGACACTAATTGGTATCCACATCTGTAAACCAATTTGTGGTTGCACGGTTTTGTGTACACTCTGTATTGCACTGGAATTTATGAAAACCGCACGGTGTAAAAAAGTGATTTTGGGTATTTTTGACCTTTTAACTTGTAAATCAGCTCTTATATTTGATGATTTATATCAGATAATATTAAATCGCGTTTTTAACAGTAAGGGGCAAATTTATCAAAGGTCTAGTGGTGTTTTCCAGAAAAATTTAATTTTTTCCATGGGTAGTTTCAGTAATAACTTTTTTCAGTAAAAAAGTAAAAAAGGTTAAAGGGATACTGTCATGGGAAAACATGTATTTTTCAAAATGCATCAGTTAATAGTGCTGCTCCATTTTTCAAAAGAGCAAACAGATATTTTTATATTCAGTTTTGAAATCTGACATGAGGCTAGACATTTTGTCAATTTCCCAGTTGCCCCAGTCATGTGACATGTGCTCTGATAAAGTTCAGTCTCTCTTTACTGCTGAACTGCAAGTTGGAGTGATATCACCCCCCCCCCCCAGCATCTTAACAAAAGAACAATGGGAAGGTAACCAGATAGCAGCTCCCTAACCCAACATAACAGCTCCCTGGTAGATCTTAATCATTTGTCTTGCCATGCCAATCGGTCGTTCAGTCTATCGGACAGGTTAAAAGATTTCTGTCGGATGTCAATAATATTTCTGCATGTATTGCCGATCATACGATTGCTGTCAGGGGCAGAACATCGTCTGATCTGTTTTACTGCTTTATTTGATCTGAATGGTTAGTGGCAGGTTGGGAGATGAGAACGTACAATCGTTTGTCTGATATTGAAGGTAATCTTTGCGTCTATGGCCAGCTTAAGAACAATACTCAATAGTAAAAGCCAAGTCCCACTGAGACTGATTCAGTTAAATTAAGTAGGAGCAATAACAGCCTGCCAGAAAGTAGTTCCATCCTAAAGTGCAGGCACAAGTCACTGGGGGCAGCTGGGAAACTGACAATATGTCTAGCCCCATGTCAGATTTCAAAATTGAAAATAAAAAAAATCTGTTTGTTCTTTTGAGAAATGGATTTAAGTGCAGAAGTCTGCTGGAGCAGCGCTATTAACTGATGTATTTTGAAAAAAAAAAAGTTATCCCATGACAGTATCCGTTTAATATGAAAATTATATACCAAACTGCAATCTATATCTTTTTTGCTAGTGGGGGTAGTTTTCACTTTCAACATTTCCTGTGCACTGCAATTTAAATTTGTTTAAAAGAAAAAAAAATTTACTGAAAAAAGTTTTTACTGAAACTACCCTTGGAAAAAATTGACTTTTTCTGGAAAACACCACTTGACCTTTGATAAATCTGCCCCTTATTGTTAAAAACCTGACTTCATATTATCTGATATAAATCATCAAATATAAGAGCTGATTTAAGAAAAAGTTTTTCGGTTTAAAAATAAGAAAACTAAGGTTTTTTTGTGGTGGTTTTCGCGCAAAACCTCAATCAATTCAATCGATCCAGGTTTTTTTCTGCTGATAACTTGATGAATTAGAGAATTCAAGTCCCCCAATAGCTCTGATTCGAGTTCTTTTTTCATAAATAAGCAAACATTTTATCTGTAAATAAAAACCCTCACAAACCTCACAAACTCAACCTTTGATAAATAACCCCCTTAAAGTTGCAACAAAGCAGTTCTGAATTAGTGCTACTAAATGAACATCTTCATTCTGCCAAAGTGTCATTTGGAAAAGTGAGTTTCTTATGTATTTCCAAAATAATAAAATAATGCAAAATATGCTTGCAGTGCCTGCCTTCAGCGGTTGTCAATTTTGCGGTGCTGAAAAACAAAGTGAATGTGGTAAGTGACTGATATTAAAATAAACCATTGTATGTAAAGCAATGTTTCTGTTTATTTATGTAAATGATATATTTGAGCAGTGGACTTAATTATTTAACCGTCATAAAGTAAACTACAAGATGGCTCAAGAGCCTCCAATTTTTTTAAAGGGGCAGTTTAACAAATAGAGCTTGTGCTGAACAAGGGGATGTACTTTAACAAATACAGCAATATATTTCAAGTTTTTGCTTGACAAGACAGAACAGAGCCACATGAGAAAACGTATAATATAACGACTCATTGTATACATTCTGCTGGTTCTTTATGCTCATGCACAATTTGCAATTCTCATATGCACATTTTGCACCAGAACTATCAGGTCTATTCTGATTTTAGAGGGCTCACCTTAAAGAGATTCTGACACCTGAAGTCAAACTCTTTTTTACCTCTATTATAATAACTGGCTTTGAAAGCTACTTCTAACTTTGCCATAAAGTATTTGCATGATGCTTTTACATGACCTGTCTGATCCCCCATGTTCCTGTATGAGGGGGCTGCCATATTTGTGCACCCGGCATCTGTTATCATTACAAACTGTAACTAACAGACTGAGATGGGACTGTTAGGCTGGCAAAGTAAGAGTGTCAGGGTGTCAGACAGTCAGGCTTAGACATTTCAGCTAACAGTTATATACAAAAACAAACCTTTCAGCAAAAAATTTTCAACATGACCTATAGGTAACAATTAATGTACATTCATATGTTAAATTTCATTTTTTTAGTGTCTTTTTGTGCATGTCATGTAGACAGTGGTATACTATATGCAGTTGATCTTCACTTTTTATTTTAGTTGATTGAATTATAATTTTTTTGTGTTGTGCTGCTGTTGGGTTTAAAATATTTACTGCTGGCTGGTTGCTAGGGCTTATTTACCCCAGAAACAAGAAAGCAGTTTTAAAGTAAGAATGGAAAGTGAATAGGGGAGGGCCTAAACAGAAATATAGCCTTAGAGCACAATATTTTAAATACTTAAAGAGATTCTGACACCTGAAGTCAAACTCTTTTTTACCTCTATTATAATAACTGGCTTTGAAAGCTACTTCTAACTTTGCCATAAGGTATTTGCATGATGCTTTTACATTACCTGTCTGATCCCCCATGTTCCTGTATGAGGGGGCTGCCATATTTGTGCACCCGGCATCTGTTATCATTACAAACTGTAACTAACAGACTGAGATGGGACTGTTAGGCTGGCAAAGTAAGAGTGTCAGGGTGTCAGAGTCAGGCTTAGACATTTCAGCTAACAGTTATATACAAAAACAAACCTCTCAGCAAAAAATTATCAACATGACCTATAGGTAACAATTAATGTACATTCATATGTTAAATTTCATTTTTTAGTGTCAGTATCACTTTAAAATGTATTTAAAGGGGGACTCCCCCTTTAATGTTGACAGCTGAGAGCAAGAAATTAACTAGGGAATTTAATAAAAGGCACAAAGACCCACAGCAAACTTTACACTTTTATTACATAAACCTCATTCAGTGGGAGAGTGTGGAAAATGGCACACTGATGCATGCATTGATAAAAATGAAATTAACAGATATTTTGGGCCTTTATAATTTCCATATAATAAACCTAGTAACACCATCAATGCCCTTCAAATGTGTTTTATAATCAGTGGTATTGTTTTAACATGAGCTATTCTAGATTTCCCAGCATGAAGTATTCTTGACCCCATGTGTGTGTTTATTTGTCTTTCAGATGTATCATTACCAAATATTATTTGTGTCAACATTTTCAATAACTACCACTTGTTTGATTTGGTTTGGATGCAAACTTGCTATAAACCCAACAGCAATCAATGTAAGTGTCAAAAGATGCCTTTGTATTAATATATTATTCGAGAAATCGAATATCGAGCAATAAGATAGCCTAAAACTATTCGATAAGCATTCGATAGTCCAATGCTTATCGAATTTCGAATGGATTCGTATGATTTTGGGTGAATTTTAGTAAATTTGACCCTTAAAGTTGTACTCACCATTACATTTAAAACAATTAAGTGGGGGTGCAATGAGGCTGTGACCACAATTCATATAAACAACTATAAAAGGTCTTCTGAACTCATTGTCAATATATTAAGGAAATTAATACATTCTGTGCATTTAGCTACTAAAAATACCTTACCGCTTTCTACAAAAGGGGGATTGTTTGTCCATATATTGTAATATATTTAAGATGGCCAACTACATCAAAGTAATCCCTGATCTAACCAGTCCTACACTCAACTTTCATTAAGAATCCTGCTGCTTCATTATACAGTTTTCAGAGGGACTAAGTTTTAGATGCAACTTGTGTGCTGCTTTCAAGATTAAAACTCAGGGTTTTACCCCGTTATAGGTTGACTTCTTCTTTAACTGTGTAACCTTAAAGAGATGCTGACACCTGAAATTAAACTCTTTTTTACATCTATTATAATATTGGCTTTGAAAGCTACTTCTAACTTTGCCATAAAGTATTTGCATGATGCTTTTACATTACCTGTCTGATCCCCCATGTTCCTGTATGAGGGGGCTGCCATATTTGTGCACCCGGCATCTGTTATCATTACAAACTGTAACTAACAGACTGAGATGGGACTGTTAGGCTGGCAAAGTAAGAGTGTCAGGGTGTCAGAGAGTCAGGCTTAGAAATTTCAGCTAACAGTTATATACAAAAACAAACCTCTCAGCAAAAAATGATCAACATGACCTATAGGTAACAATTAATGTACATTCATATGTTAAATTTAATTTTTTAGTGTCAGTATCACTTTAAAGTGGACCTGTCCCCCAGACACAAAAATCTGTATAATAAAAGTCCTTTTCAAATTAAACATGAAATCCAATTTCAAGTTTTTATTAAAGCATTCATAGCTGTTTTAAGCTCATTTAAAAATCTCAGCTGTCAATCAAATATTGTCTGCCACTCCTCTATGCCTTAGGCATAGAGGCGGGGCAGATAATTACTTTCACTTTCGCTTCAGCATTTCCTAGATGTCACTGCTCCCCACACATTCCCACAGTCCTCTTAACCATTTAATTGTGTAGCCAGCACATGGGGATAGACATTGGGTCCCCCATTCTGGTGCACAAACAAGATTCTGAGATGATGCAAGGCTTGCCTTAATAACAGTGTCCACAAAATGGCTCCTGCATGCTTGCTATAATTATGAATTCCCAGACTGAAGAAAACAAGATTAAAATCATTAATATAGTATAATTAATGTTCATTTTGCTTGACTAATGTGATAAAATATGATTTTGAATATTTTTTTTGGGTGACGGGTCCACTTTAAAGGAGATATATATCGTAATTAACAAACCATCCTACTATAGTCGGCAATAATGAATATTATATGGTGCTGGTTTCACTTTGGGCTAAAAGTTAATAGTATCTTTAAAAATGGCCCCTTTATTGGAACTGCTATGGTCTCTGTTTCAACTAAAGGGTTGGTGTGTCTTAATGCACCCTACCAGAAGTACAGTAGGAGGGGGATAGCCAATCAGAGCCCTGCAGTCAGATTGGTATGGAGGTTTTTGCAGAAATTTTCAATAAAATACCCAGAAACAACACTTTTTAAAGCACATTTGTTCTAGTATAATGCACTGGTACATTCTTTTTTTACATTATATGTCTCCTTTTATCTGTTTTAATTTGGTATATATATATATATCTGTCATAGCAATTCAGTGTTTTTCGAATGTAGGGATATGTCTAATAGAATTCTAAATGAGCCTTGAATGCCAAAAGAACAAAAACATAGAGAGCATATGTACTTGTCTTTTGATTTGGTATTTGATGCGGATAACAAGACTTTCCTTTCTAGTTTTATTTTATTATAATTTTGATATTGCATAATGGGCTTTTTTTAATGTAAACATTCTCATGAGACATTACATTTTTGCCTTCACATTACAGCACTATATCAATGTTTTGCGTAAATGTATATTTCACTTCAGTGACCTTTTCCAGTTTAGAGTTGTTTCATATGGAAAATACACTTTAAGAAAGATTGTGCAATCACTTTGTGTTTCTTGATTGATGGTAAGCTTGAGATATATACACAGGATAGTTTGAATTGGCTGTGAAGATTCTATAATACAAGGCTATATGAATTAAAATTTATGCAAAAAGTATGGTTATGTTTTCCACAGCAAAGTGCATTCCCCTGGGGATTTGATTATCTATATGAAATGTGTGTTGAATTATGTATAGCAAAAAGAAATGCTCAAAAATTATATTGTGAAGTTACATGCAAGCCATTGCATGTAATCTCACAATATAATTTTTGAGCATTTTACAAGCTATCTCTGTGTTGCTGTTCATTCTTTTGCTATTATACCACTTTACCGTGCACCCCAGGCATGTTCCTAAATATAAGCATAAATAAGAAATACATATTTGTAAGACAGTTTCAATAAAAATTGCCAGTTGAGGGGATGTTTATAATAACAGTTGTTCCTCTATAATTTGGGATTATTTGGAAGCAGATCAAGGTGGCCACCATTCTATTTTTTACTTATTTCTTATTTTTTACTGCAGGTGAATGCATAAAACATGATTGTGATATTTGTAAATATCCATAATAACTTTGTTTATCAAAAATAAGTAAGAGCTTTAGCTTATTTTATAGACCATGCTTCAAAAACTTTTTAGGCTTTTTGTTTTACAAAGAAAACAAAATTCCAATTGTATTAAGTAGTCATAATAAAAGGTGTTATAAACCCAGTTCTTCTGCACTCCACCGTCAGTGTGCTCTGAATCTAAATGCTTATAAGGTCTGTTGACATAATGTGGTATTAACCTGCAATTACATTTACTATGAAGGTCACAAAATGTTTCAGGAGACCTCAAATTAACATCATACAATGTGGTGTAAGTGCCTAAATACCCTGAAATCTTCTCAAGCTCCACCCTCCTGTGAGTTTGGCCCATCATCCAAAGTGTTCCCTAAAGATAATATTTAAATCCATATAAAAAACATTGTTTACATTGGTGCTTGCAGACTACTATTGCCTATCCGGATATGAACCTGAAACTGCAATACATTAGCCCAGGGGTCCCCAACCACCGGGCAGTCCTGAACTGGGTCATGGAGCCTACCCACCCAATTACCAAGGTGTGCCAAAATGGAAGACGGGGCTCCAAACTGGTTTGCTGGCGCACCTGGATTGGATGCTAACGTGCCGAATTGGACGCTGATGTGCCCAAATTGAACGTTGACCCCCAGGAGCCCCCAACCCCCCCAGTCCTTGAAAAACTTGAAAAAATGTTTGCCTCAACACCCGTCACCAAACCAAAATAGGTTGGGGAACCCTACATTAGCAAATTCATATAGTAGATCCACTGCACACCCACAATTCACTCACTGCTTTAGTGGTGCTGGTTCTCAGTGGACCGGGCAATGTCCCTTAGCAACAGCAAGTTTGGAAAAATGGATCCGCACACACAATTCTCTTGCAGTTGGGGAACTTCCCCTTTTAATGTGCCACCAAAGAACTTGGTGGCACATTCAAAGGGGAAGTTCCCCAACTGCAAGAGAATTGTGTGTGTGTGTGGATCCGTTTTTCCAAATTTGCGACCCCTACATTAGCCCATCAAATGAATGACAGCAAAAAAAAAAATATTTGTGAACTACTTACCGTTTCTTACTTTTTTATGGCATTTATAACCCAGTAATATTTTACATTATATACTGATTCTTATTTTAGTCACCTGTTTGCTTTTGTGTAGATAAATTTTAATCTGATTCTCCTTATTCTGATGGAAATTCTTATGGCAACAACAGTAATTATATCTGCAAGATCAAATGTAGACTGCTGTAAAGTACAGAGAGTAAGTATGTATGTTATGTGTTCTTGATATTGCAATATATTTTGTGTAGGGCACTTTCTAATAATAAAGTAGCATCAAATAAAAAACAGAAAATCTGAGATTTAAAACTACTTGAAAAAGAAATACTAAGACAGGTAAGACAGGTTGTTTCATTTAAAATTCATTGTTGAAATGTACAGAACCAAAATTAGAAAAAAAAGTTGTCTCTGTCCAAATATTTATGGACCTAACTGTATATGTATATGTGTATATATATATATATATATATATATATATATATATATATATATATATATATATATATATATATATATATACACACATGTATATATAAATTGTATAAACACTAAAACACTAAACCATGTTTGTTATGAAACAAATCTGTCATATACATTTTTGTACCATAAATTAACTATTTTCACTAAACGTAGGGCACAGCATATGGAAGTTCGGGTTGTGTGAAGCAGGTAAAATTTCCTGCTCGACTGATGAAATCTTATTCGGTAAGAAATATATGGAATCTGTCATATGATCTTTAAATTTTCATGTTTATCAAAACCTAGGTAGTGATATTTTCTGCACACATCAATTTTATTAACTTATATACTGCTACTAATTTTATTAACTTATATACTGCTACTTTTGGTTTTAAACATTCTTTACCATATATTTTATTAATAGTGACAATACAGTTAGTTGCTCTTGAAATATCTACTTTATGTTTCCCTTGTCTCACTGCACCAAATACCATACCCAAAAATGACTCCAGAAAAAAAAGTATTTTTTTCAGTAAGTGTTCCTTTTTAAAACAAAATAAAAAAAAAAATACAGTGGTTAATGTAATAAAAGGTGCAACAATTCTGCTGGTCTGTAAGTCCAGTACAGTGCATTTCTGAGTTGGCCTATGACACAATGTCAACATTATAAAATAGGCCCTTTAGGACTTTTTTTGGTATTTTGGGGATGCTTCTTAAGTTGAATGACCATATCATGCTGCTAGGTAAACACACAAACTGAATTACCTAAATTATTGGAACTGAAAAATTGGTGTGTATATCAGACTGAAAAATTGGTGTGTATAAAGCTGACTATTGTCAAATGATTGAACCACATGTGTCCCTCCCTATGTATTTTGGTTGTCCAATCACCAAGGCAATGTGCTCATAAGTCGATTAGATTTTCAAATGTGCCATGTGTATTATTCAAAAGTTATTTCTGTTGGACAAACACCTATTTACCTTTTTTGTTTTTAGATTGTGGAGGTGGTAGTAGGAGTTTGTGCAGTATTTGGTGGTGCTATTGCACTAAACTTTGATGCCCTGATGCACAGCCCTTACCTTTATGTATCCATCTTTTGGGTGTTAGCAGCTGTAAGTATAAAACTGTGTTTGTTTTATGAACCATTAGGCAAGTTTTTTATATTGCCTAAAAGACTAAGTGGTAACATATATTTAGTCTTATATATGCATTGTAAGGTTCATGTCTTTACTGTGCTAACTCTGATTCATGCAGTTTGTCTTCACTGAAGCAAACTACATGAAATAGTAGTTTTATGTCAGTTATTTTGTTTCTTGATTGTTACTGAATCATTTCATTTATATGTTTCTAGCATATAACAGTGCAGTTAGACATTTAAATTTGGTATCCTTTTTCTTTTCAGTGTTTTCCAAATGCCATTGTAAGTCATGTAGCTGCTGAATACCCCACTAAATGCTTGGTAAGCTTTAAACGCTTGAATTTAAAACAATGAATACATTTTCTATTAAGTTATTGGATGGGCCCATGTTCAAACATATCTTTATTACATTACTTCATGAATGAAATTGTATTACTTGAAACAGATTTGTTAAAATATGAGTGGTCCTCTACAAAGTGCAGGACAGACTGTCATGTTTTTCGCATTACAACACCTCATCTCACAGTTTACCCAATGGGCACAGGTCATTGCACTCCCCTTAATGTTCATTTCATTCAGACACACAAGGTAGGCAACACTTGTGGGTGCAGGGCTCTTAGGAACCTTTTTTTTTTTGCCTGTCCTATAGCAAGCAGTAAGAACAGGGCTGTCTTGTGCCTGCCAGTTTTGCATCTCTGCATCATGAATCCAGTGCCAAGGGCAGACATGCCCTAGATACCAGTGCTGGGTAAATGAACACTAATATATACTGTATCAAATTGATTTCATCAGCATTACCCACAAAAAGGTGCATTTCTTCATAGCAAAACTACACCAGCAATGTGGCTAAAAGGCGTGCAGATCATTTTATACCAAATACTTCAGGATTTACCAGTTCAAATGTTTATAAATCTGCAACAATAACAGGTATTTGGCCTTTGATTTCTATAGAGTTCAGTAGCCTTTTACTGTAGGTTACTAGATATTTATTTATTTTAATCTTCTGCATAAAGATAAAAATTATATATTTTTAACTCCACCAAAAACATGCATTTATACAGTAGTAGACAGGAGGGAGTATACAATTTTTTTTCATTATTAAAATTTGCTTTATACTGTAGGCAATAGGTTTTTTTTACATAAACTAATATTTGCTGGATGTTGATTATGCTAAGACCAAAGCTTTTCTAATACTCTGCACTTATATATGCATATTAGGTGGAGGGGCTCATTGTGACAAGCAGTATTACATCTCCCTTGCTGTTCGCAACATCAGCCTACCTGTCTTTCAGTATTATAAGGACAATTGACATTTTTAGAATTTCTCCAACAATTGTTACAGTAAGTTCAACTTTATTGTTTTGGAACATTTATCCACAGTACATTCTTACAGCTGTATTCCAACTCTAAAAAATAAATAATTTGCTTTATTCTAAATATAACATTTTGTCCATTGCTGCTAGGGTGCCTAAGCTTGGTCCTTATTAACTACGGACATTCTTGATTTTCAGTGTGAGCCATTGACACTTTCTGAAAAAATGTAATAACAGTTTTATATCTTCTCCACTGGTCAAAATGTTTGTCAAGTCCCAGTGAATTGAGCTTATTTCCCATCATTATTTTTAAGGTAAGAGCATATTGCAGTTTTAGAAAACATTTCAAAGGACAAATGTGCCAGGGAATTGAATTTCCCACGGCCTGTGCTTCTTTTTGAAAACAATACTACCATCTTTCTTACCTTTCCAGGCATCGCATGGCTTACTTAGACTTGTAGATTCACATTTTATTTTAATGTGTATCTATAACTAAATGTCTTTGTGTAGGATGCATCAAAAAGGTAAGAAAGATGGCAGTTTGGCATTGCTGTAGAAACGTCCCTGCCAGTAAATGAGCACCGAATTGAGAAAAGAAACCTAGTGATTACATTGACTTGGTTACCTATTTGCACTGTGTAATGAATAATGTTTTAAATGTCCTTTAAAATGTTTAACACTACAATATACTTTCTCCTACAAAAATGGTGCACTATAAGCAAGCTTTAAAGAAATAAAGTTTAAGTGAAAATCCCCCCAATCTTTTTTGCTGTAATGAATAATATAGAGTACTAATTTCATTCTGCCTATCACAGCCCTGCAGTCACAAAACAGACAATCAGGTCAGCTTAACTGCTGATTGGTTCCTATTCTACAGTGCAGTGTGCTGAGTGCCACGGCTCCCCTACTCAGCCTGGGAAAGGAGACAGCAGGAAGTGGAATTAGAAAGGTTTTTGAAAAAATGTCCAATGTCCTCTTTTAATGGGGTTTGAGGGGTGAGAAGTTCAAGGCAGGCGGCAGGAACCAGGAATTCAGAAATTCAAAATGAGAATAAATGCTTCGGCAGGAACAGATAAAATGAAACCTAGCTTGGGCACTTTCAAAATGGAGATTGGGCTATTTAAAGAAGAGTTTGGTCCAAAGTTTTGAATTCCGCGTCTACAGATGACATCATGACGCCCAGCATACCGATGCTCAGTGCCCAGTGCAGCAGAGGGATGCCAGCGTCAAAGGAACTAATGCGCACAAGCCAGAAGTGCGCTCCTGCCCACAAGGAGCCGAGAAGAGACACGCCGGGAGGTAAGGGAACAGAGAGATCTCCCGGCACGTCTTACAGTCTATGGTAGTCCACCATAACAGGAAATGTGTAGTGCACCGTCTCTCACAAATGGCAGACAGGGTGATTTAGCCTGGGTATTTTGTTGCTCTGTGGTGACATTCACTTTAATTGAAATCTCCTGAAATAACAGGCAGACTTACTTGACAGTTGGTTACTGCATTTATTTGCAGGCAAGATACAGCCCCATCTTACATTAGCCTAAGGCATATTACTCAACAATACTGGAGGACCTCTTATTCAGAATACCCCAGGGGGCAAATTCAGTAAGATACGAAAATTTGCTAGCTTTAGCTTTGCTAGCGTTCCCCACACTTTGCCAGGCTAATTTTTGCCAGAGCTATGCAAATTCACTAAAGTACAAATTTACATTCAGGTCGGTGAACGGTAGCGTAGTTGCGCTAGTGTTACTTCGCTAGGCAGAGCGCTGTTACGCTAGCGAAGCCTAATTTGCATATGGCGGGAACTTTAAGTTATAATAGAAGTATATGTTACAGCCACTACATTCCACTACACAAGCCCAGGAAACCTTTAATAAATTATATAAAGTTGTCCTATTGCCCTACATGTGCCCCATGTATAGTTGAGTTGCCATTTGTTAGGAAATGTAGGGGGGAAGGAGGGTAACCCCCCCAAAAAAATATCGATCTTTTTCAGACTATCACCCTCCTATGCTAAAATACGCCAGCGTTTTTTTGGGACTTGAACTTGAACTTGAAACATATAGAATGCATCTAAAAAACTGCTTTTTTTCTTAATTTGCGACAAATCCTATATATTTGTCTTCTCTTTTCAATCTGTTTTACAGCAGTTTCACGATATTGTTTTGTTTCTTCTGATGCTGATCCTGTTAGTACAGGCATTGCTCACAAATATCACCATCATCCAATGTGTTCACTACAAATCACAGATGAAAATGGATGATTTATCCTGGAACATATCACATGACAAGATGGATTACAGGAATAATGATGTGAGTACTCAGTAACCCTTTGTAATGTAAGAATTTCAGAAAGAAAAATGAATTGTACTGTACAGCCCCTGCCATTATGGAGTGAGTCACCCAGTCTCATGTTGTATGAGTAATGCCAGCAATTATTTCAGATGAAGCATCTCTAACTTCCCAATATGTTGAGGCACAATCCTACCTCCTACAAGGGTGGTATAGTTAAAATCATTGCCCCACCAAATCTGGTAATAGATTTGCCAGTTTTCATTCCGTCAGATAATCTGTAAATGATGTAATGTAATTAATGCAATCAGCAGAGAGACATGGATATGTCCATAAATCATTAAATTATAGTGAACCCTTGTTATTGGCATTGACATGTGTAGAGCATTAATGAACACTAAAAGGAGAAGGAAAGTCTAAATCACTGGGTGGGGGGATTTTACCGATTGTAATAACTGTGACTGCAATCTAATTCCTGCTTCTTCTTTGCATGTATGTACATGTGCAGTAGAATGAAGAGGCAAACTTTAACAAAAGAGAGAGCTTATTTATTCAATTGTGCATGTGTTGACTAGGGGGTATTGAACAATGAAGAAGCAGAAGAAGTTCAGAACGAGCTGAAATGTGCCCTGGGCTGGTGCAGGCTAAGTTATCAGCAAGCCCTTATTTGTGGAAAGGCCACCTAGGCCTGGGCCTAGGGTGGCAGGATTTTAGGGGGCAGCATGCTGCCCAGCCACACCCACATTGGTTCAGAAACACTGGGGATACGCAGGAAATAGTTTTTTAGGTTTCCCATGCGCCAATCCCTATTTCTCCAGTCCTGATAATGAAAATGTACAAATAAAGGGCAGAGTATGGGGTGACGAATGACAGTGGGCCTAGGGGCACCTATTATGTAAATACGGCCCTGGTTATCAGGTACTGTAAGTTATTACAGCCACTTGGAGGTGCCTAATATTTTTCACCCCCCAGTCACTGAGATTTTCCTTCTCTTTGTACTGGAGTATGCAAATACATTTCGGTTAGCTATAGACTTTATGAGCTATTTTGTTTTACTATAATTTCCTTTTCCAAGATTTCATTACATTTTAAATTGTTGTGCAAACACAGACAACTGTGTGCTTGCTTACAGGTTTCCAACAACACTTTAAGAGACTTTGACAAGGATAAAGCATGGAAGGCAGTAATGGTACAAATGGCACAATGACATAATGTTACTGCAAAAATGACAATATTTACCAATTCCATTTTCTGTGAGTGTGACAAGGCATTGCTGAAGATGTTTTTGGATACTGAGCTTCATAATGGAGTATTATTCTTAGATACTGTGGTAACTAACCTATATGTGTGGGTGTTTTTTTTCAGACTTGCTTCTTGAACATTGTAAAACTGCATTATTTTCACAGTTCTTAAATGGACATTATCATCAAAATAAAAATGTTTACTTTTTTTGACTGTAAACAAAGTTTACAATGTAGTAAATGAGATTAGTGTTAGAATATCTTCATTACAACAGTGTGACATAGCACAAAATAGTAATGTAAACAACAATCATCATATGCAGATACATTCTTTTTTCTGAAGAAATGTGATTGGGGATCCTCTAAAGCACAATAAAGCATACACTCACGTTTAAATGATGTGAGTAACAATGGCTCCACAGTAACTTCAAAAATGCTTCACAGTGTGTTTATTGTTATTTTGTGATGAACAGACATATTAAACAGTACAATATATTGGAAATGTATTTAAAAAAAGGTTTACATCACCAGAGTTTTTTTTTTTTTTTACATTTACTCCCAATGGGTTATGCCAGGTTGTATAAAATTATGTACATTGGAGTTTCTCCAGAGTAAAATAACGCAAAAAGTGTATTAGCAAGATGTATAGTATTAGTTCACATATATTAAAGTGGACCCGTCACCCCAAAAAAAATTTCAAAATCATATTTTATCACATTAGTCAAGCAAAATGAACATTAATTACACTATATAAATTATTTTAATCTTGTTTTCATCAGTCTGGGAATTCATAATTATAGCAAGCGGGCAGGAGCCATTTTGTGGACACTGTTATTAAGACAAGCCTTGCATCATCTCAGAATCTTGTTTGTGCATCAGAATGGGGGACCCAATGTCTATCCCCATGTCCTGGCTACACAATTAAATGGTTAAGAGAACTGGGGGAATGTGTGGGGAGCAGTGGCATCTAGGAAGTGCTGAATGGAAAGTGAAAGTAATTATCTGTCCCGCCTCTATGCCCAAAGCATAGAGGACTGGCAGACATTATTTGATTGACAGCTGAGATTTTTAAATGAGCATAAAACATCTATGAATGCTTTAATAAAAATTTTAATTGGATTTCATGTTTAATTTGAAAATGACTTTTATTATACAGATTTTTGTGTCTGGGTGACGGGTCCACTTTAACAACAACCTTTATAAATACAGAATTTATTTTACATAACGTTTTGCAATGTTTTTGGAGAAATAATTTTCCAAGTTGGTTTTATGTTTAAAGACTTTGTGGTATAGACTGCTTACCAAATCATACAAACTCCTTATTCCCTTACTGTTTCAAATGAGGTAATGTCCCAGACATACCATATTTTAATCCTTTTACTTTTAATAAAATTTGACATATAGCTATAGCATGCAAGGTAAAACATGCTTCTCTCTACTGTATGTAGAGGTGGATTTCTCAAACTGAAAACTGGAAAGTATCTAAACTACATGTTTTTACCTTGTTTTTGCTTTCCTAGCATTCTTTTCCATATTATGGTATGACATAAACATTGTGTTTAATCATTTCTAATATTTGGTATCACAGTTTTCCCCACAGCCTAATTCATGCTAGTAGAGTGAATGACTAGATTGTTTGTTTGATTTGGTTTTAGCAACTGCACACTGCTAGCACTCTATGCCACTAAGTATTACAGAAAAATACCTACTTACAATACCAAATACAGTGTTTGGAATAAAAATAAGATTAACAAGTTTTTGCAAGAATAAAGATAGCTGACACCACATAGCTTACCACATTTTGCATTGTTTTCTTTATCTGTATAGTAGTATATGTGTAAATTGTTCTACCTTATTATTAGATCTTAGAAGGCTCTGTTAAAATTACTACCATGTGTACAGTTTCTAAGATAATTTCTGTTAATTGTCAAAGCATTCCTGAGTTCCTCCTAGATTAAAACATTCCTGCCTGTTTCAGATTTAGCTGTGTTATTACATGCTATTTATAAAATCAATCATTTTCTGTATGAAATACAATTAATTCACAGTGAAAGAAGAAAATAGGAAACTTACTAATGTATCACCCTTAAGTAGGACATTTGTACAGCTACAGTACAGTTAATAATTTCTCTTTTTATAAATGGCCCATTGGCATCTATTTTTTGCTTTCAAATGAAAAGGGCTAGTAAAACCACAAAATGAAAATGAGACTGAGAAAATCTGCTTCTGAAATCAATAGAATTCCAAATCAATAAAAATTTATGCTTTTGCCATTTTAAACATTACATTCAAGGATATGTATATGGGCAGATGGTTGTGACAGGATTGGGAGGCTAGTAGAAAGAAAAAATATGTCCATATAAATATAGGTAGTGCTCTGTTTATACATTTTTTTCTAACAACATAAATACAGAAGAGAAAATGGGGGGCTATAAACATGTAAGAAAGCAATTCAACACATTTTAGGTACAAATAAACAATCAAATGGTGATAGAAGGTAACATGGTGGTGATCTGTTTGGTATTTCAATTGCTGTTGAAGGTAAATGCACACAAACCAAAATAAACCTAATGACACTGACACAAATTTGCACTGTTCAATTTAAAAGACATCCTCTTTTGTCTTCATTTCCCCTATCACTGTCCTCATTGCCCTTTTGTTACTTTTCTCTCCCTATCTTTTTGCATAAGCCAAAATTCAGCGACACCTCATTTTTACATCCCTTGATTTTTTTTTAAGTTTTCTCGTATTTTACTTTTTTGGTCCCACCAATATCTAGCATGTAATACATTTTGTGGTTTTTACATTTTGCCTGATTTTACATATTTTTTCTGGTCCTCTGAAATTTTTATAAACAGGAATACAAACAAAACACAGGAATATCATATTTTAAATGTTAAGTAAATCCAATTAACTAGCAATTATTTCTACTTATTTGGATTACACACATATACAAGTACTGTATATTCTAATACCTTTTATATACTTCTGTATTACAGATATAGAACCTATTATTCAGAACACCTGGGGTTTTCCATCATTCTGTAATTTGGATCTTCATACATAAAGGGGGTCATTTATCAATCAAAAATCACCAGACGTCATGTCTCTCTACATGCAGAATTTGTGCAAAAGGCAGTTATTTTGTTTGTACTGGAATCATTCATTTGTTTCCCCTATTGTTTCCTTCTAAAACCTGGAAACTAATAATGTCTTTTACCTCCAGATCCTCAGTTAATAATAAATCAGCCACTATGTATCATTGGACTATTGCATGATAAATGGCTAAATCTGCAGGAAACTGGTTCTGATAATGTCCTATATAGTATAGACAGTCAGTCTATACTAAACAGGATGATGGAATAAAATTTGTACAGAAAGCATGTCTATAAATTTAACTCCATCATTGCTTATTACATTTCATGTTTGATTTATAATTATAAGAATTATTTTAGCCTGTGTCCTAAAGATTTTTTTTTTTGCAAACCTAAGAATATCACTATTTTCATATCATGGACTTCAGAAAGTCTTTCTTTGCTCAGTGACTCATGCTATATGCTCATGGTGTGACAAATACTTGGGAAATGATGCACCATGATATCATCAATAGCCGTAATTATGCTTGGAAAGGCTGAAGTGGACCATATCTATTAACAGATTTTTTGTGACAAACATTAATGTTTTCCTAAAAGCAAGAAAGAAAAGACAAAAAAAGAGTATTCTATTTAAAGCATTCAATGATCCACATCGCTGTATCATTTAATAAACTGTTACACTTTGGCTAATGGCTACAGCATATAAGTAGAGTTAATTCGAATGCCTGATATGGCACTTTGCAATATATGTTTTTAATATTTTCTTTTCCTTTTTAGGTGATTATTTGTTGTTCTGAGTAACCCAGACGTCTAAAAATAAAATAGTGATATTCAACACATTTTACACATAAATACTATTACATTTTATGATCGCACACCTTAATTAAAGGGGTTTTAACAAGCTTTGGAGGGCACATGGTATTTTGCCCCCTGGTGGTAATGCCACCTTTGTAGGAGATGTAACTGAAATGATAAGCTTGAGACTATTGTATGCTGAGAGCTCATAAAAGAGCACAGGTAAGAGGGAAGCATTAAATATCTAACTACATCATCCCTAGTTTTTTTAGTAATAAATACATTAATTAATTGTTAAATGTTTGTATTGTCACTTTTAGATATTTATTTGACACCATTTGAATGCAATTATTTAAAATTAAAATAATTTAATTGTTCCTTCATATTGGTTTGATTTTTTAGTTTAATTAGTTTATGACACGTGTTAAAAATTGTATACAGTATATAAAACTACAGTGTCTATGAAGAGAATTCTCAGCAAAAGTGCTTCTCATCATTATTATGTCCAATAAATTTAATAGGAACTGACATACAGTATAATGCATCATCAGGAGCACAGGATATTCCATATGGCTTCTCAGAATATGCCAGAATGTATCTCTGGAAGCATTTTCCAAATTGATTGGATAATGGTGTTTATGGATAAAAGAGTGCCTTTGGGCATATGCATCCTGAACTGAGTTTGTTTTATCTTAATCATATTCACACCCACATGCAATATTTCTAAAGTGTGTACAGCGATAAATTTCCAGGAAATGTTAAAACAAAACTTCTAATACTCATGAGAATGCATGCCTGAATCGTTATATTTGATACCACCTGGAGATGACACAGGGTATTTTGTATCAAACCTTTGTTATAAAGGAAATGATCGGGCTAGCAATTTAAGCAGTTTAGTCTACCGCAGCCCTCCTGCTGAGACAAGGTGAGATAATGCAGCTTTTTTAATACCCCCTCTGGGTATAAAACCTGTATGATCTCTCCCTGTTTTTATTGAGTGGATTAAGCCTGTGCAGGACAAATGTTTGCACTGAGTTCGTGATAGTAAGTGTAAGCCATTCACTCCTGGACAGGGGTGGGCAGAAGAGGTGCATGCCTAGGGCACAACAGAGTAGAGGCCTGCCTTTACTTGGTACATCTGAAGACTCCATGCATGTGAGACAGTATATGCACGCATCAAGTTGAGAGGAGAAGAATGAACAGGTGGGGAGGGGGGGGGGGGGGGGGGGGGGCGATCCCAAGACCCAGTACTGGTACTGGACATTTTTTTCTAACATCCTCCCTGGGTTCAAACAAGTGATATGCAGCTTATTTTGCAGTCTATTGAGAAAGATGCTATTTAGGAAGCTTATTAAAAAAACACAGGATTCCATCCAACTGGCATAACTGCTGGCCTATGGCCCAATGGTACGGTACAAAATTATTATATCTGATGAAAGGGTATATGAACAAATAAGCTAAACATAAGTGATATATTCAAGGCCCATGTTTACCAGGATAATCTACTGATTACAGAAAAAAATGAGGCAGATTTAATTTATCTAAGAAAATACACAGTGATCAAGAAATATGGGCCAATATTAAAATATTTAGCCAATTTCCACTATTTGCTCGTAGGGGTAAGGATTTAGGTGATTATTTATATAGTTCTAGTAGTATACTTATAGTTATCTTAATCCAACTAAACCTCAGAAAGCCCAAAGACTTCTTTATAATCTGGAGACATGCACTTTACCCTGTTTATTGTGATTAGAATTTTAACAGCATCAGCAAAGGTGCTAGCATCTCTGATCCAACATTAGACACTGAGATCAAACTATTGTGTTACAGAGTAAAATACATGCATGTCCACAGATCTACCTGTTTAAATGTCTGTGTGGACATGCTTATGAGGGGAAAACCAGCAGGATGACAGACACTGAATAAACCCAGAAGTGCAATATGGAATGTTAAAGCTATATGGACCACTTTGATATGCTGGAATTATTCTTTAAGTAATTAGACTATTACAGGAACTACACTTTGAACTTTTGTTGATGTTATATGATCATTGTGACTTTTAAAGGCATAGTGCAACAACCTGTTATTTCACTAGATGTCACTACATTGTTGGGTATGCAAAGACTTGGATCTCTATGGTGGGTTATCAGTTGAGGAAAGACATACTAATGTTCCGAAATTTTTGATGCTATTTTGTGTCCAGTGAACCACAATAAAATTTAGACAACCTCACTGCAGTATCACCGTTTTCAGTGTTTCTATTTTTTTGTCATCTATGCCCCTGAGGAAGCCTACGTTTTGTCGAAACGCGTAGGGTGGCATAGGTGGACGGTGGGGGACCACGCTCCCCATGTAGACAGGTAGATCCACCCTGAATGGTGAGGGAAGTGGAAGGGTGGGAATTTGGGGGTCTGGTGCCAGCACTAATTGATTAAGGACGGTAGGGGACAGCCCCACCCGCAACCCACGTAGACAGGTAGAACCGCTGCGACTGGGGTACGTTTTGGAAGGGTGGGAGCGCGGGGTCCAGTATTAAGCTGTAATTTACTAAGGTCTATACAGACGGCCTGATCATTTATAATTTTCAGCTTTAATTTGATACTATCCCGTCCACCATATGCTACTGGTTTTAACTATGTGTTTTTAGGGACACTTGTTCCACACTGTCTCCAAACCTATGGAGGAGTGAGTTTGTTAATATTTTGGTGTGCTGTGTGGGCTTGGCCCAGTGTTGGTTGTTTGGTTGCAGTTAAGGCTTTTAAATGATGTTTATTAAAAGTTAAATTTTAACTACTTGTTTACTATCATCCAGCTATAACTATTTAATTGCAATTGGGTGTTGGTACCTGAACGGGTTTGCAAGTGGAGGTGGGGGAAGGGTTTCCACTACTGTGGAACTATAACTCCCCTCCTCACAAGTGTCTTGTTTTGTATTTATTTTTTTGTCATACAAATGTGTGCTATATGACTGTAGACACAACTTATTAGACTTCAGCAAACATTGACATCTTAGGGAAGAATGCTGCTTTGTAGGTACAAAATGCCAATTTGATTAAAAATTGCAAATTGAAGATTGTACTACACTTGTAAATGATCACATGAAATTATAGCAGCTAGTACAGGTACAGGATCTGTTATTTTGAAACCCATTATCCAGAAAGCTCCAAATTATGAAAATGCCATCTCCCATAGACTCCATTTTATCCAAATAACAAAATATTTAAAACTGATTTCTCTTTTCTCTGTTATAAGATATAATCCTTATTGGAAGCAAAACCAGCCCATAGGGTTTATTTCATGTTTGCTGTTTTCTTTTAAATAATTTATATCACAAATTCGAGGTGCAC
>CM044435.1:63670724-63697692 GCA_024363595.1 Xenopus borealis
TCTTTTTGCAACCAAGTGGTGAAGTGAGTGTGCCTTTGTTAATATATTGCAAAATGTTTATTTCATGTTTACATGATTTTGTAATAGACGTAAAGGCATCCTGTCACGGGAAAAAACATTTTTTCAAAGTGCATCAGTTAATAGTGCAGTTCCAGAATAATTCTGCATTAAAATCCATTTCTCAAAAGAGCAAACAGATTTCTTTTTAATATTTCATTTTGAAATCTGACATGGGGCTATACGTATTGTCATTTTCCCGGCATGACAGTATCCCTTTAAGGTATGAAGATCTAAATTACAGAAAGATCCATTATCTGTTAAACTTCAGGTCCCAGGCATTGTGGATAACCAATCATCTACCTGTATGAAACAATTAGCTATTTTAATGGTTTTGCTACTTTTTGGCTGACCAAAAAAACTATGCTGAGTCACCTATTTCAGACATCCATTCATACAATCTTTTGAAACAAAAGCTGCAAAAATGTATACTTTGGGTAAATAATGTAACAAGGCAATAACAGCAAAATACTCCTAAAATGACTCTAACAAGTGTTAAGATTTATAGTTTGCCAAAAGATTGTATGTATTTCTTTGTCTAGTTAGTCTGTTAATAATCACTTGTCGTTATTTCTGATTCTCCTCCCATCACTAAGGGGCACATTTACTAAGGGTCGAAGTGAATTCAAAAAGTTCGACTTGCAAAGTAAAATTTGATTGACAAGATGAATTTTTAAAGTACTTTGACACTTCGCCACCTTAAAGCTGCTAAATTGCCATTTTAGTCTATGGGGACCTCATAGAACCACCCCTTAATTTTTTATATAATATATTTATACATCACAGTGTAAACATTCCTAACTTGGCCAGTCTTTCTTTGTAACTGAGACTTTTTGTACAATTTACCAACCTAGTTTCCCTTCTGTGGACTCTAATTCCATAGTTTCCCATCTGAGCACTGGAGACAAAACTGCCCTGCATATTCCAGATGGGAAATATCATACAAATCAATACTTTGTAAAAGGGAAGAATGACCACCTCGTCATGCAAATCAATATCCCTTTTAATACAGCTTAAAACCTTGTTTGCCCTTGCAGCTGTCTGAAAAAAAAAAATATATATATAATACAATATACACACACATTTATATATATAGTGAATAAAGTACCCCCTCTTGTAAAAGGACAACAGGTCATGGAACTCCGAGGTATTATAATACACAAAAGCCATAAATATCTTGTAAATTATATCCTTATAAACGGTGAGTTCTGATGTCACCAGTTATAAACAGTGAGTTCTGATGTCATTTCTGTCACATGACTCACTGAAACTTGTGTATTATAATAAATAAAGTACCCCCAGTTGCAAAATATGAGGATATTAGAAGTTACCTCGGAGTTCCATGACCTGTATAAAAACACTCGGCCTTTGGCCTCGTGTTTTTATATGGTCATGAAACTCCTCGGTAACTTAATATCCTTATATTTTACAAGAGGGGGTACTTTATTCACTATATACACAATACAATATACATATATATATGGGAGCACTCCCATCGGCTTCTGAGGCTAAGTCCTGATCGAATAGGATTTGAAGGATCGAAGTCTTCGATCGTTCGAATCGTACTAATCATTCGAATAATCGAATGATTTATTCGACTGATAAAATAAATTATTCGCCTGTTCGAATAAATTTGTATTCGATCGTCGAATATCGAATAAAAGGTAGCCTAAAACGATTCGATTAGCATTTGACGATCAAATGCTAATCGAATATCGAATTTGGTCGAGCTAATTATGGGGAATAATAGTAAATTTGCCCCTATGTGATCTTAAAGGAACAGTAACACCAAAAATTTTAAGTGTTTTACAGTAATAAAAATATCATATAATGTTGCCCTGCAATGGTAAAACTGCTCCGTTTGCTTCAGTAACACTACTATAGTTCATATAAACAGGCTGCTAAGTAGCAATGGTGGAAATTGAAAAAACGGCTATATGGCACAGGATTAATAATGGATAACAGATATCATTATGTTCTACAGAGCTTATCTGCTATCTGCTGTGTAACTTGAGCCTTTCTCCTTTGAATAGCTGCCCCCATTGCTACACAGCAGCTTATTTATATAAACAATAGTAGTATTTCTGGTGCAAATACACCAGTTAGTGCAGGGCAATACTGCATTATATTTTCATTACTTCAAAACAATTTCATTTTTTGATATTACTGGTCCTTTAAGATCTACGGTTAGTTAGTATAGGTATTAATATAGTTTCTACATATATGTGTATGCATAGTTAGGTCTGCATAAGTATGTGTATCTATGTGCATTTGCAGGGTTGAAATTATGTAAATACAAAACCAGAGAACCCCCAAAAAGCCTAAATAGAGAAGGTACCATTGACAACCACCCTCTGTAAAATATTATTTAGTCAGTTTCCTATCCTCTTCTAAACATCTTTTCCAAGACCAACAGAATTTAATTTATGGAAACCTTCTGTAGAGCTGCACACGTCAGTTCATTTGACCCTTTTGCCTCGACCACAATGACCACCAGGCAAAGAAGAGCCAACATAAACTAGCCACATAATATTGATTATAAGTTCTCCCTGTAGTCTTGTAACTTGTACATTTTATGACCCCCCTATAAACTCCTCTCCAAGCTAACTTTGTAAGTCAGGTACTCATCTTCAGTCTTGCTCTGCTCTCACTCTCTGTCACACAGGCCCGGACTGGCAATCTGTGGGTAGGGAAAATGCCCGATGGGCTGCTTGCATTAAAATGTAAATGGACTGTTCACCTGGAAAATGCAAATTACATAGTTGCATAGTTAAATTGGGTTGAAAAAAGACAAAGTCCATCAAGTTCAACCCCTCCAAATTAAAACCCAGCACACACACACACCTCCACTCTTTCACACAAACCATATATGCCCATAGCTATACTAACTGTAGAGTTTAGTATCAAAATAGCCTTTGATATTATGTCTGCTAAAAAAATCATCCAAGCCCCTTTTGAAAGCATCAACAGAATCAGCCATCACAACATCACCCGGCAGTGCATTCCACAACCTCATTGTCCTCACTGTGAAGAACCACCTACGCTGCTTCAAATAAAAGTTCTTTTCTTCTAGTCTGAAGGGTGGCCTCTGGTGCGGTAAAAAGGACCCCTGATATTTGTCTATAATGTCCTCTAATGTATTTGTAAAGTGTAATCATGTCCCCCCGCAACTGCCTTTTTTCCAGAGAAAACAACCCCAACCTCAACAGTCTCCCCTCATAATTTAAGTCTTCCATCCCTCTAACCAGTTTAGTTGCACATCTCTGCACTCTCTCCAGCCCATTTACATCCCTCCTAAGGACTGGAGTCCAAAACTGCACTGCATATTCCATATGAAGTAATACTAGGGATCTATAAAGAGGTATAATTATGTTTTCATCCCTTGAGTTTATGCCCTTTTTTATGCAGGACAGAACCCTATTTGCTTTAGTAGCTACGGAATGACACTGCCCAGAATTAGACAACTTGTTATCTATAAAAACCCCAAGATCCTTCTCACTTAAGGAAACTCCCAACACACTGCTATTTAGTGTATAACTTGCATTTATATTATTTTTTCCAAAGTGCATAACCTTGCATTTACTCCAGCTCTCATACACTTTATAACTACTTGCAACACCTTTGTCCTCCAATTACTAACAAGAAATGTATGTGTAGTCACTTCAAATCCTCTTCCCACATCTTCTCCCTCTTTTACCTATTTTTGCTGGCTGCAGGTGATATCTCTCAAAATCCAGGACCCTGCTCCATACCAACTTATATTCGTCCTCGCTTTCCTGCCAACTTGTGCAAATCTCGTTAATCTACTTTCTCTAACCTTTTTCAGATTCCGACTCTCATGGTGGTTTCACATTCTTTCACACCCCCGAACCATGACTCCTCTCTGATTTTGTTAACGCCACTGTCAAAACATAATATTGCCAAAATCCATCCCTTCCTTTCACCTGCTACAGCCAAGATGCTCATGCATGCTCTCATCCTATCTCGACTAGATTACTGCAACCTTCTACTAACTGGCCTCCCTAACTCCAATTTATCCTCTCTACAGTCTGTATTTAACTCTGCTGCCAGAATTATCCTCCTCTCATCCCAAAGAGTACAGACCCCTCCCTTGTTGAAGTCATTATCATGGCTTCCTATAAAACAATGAATAACTTATAAACTCCTCCTCATAACCTTTAAAGGCCTTCATTCTTTGCACCTAACTACATCTCATCTCTTGTTTCTCTATATGTCCCCAGCCGTAACCTCCTCTCAGAGCAACCACTTGGTTGTACCTCCACTATTACTGCTGTTTCCCATGTCAAACTCTTGTGGCTCCTAATATTTGGAATGCCATTCCTGAATCTCTCCGGAGAGAATCCTCCTTCAATATTTTTTAAACAAAACTCAAAGACTACCTCTAGGAGCACCTGGATAACACATGAACTGGGAACTGTCACTTATATGACAGTGTCATCCACTGTAAATTACAGCACTTTAATACCCCTCCAAATTATGTCTGTAAGTTACCCTCCCATTTAGACTGTAAGCCCCACAGGGTAGGGTCCACCATCCTTTTGTCTCCTTGACACTGTGTAATTATATTTTATATGTGAATTGCATTTCTAATAATGCACTTACTGTTACTTGTTAATGCAATGAATCCTTGTTTACTACTTATTTATTTGTTGCTGCAAAGTGCTTTCCCCTCGAGGAGCGCTATACAAATAAAAATATACATAAATACTGTACATATAACCAAATGTGAGTTAAAAACATACCCACATTTTTATTTATCACGTTGTATTTGTCAATGGTTGAAAGCTAGAATTTACCATTTGATAAGTAATTTAGTAAGCTGTAAACTCACGTTTTGATACATCTGCCCTATAATGTATCTAGAAAACCAACCCAATAATTGCCCAATAAAAGCTGAATAGAAGAAACATTCCACCCACAATTTGCATTTCCAGTTGCCTGTACATAGTGTTTAAAGTACTTTGCTTTATACGGAAGTATAGCCCTACAAAATTATTCTATAGGAACTGATAATGATGAGGTTGCTTACACTGTTAAACAATGAATTCCTTTGTCAACAGCATTACTGAATAACAATTTGTGGTTTGAGCAATTTCACAAAAGTTAATGGAACACAGATTATGTTTTTACTGCTCATTGCTCTTTGTTTGGCAAGAACATCAACCAACAGTGTACTGAGGCTCAGCAGTATCCTTATTATGTGCCCAACATCCTGAATAGAAGATACAGTACATATAAATGCAAAACAGTAGGTTGTGAAACCAGAAACAGTTTAAGTCTAGATGGGGGCTTCTAACTACTTTATTTATTCCAGCTACCCATATTCCGATATTTTGTTTGTGTTTCCACAAAACTTCCTGTACTTTTCCATCTGTCTTTGGCTGCTGATGAAGTCCAGGGTTCCCTTAACACGCACTGCCATGCAATTTCTTTTATAATGACCAAGTGAACAAAGGGAGAATACACAACCCATGCTGTGACAAAAAAATGCACACATATTGTGTGATTGACACAATTTCTGTAGCAGAATTGATGCATAGATTCAGGAAGGTCTTCAACATTTATTTTATCATAATGTATAGTCAGAGTTATTTCGTCCAGAGTCATTCTGTTGATCCACATATGAATGGAAAGTGAGGTGTTGATTTTTTCCAGCATCTTAGTCACTTCAATATGCCTCTATTCATCTATGACATGCTTCATAATTTATTTTATGTTTTTCTGCCTTCCCATCCTTTCCTGTTATTTGATCTCCAGCCTGTTTCCTGACCTTGACCCTTGCTGCCTGCCAACTTGAACCCTTGCCTGGACTTCGACCTCTCTATTGGATTTCACCTTGAACTGTACTTTGACTAGACTCACTGGAAAGGGGCTTCCTCCTTGATCCTGACTACACCTCCCTGTGGGTGCCGCTGGCCCCCGCTGACATACACAGGCTGAACAGCAGGTGGCAAGCACATTACACTTTCATTATACTAGAAGTTTAAAAATTGCTAATGTCATGAAATCTAAAAAATTTTTCATTAAAGGAAAACTATATGTATATCAAATGTAGGTCTCTATAAAATGATATTGCATAACACAACTCATATGTAAAATCCTACTTCATGTAAATGAACCATTTTCATAATAATATACTTTTTTAGTAGCATGTGCCATTGGGTAATCATAAATAGAAAATTGCCATTTTAAAAAATAAGGACGGCCTCCTGGGATCCTAGGATTCAACGGTGCACACAAACATACGAAACAAACTATAAAGTTAGGTCACATGAGCCAATTGACAGACAGAGTTGTGTCTTTTGCTTCCACACGTCTTCATGTTACAGTTAGTGGCAAATTTACTATTATTCCCCAAAAATCCTACGATTTTATTCGAAATTCGAAAATAATTTTAGGCTTTCATTTTGTTCGCTGTTCGATTTCTCGATGAAATCATACGATCGAATACACGATGGCACGATTCGAACGATCAAACGCTTCAATTGTACGAATGGTATTCGAGCAGGACTTAGTCAAAGAAGCCTATTGGGGAGTTCCCATAGGCTTCTATTGCAATTCAGTAGGTTCAATCTGGAGAAGTAGGCATTCGAAGCTAAATTAGGATTTATCATTAGGCTGGCAGGCATTTTTTAAGGTACAGGATCCACAAGTAGGAAGTTAAGTCAAATTGTAGCATGGTAACTAATGATTTAATGACTTTATATGTGAATAGTAATCTCATGGGTTGTTTCTGTATTAATGTATGGTGCTACTGAATTCATAACAGCTCTTTGAAATGGATTATATGCAGTGACTGCTCAACCTTCATAATTTCCTCATCCCACTGACATGGAAAAAGAGTAGCTCACAGGGAGAAGAAATACATTTTGAAGATACAGACTTTAACGCACACAAAAAACAACATAAATGTTGAATAAATATGATATAAAGATATCACCTCTATATGCTGCAGATATAAACACTGGATGGAAAATATGCTGTGTATAGTTTGGAGCTACTCCAATTAACAAACATCCTGGACAGATATATGTACAAGCTAGGAGAAAGCCAAAGAAAATCTGTTGGCTGTGCTGTGCATTAAGATTTGGTATGCTGTCCTTGGGTCAACTTGTAATATGCTTCTTAGTTTCAGCAGCAATGTATATTGAATGGGTAAACAACATTATTGCCCATCAACTGGTGTGGAACATGCAATTTATAAAGGACTGCTCCTCCAGATGTTGGGAAAAAAACACAATGCACAAGGACAATAGAAGCCTGAGATGTGTATTGATTATATGATAAGATCCTTACAGTTGCAAGTATTTATAAAGTTCCAACATATTCCTCAGTGCTGTACAGTACAGGGTTTATACATACATAAAAGTAGCAAATTACATATAAATACTGATGAACACTATAAGCATAAAAGAATATGGCTCTAATGTGTTAATTATGTAAATTGGAAGGCATTTGAGAAAATGTTTCAACAAAAAATTTTATTGTTAAAGTTTGGTAAAACAATACCATACCATTAATATTACTAAAGGGAATGTAAAAAAAAAAAATATATAAATTGTGATGACCACGCATTTTGTTCCTAACAAAATATTTATATATGTGACAAAGAGGCTTAATGTACTTTGTACATATATTTTAGCTACTTACAATTACAACTTCTTGCTGATAAAACCAGAAAATGTTGGTTATGGTTTGGTAAACTGGTGAAAAAAGATTGTCACAAAAAAAAATTAAGGACATTAAGCTGGTAGCCCTGGTATTTACATTATGGGCAAAGATCATCAGGCTTATTTATTTAAAGGAAAACTATACCCCCAAAATGAATACTTGAGCAACAGATAGTTTATATCAAATTAAGTGACATATTAAAGAATCTTATCAAACTGGAATAGATATTGCCCTTTTACATTTCTTGCCTTGAACCCCCATTTGGTGAAGGATCCTATTTATGATTATCCAATGGCACATGCTACTAAAAAAGTATTTAAATGGTTTATTTACATATGAGTTGTCTTATGCAATATCTTTTTATAGAGACCTACATTGTTTGGGGGATATAGTTTTCCTTTAAAAAGAGGCAAAGTGAAATTAGCACTTTGCCCCTATGGTCTGTAGCACCCATCGGTGAAACACTTTTGAAGCATAAAGGAGGGGATGGTGGGTGAATACACATGGGCATTACAGGCACACCCTTAGCTTATGAATTTTGCAGCCAGGAGCAACAAGGGACACAAGGTACTTAGTACCTGCTTATGCCATGCATCCTTATTTCTGTTAGAGCTGTGCCCTGCACCTTGCACTGGATTATCTATCCAGCAAAAGGCCTGGTGTGTAACAGCCCAAATAATGAAAAAGGTTGCAAGTGTGTGGGTTTTTAGAACAGGCTATAATTGTCAGAATTTCATTTTTATCCTTCCTTCTTTAGAACAGAAAAATATTAATGAGCTTCAAAGCTAAAAAGCTAACAATTGACTAACCCAGCTAAACATGAAAGTCATTGCGCTTAATATAATAAATACGTCTTGAAATTTAGAAGTTGAGAAGCTTAGTTGTCAGTTTTATTTGTAATATGTAAAACTACAGAATTACCTTCTGTAAACCTACCACATAACTGCTGGTGGTTTGTTCGACTCCTTTGTATGATGCGGTAAAGCATGCAATATGGTCTCAATTTGCAACTTTAAAGTTATGATGAAAAGACTTCAGAATTTACTTACGTCAATGTATAGGAACACTTATGTCAAGAATTTTCTCCAGACCTTTCATTGTATTCCATCAGTTTTCCTGTTTTCATTAAATGCCTGAAGTGAAATGTGAAACCTCTGGATTTGAAGGAAAGGCAAAATTCATCATTTCTTAAACTTTAATAGCTGCAAAGGTGGATGATCTGAATTGGGAAAACATTGCTCCAATACTACGTTACGTAACTTACTTTGATCTATCTTCCATTACTGAATTCTTATGCCTTTCTTAGTCCCTCTCCCATTTCTCAAATGTATCATAAACTATGTTTAATTAATAAAGTTGTGTGCTAATAATGTCATGTTATGTCAGTAATGCTGTGTGTTACTAATGTTATAATGAGAATTTACATTTGTAATTAAGTATTTGACTTTGAAAAAAAATATAATGATACATTGAAAACAGTTTCTGAACATATATAGACATGTCTGAAATTCAAGAATGTACTCTTCCAGTTACACATGACTGAAATTGGGGATTAATTAAGCAACTTATCTGGAAACGATGAAAAGCGAGTGAAAACATTATGCAAATATGTTACTTAACAGTACATTTATTTACCTTCATGCCAGTTTTAGCCCCTAAGGTGAAAGTGAGTTACTCATTTGGATTTTTTGGTTTTCACCCAGGGTACGTTTAGTTTCTGTTATTGTCTAACTATAATTTACTGCACTTTGCATAGATGAAAAACAAACCAGTATCCTACTACCTCTAGCACTACATGGATATATATATATATATATTTTTTTTTTTTACACATAAACATAGGTGTGGGATCTGTTGTCCAGAAAGCTCCTTAGGCCATCTCCTTAGACTCCATTTTAATTAACTAATTCCAATTTTAAAAAAGTATTTCTTTTTATCTGAAATTGTCTATTCAGTTTGATTAATAAATATACATGATTTTTTTAGTAGACTTATGGAATGAAGATCCAACTTACAGAAAGACACTTTATGCCAAAAACTCCAGTTCTCAAGCATTCCGGAATCCGGATAACAGGTCCCATATTGGTGTATACTGTATATTATAACAATGGGTCATGTATCTGTAGCGACCCATAAGTGTAATGGCCCTTATGGCGTATTCCCTGCCAGAGCCTCCCTTTGCCTGTTGCTGGGTTAACACCCATGTAACATATTGGTACCTCATTTGCATACCTGTTGCATTTGTTCTAGGTAGTGATGCCTTCCTGCAGTGCTGTAACAAAGTGCTTTGCAGGGGGCAGGGCCGGATTTACCTAGCGGGCACCCCTGTCGTTGGTCAAATTTTCATCATCGGGACAGAGCAATGGGAATTGGCATAAAGGAAGTTAAAATTTCTGAACCAATGTGGGTGTGGTGGGCAGCATGCCACCCATAAAATCCTGCCACCCTAGGCCTCTCTACAAATCTGGGCCTGGCAGGGGGAGGTCCTTCCTCTTTGGCCTGTAGCAGTTGATCTGGGCAGTGAATCCACTGAGCCTGGAGTCAACAGGGACCCCGAAGTGTTAGGCCCTAAAATAACCCCTTTAGTGAAGTCGGGGTACAGGGACCCTGTGAACAAAGTGAGCTTGTGTTTAGTGTAGCTCCTGTAATAGCACTCTAAACAGAGAGTGAGGCAGTGAGGCTTAGTAAGAAAGAGCATCTCAAGCACCAACTAGGAGGATAGAAGGGAGTAGCTCTCCGCCAGGCTTTGCTTTGCCTTTAGTGAAGGGACCGCAGTAGTGATGAGGGAATCAGACTATGGTGTAAACCTGTTCCAAGTCTGCTGTGTGGGGTCCAAGCCACATGAGGTACTAAACCCTGGAAGGGGATCTCTCAACTCCTTTTGGATATGCCTAGTGGGGTGTCTGTTTATGCTGTCTCTGCTATACCTGTGAATGTACTGTAGCTACTTCATGTGTGGGTATGATAACTCTGTGGTGCTTTATGCCTGAATAAAGCCTGTTCTGTTTTGCAAAGAACCCCTGGCGTCCAACCATTTTGCTAAAGTCCATCCTGATGAAAGAGGGTTGTGTGTAGCCCATGCTCTATCTCACTAGTTGGTATTTACCTAATTCAGCCAAGTAGGGGTTACATATCTATCACTTGATTTGCGGATGTGGTGGAAGACCTAAAAATAAACTGACCTTTTAAATCTGTGATTTTGCTTATCTCTTCAGGTTAAAAGGAAAATCCTTAAATGAAAAAGAAACAAACTGACTTTACTATAATTGCACCATAATTAAAGTTATGTATTATGTTATGTGACATAACTATGTTTGCTCAACAGCGGCTGCTTCTCTTTTTAACTTTGTGACATCATTTTTCTTCCATGTAATTAGCGTGTCACAGATTTCCCTTTATTTGCTTCCTCTTTCAGTGGACCACAAGAAACCATAGCAAAGGACATGTTTGCAATAAAAGCTACTAGAATAGTGTCCTGTGGTCATACAAGTACAGTAAATTCAAACAGGAATAACTCTAAAAAGGAAGTGCAGATTAAACAGTCATAATACAAATAACATACTCTGGATAAAAACAGCATCAAACTACTATCACTGAAGCTACATGCCCCATAATAACTGTAAGCAGCACTTGGAACTGAAGACTGACTCCACCCAACACAGGGCATTACCATTATAAGAGGGGGGTGCCACCCTTTTGTTATATTGTAGCCAATCAGTAGACACATACATTTCACATGAGTGGCTGACTCTCACTGTGGTGCAGACCCCATCACAGTGCAAATGCTGAAAAGATGGTCTACAATTTGGTTAAGGGTGTTTTTATTATATTAACATTTCCTTCTGTATCCCTTCTGTCAGTACGAACAGGCAGTATTGCCCCTCCCAGACTAGGAGGCAGGACCTTTAACAAAGCCAATGAAAATGAACAGGGTAGTAGGATCCCCCTCCTTGCTCTTTTGGTGAAACTTGATAGAATTTAAATACAGTTTTTACATTTTTTATTTTTTACTTCTGCATGGACAGAGAAGGATGATTCCCAGGCAATGGATGAGAATTTATCTGAAGCTCCAAGATGCATACAATGCAAATTGACGCTTATCTGGATGAAATGCAAGTGTGGGCATACCCGTGGTCCTAACACTGTGCTACAATAGCCCCCTACTATATGTGCAACTATTACCAAGATTCAAATTGGTGCTTATGGGTAGGAAATACAATTGTGGGCATTCCCATCTCCATACCTGTGAGCCAATCCAGCCTCACTTCTCCTATGGTTTTGTGAGGATTTATGGGATTTCTGCTTATATAAATGTGAAATAAGATGTATTTGCCCAGAAGTTTGGGCAAAAAGACCATGGCTATGGAAATAGGCTAGTTATAACAAAGCCTGTATCCGGTGAGTATGACTCTTCAGTATACACTTGTGGGTATCATTGACAAAGACTGGGCAAATTTACACTGGACAGTAATCTATAGCAACCAATCGGTGACTGGCTTCTTTCAGAAGCTTGCAGATTTTACAATGGAAGTAAATCTTCGATGGGTGACATGTGTTAATGCCCAAGTGCAAATATGCCCAGTGTTTATAAATGAGCCCAAGTGTTTGAAATTCTCAGTGCACTGGTAAAGGAGTAGTAAAGCTTAACTAAAGAACTAGGCTAGAAATGTTGTACATTATGTTTTGAGCTTCTGAACCAGTCCAAGGCAACCACAGCCCTTTAGCAGGGAAGATCTGTGTCTCCAAAGATACCCCAGTAGCTCCCCATCTTCTTTTCTGCTGATTCACTGATTCACATGTTCTGTGCTGCTGTCACTTACTGATTTAAAATATACAGTACACATAGAATATAAATGTCACAATATAAGGTTGACTAGTGATTAATACAGATAATTATTACATGGCAGCACAGAAACCAGTGCAACTAGCATGATAATCTAATAATCAGCCCTGTAGCATCATCTTATATTACAGACAAACCTCATTTTCTGCTTGATAATTTGCTACAACCCCTAAGCTTAGCTTCTCAAAAGCTGCTCAGAGCCCACTGAGCATGTCACAGACACTTTCGAAGATGGTTTAAAGTCCTGGATCATTGTTGCTTTTGAGAAGCTGAAACTTTAGGCTGGTGAAATATGATTAGTATTTAAAATATAGCATTTTTAACCATACTCTTTTTTAGGGTTTTGTTCTCCTTAAGTTTGCATGCTTATTAGGTCATTATGTTCCTCAGTTACCAAGGTTCTTGCTGGAGTTTCCCTCCTGCTGACTAGTCATTGCTATTACTGTTTAATTTATTTATATTTGAGAGCCTGAGTCCTCTGTGCAGACACAGTGGTTATTTGTTATTTGCACAGCTGATGCAGTTTGGTACCTCCTTCCTTCCTGCACCTAATAAGCAGCATTCCTCCAGGGTTCTGACTGCTGACAAGTCCATGTAATCTGGAAAGG
The DNA here is from genome assembly GCA_024363595.1 of Xenopus borealis. Classification (NCBI taxonomy): domain Eukaryota; kingdom Metazoa; phylum Chordata; class Amphibia; order Anura; family Pipidae; genus Xenopus; species Xenopus borealis. The sequence goes on from CM044435.1 coordinate 63,683,925, forward strand.
TACATTTATTCCTCTTGGCTTCTTGGTATTGAAGTCTTATATTGGTAAGCTTCAGTCCTCTATGCAGACACAGGCTAACTGGGGGTTTGCACTGCTGAAGCAATAGTGTACCCTTTATTTCCTATGCAGTTTCTGCACTTAACAGGAAGTATTTTCCTGTTTCTGTGTGACAGATGTTTTCACTCTAGATATTTAATTCCTATCTGATGGGCTTAGTTGTAGAGCAGCTACACCTACTGTGTTCTGTTGGCTGTATGATCCCATCTTCTTTTATTGGGTATTGGTGGGCATTTAGTCTAATGTCTGTTAGCAGATTAGCAGGCTTGGAGCCAAAGCTATTTGCCATGGCCCTTAACTTGGGTGGCCACTGGACTTTGCCATGGTCCTTACTTGTTTTCCTATTGTCCATGTTTACAATGTCCTGGAGTATGTAATTCCTGATGACTTTGTAGTTGTGCCTTTTTGTCTCTTTTTTCAGGAGCTATATAATAAATCAGTGTTCCTGTTTCATGAATTTGATGCTGGTCTTGTTAGTCTTGGCCTATTTTGCGTCTTTTTATTTTACTATGTCTTATTTTGTATGTTGTTTTTTTCCCACCCCTTGTTTGTTTTTGGGGCATGTCTTGGTAGATCCTGTTTGTACTGACATAGAAAGTGCAAATGAAAACAGGAATTTCACTTACCTTTGTATCATAAATTCCTTTTCTTCTAGTTAAAGAAAAACGATACCCCCAAAATGAATACTTGAGCAACAGGTAGTTTATATCATATTAAGTGGCATATTAAAGAATCTTACCAAACTGGAATAAATATTTAAGTAAATATTGCCCTTTTACATCTCTTGCCTTGAACCCCCATTTGGTGACGGTCTGTGTGCTGCCTCAGAGATCACCTGACCAGAAATATTTCAACTCTAACTGTAACAGGAAGAAGTGTGGAAGCAAAAGACAGAACTCTGTATGTTAATTGGCTCATGTGACCTAACTTTATAGTTTGTTTGGTATGTTTGTGTGCACCGTTGAATCATACGATCCTAGGAGGCTGTCCTTAGTTTTTAAAATGGCTATTTTCTATTTATGATTACCCAATGGCACATGCTACTAAAAAAGTATATTATTATGAAAATGGTTTATTTACATGATGCAAAATACATTTTTATAGAGACCTAAATTGTCCGGTGGGTATAGTTTTCCTTTAAAACATTTCAGTACAGGGTTTCCATCCCAAGTTTTTATGGGTGTCCTAAAAATTTCCAGGGAGGCCAAGTAAGGTAATGAACCTATTCATGACAATGCAGATGATAACCTAATTAAGGCTCTCTTGTCCCCTTCTGCAGACAAACATGTAAGTTATTAATATTGCTTACAGTAGTGCTATGGCAAATGTATAACAATCCTGAGGAGGAATGTGGTCTTATAGGTGATACTTAATTTTGATTAGCTGGATCAGGTTTTGGACGTGACTGTAACTTGAAACTTGTGTACATGCCCTAGGCTTTTGCAAATGTGATTATGTAAAAGTGTTCTTACGTTTGTGGAGGGAAAGTATCAAAAGTATTTTCCACACAAAAATATGTACAATGTGAACAATGTACAAAGTATTGGGAAAGTACGAAAGTATTGAGTGACTTTGCAATCTTACTTATAGAAAAGAAGCAAAAATACATTACAATGAAAATGTACATTGCAGTATCTAAAGAACAATAGTGATGTATGTAATAATACTTGTGGAGACAATGACAAGTCATATGTATATATATATATATATATATATATATACTGGAAATTTTATCTCTTCTCCCAATCTCCTGAAATAAGTTTATTGGGCCTGGTGGACCCCCTCCTTCCCAAAAATAAAGCACAATCATTATCAAGATCTCTCTTTTATTATGCCTGCAAAGTAATAATCATAAGATTGATGGCACTTCTCCCCACAAAGATATGGGTAGAAAATGTCTACACATTGATAAAGTTAATGCATGAAGCTCCGGTTAACCAGATAAATTTCATAATGTATGGAACCCCTGGCTAGATGTGCATTTGTTAACATTACCTTGATATTATGAAACATCTTTATTGTTGTACAACTGAATGTATGAATCTTTTGGATACTATTGTAACCCTCCTTCCCCTCTCCTTTTTTTCTGTAATTTTTATCTGTTAATTTGATAATAAAAAAGGGTTTACTTAAAAAATAAATATAGGGATGTATGAAATAAATACATTTTTGCCCCATTTTGATCAAGCTCACTATATGAATTCCATTTGTTTTTAATATTGCCCTGTTCAGGTGTTATCTACCATCTGGAACCCATGATTCAGAAAGCTCTAAAATACAGTAATGCCATTTGCCATAGACTCCTGTTTAAATAATTATATATTTTAAACAATTTCCTTTTTCTCTGTAATAATAAACAATATCTTGAACTTGATTGTAACTAATTAATCCATGCTTGTAGATTTATCTTTCTTGAATTACTTCTATTACACCCCCCCCCATTTTATCATCAAACCCACAATCTGCTTTATTCTCCATGATTTCTGTATATTCTGAGGCGTGTTTATTAAAGAGAGTACACTGTCCACAATTAGGATGAAATGAAAATGTTCCTTCTGTATGTAGTGGCCTGTAGTCATCTGACCATGTAGGGGAGTCTGTCACGCAGCAACTGACTTTAAATGCCAAAGTAGCCTATGCAACTGATAAAAGGGCTTAATGTGTTATTTTTCATATTTTAATTTGAAAGCACCAGCAGTAGCAGACATTTAATGGCTACATATACTTTATTCACTTTATAGTCCATTATACATATTTCTGTGTGCAACTATGTTTCAGTCAGTCCAAAACTACGCGCAACATGATTAGTTGTGTAAACTTTATACTTACATCATTCAGTAGTCTTTACATTTGAAAGTACACATTCGTCATTAATGAGTATGTAATTAGTTTATGTCTGTGTTATTAAAGGGGAGGTATGATAAGAAATACAGGGAAAATAACAAAGACAGGATGGACGGCATGTTTTTAGTCCAGAAAAGTTTGTAATCATAGAAGTCAGGCAAGCAATTATTAACAATGCAATTATCTCCGCACACTGGATATATACTTTCAATACACATTTTTTCCAATGTTTAATGATACAATGGTAACATATTCCAAGAAAAGGTCTCTTCCTTTATGTAAAACATGTGTTACAACTTGACTTTTTGACTAGAGGACTCTGGAAACGACTAATCCATGACGAATCCTAAATGCCATATTTATTAGAATGCATAATTAAGTACAGATAATAATGAAATAGTAGTATATAAGAGGTCACTGTTAAAAGGGTTGTGAAATAAAGAAAAATTGTATTAATCATAGGCAGATTACAAGCCAGTAGCCTCTGTATTATGTGTTATGGGGGGACAAAGTGCTCCCAGCCTTATATAGTCCATGGTTATTCCTCTACATTCTTTTGCACTTGCAAAATGGAAATAAAAGGGTGTACTACTAGTTTATGCATGCATGGCGACATTTGGATGTTAGGTACATGAATCTTTTTTGTCAGAACAAGATGTAATCCAATCCAATGTGCTGAGCACAGTTTGGGGTGTGAGGTAGTCCTCTAGTAATAGGTGGGTGGGTGTAAGTACAGGCCTCCATAGCACATTGCACCCTTCTGAATGAGGCCCAAGCTGCTGGTGGCATCCTAATATAGTCTGTTTAATACACATGAAATGGTGACAGACTGACCTCTGCTCAAAATGCTCAAGCAAATAGTGTTTACATAGAAGTACTCCCATCTCTGCTCCATTTGTATCAGACTGGGTACTTTTCTAGCAGTACGGACAGTGGCAGTTGTACAAAAGCATTGTGACCGCCACTGTTTTACACTGGTATACACTGATTTCATTCTAGAGTATCATGATTCTATTGTTGAATTCCAGTATATTTTGCATGAAATGCCTTCTGAATGCTAATAATAAACATAATCACGCTATGCTGTTAAAAGACAAGCTTGTTTGTCAGGTCCCACTCCACACCTAGAAACAAAATGTATTCCTAATCTATATGTTTCTATGCCACAAGCCTCCACTGACAGAAGAAGGTGGGAGAAATGTAGCTGAAGATATTGGCTGATCAATTGATAGTTATCCTAATGGTTATCTATAGAACTTCATAACTGTTTCTGGTACATCTAGACCAGGGGTCCCCAACCTTTTTTGCTTGTGAGCCACATTTAAATCTAAAAAAGAGTTGGAGAGCAACACAAGCATGAAAAAGTCCATGTGGATGTCAAATAAGAGCTCTGATTGGCTTTTTGGTAGCCCCTATATGGACTGGCAGCCTACAGGAGAGAATGTTTGGCAGGATATCTGTTTTTATGCAACCAAATAACTGATCTAGACAATGCTGACTGCAGGGGTGATTTTAGGACATATTACAAAACACAAATATCCTGGTCTCCCAACATTAAACAATGCTGCTTAGGCAATAGACAGTCATTGAGCACTACTAATTATTTATTATATAATAATTACTAGATTGTTGTATTTTTGCCAGGGATATTCAATAGCCCTTCAGTTGTCACACCCAGCATTTGACTGCCAGTGATACATAATTTAAAACTGCTGTTTCTGGCTATGCCATGTGAGCAGCTCCATAATTTACATACCAGCCAAAAAATAAAGCAAGAACACCTGACACGCCTTATGGAGCAGTTATTGGATAAATGTTGGGGACTTTCTCTGCTTATGTGTGCCTTTAATCATTACTTGTCAGCTGAACTGAACTCTCAATACCCAACAGCTTCAAGGCTTGTGGAACTGGACAGACAATGGGATTTTCCAATTTGACATTTGTTATTCTGTGAGACTTGTGCCTGTAATTGTTTCCCACCCTATGTAGTCCCTACAAACACAACAACCTGCTGCTAAAAAATTAGTAAAATGATAACGTGCAGCAAACGGTATGGATTTTTATGCAATTGCACGTAGCATTGGGGCATTGTAAAACAGATTGTCTTTAATGTAAAATGGTCTGTTCCATCGAGTGCAGGATGCAACATTTCAGATGTTCCATAGACATCTGTCATTTGTTTTCAAGACTTGTTTAATAATGAAACAAGGATGAAAATGGTTTGTACCAGGACCAATACATACAGGGTCAGAGTAGGCCATCCCAGGCCCACCGAAACTGTGACTGAAGGACCCACACCTGGCATGTAACTAGCATTGCCACATTTTCCACAGGGAAACTCTAGTTAGGGGCGGGGCAGGTGTGTCAGGAGGCGGGGTTATTATGTGACGATCAGGGCTTGGCTGATTGCCATGCGATTAGCTGCAATGTCCTGTCTGGATTTCCTAATTTGGAAATCAGGACAAGTAGTTTTCACCTAGACAGCCCTTCCAAAAATTGGACTGTTGGGTGAAAACTGGCAGGTGGCAACCCTACATGCAACCTAGCCCCCTCTACCCACACACATGCACTGCTTACCTCCTCCTTAATGTATGTAGCTGTGTGAGAGAATTTATGCTGCAGAAATATAAATGTTAGTTAATGATAGATATTGTGGTAGATTTAAGGTAAAGTTATAATTTCATTCTTTAAAAATATTTAAGATACAGTGAGAAAGTTTTGTGAGGGATTGGAAGTAAGGGATAAAGCAGAGTGCAGAATCACAACATCATGAACCTGTGAACCAAAATGAATGATAGTGTTCCAGGGAGTGTCTTTTGGTGGGAAGTACCAAAATGAGTGAATAAAGCAGAGGGGTAGTTGGATACTTGAGATATAACAGTGGAGGAAGGATCGGTACAAGTGAGAGAGGGATTTGAAAGACATCCAGGTAAAGGTGGCACTGGTGATTTAACGGATAAGTAAACCTTTAAAATAAGTGTATATAGAATTAAAGAGGGTGCTATTCTAAGAACTTTTGCAGTGCACATTCATTATTTATTCTTTTTTCATTCCAAGATATTAAGTGATACATGTACTGTTAATATGAATTAATTTTGTTACAACAGCGCCACCTGCTGTTAAAGGAAGTTGTCAGGTGCTTAGGAAAGATTTGAGAAAGGTTTCCATTTTTTTCCCTAAGCAAAGGAACATCAGAGCAGCTTCTTTCTTACTCCTGACAACTTCCTTGACTACTTGGTGGTGAGACTGGTGGGAAAAAATTCATTCATATTAACAGTTCATGTATCACTTAATATCTTGGAATGAAAAAAGAATACAAAATGAATGTGCATTGTAAAAGTTGTTAGAAGGTTTACTTATCCTTTAACCAGAAAATATAGTGTACAGCAGGAAAAGTAATGGTCAAAGCACAGAACCTTGAGGGAACCCAAAAGTTTTTAATCAATGATTTAATCCAGGAAAGAGACATTAAGGCAAGTGCAGGTCACAAGGAAATGTCCCAGTGGAGACAGAGAGATTGAAAATTTCACAAGCTCCTTGCAACACACTGTAAATAAAAACCAAATTGCCTTGTTTTTTAAACTTTCATTTTCTTCCACTTTTATATAATTTATTTTAAATTCCTTATGTACAGTTCCTTTTTCTAAAACATGATTATTGTTCATTTCCTGCTATGACTCATGAAGTCTGTGCTTACCTACAGGGGTATGGTGATTTTACTTTCCTTTGTCTCCTGTCAAATTCTTTCTTTCTTTTCTCTTCTCCCTTTTTCCTGTTGTTTCATATTTTTGTAATATATATATATATGTGTGCATTTCTGTTTGTTTATATTTGAATGGGATTATGAAATAATGTTTGTAATAAAAAAAATAGTACATATGACTATGAAGATTCATCTCATTCATCCAGGTCATGGTATAGCTAACACAAGTAACTCAAAACAACTGGACTTGCTGAAAATATTAACAAAGACGTTTCACTACTCATCCGAGCAGTTTCTTCAGTTCAGCTGACTGGTGTAGGGGAGTTCTCGGCATATAGACTCTTGCAACAATCCAATCACAACGGCACATTGTAACTCATCAGAGAGGTGACATCTGAAATTCACAGTGGTGTTGATTCTGTGTAGGTACTGTGATAGGATTACCAATGTGTCATGCAACTCCTAGACACAGATGTTACTTGTGAGAGTTGCATGAATGGAAATGCAGCAATGAAGCAAGATAACACCCTTAGCAGCAGAACAAAGCTCAATCCTAACCCAAGTATGTTTGTTGTTAGATTTGTGCCTTAAAGTGGACCCGTCACCCAGACACAAAATTCTGTATAATAAAAGTCCTTTTCAAATTAAACATGAATCCAATTTCAAATTCTTATTAAAGCATTCATATATGTTTTAAGCTCATTTAAAAATCTCAGCTGTCAATCAAATATTGTCTGCCACTCCTCAATGCCTTAGGCATAGAGGCGGGGCAGATAATTACTTTCACTTTCCATTCAGCACTTCCTAGATGCCACTGCTCCCCACACATTCCCCCAGTTCTCTTAACCATTTAATTGTGTAGCCAGGACATGGTGATAGACATCGGGTCCCCCATTCTGGTGCACAAACAAGATTCTGAGATGATGCAAGGCTTGTCTTAATAACAGTGTCCACAAAATGGCTCCTGCCTGCTTGCTATAATTATGAATTCCCAGACTGAAGAAAACAAGATTAAAATAATTTATATAGTATAATTAATGTTCATTTTGCTTGACTAATGTGATAAAATAGGATTTTGAATATTTTTTTGGAGTGACGGGTCCACTTTAACACCACATACTTCAAGTACAAGGACCTTTTCTATAGACAGAAACATGGCTGTGCAATGGGTTCTCCAGGCTCTCCCATTGTAGCTAACTTGTACATGGAGTAAGTGGAAAGGGGGACTTTACTTACATTCCAGGGAACTACACTGAGTCATGCTTAAATGTTTTCAGGCAGACTTAAAGTATGCTGATCCAAATTATGGAAAACCCAGGCCCAGATTTGTGGTGAGGCCACAAAAGCCCAGGCCTAGAGCGGCAAGTTGGTAGTGGCGGCATGAAGAGCACTGGGGATGCATGTCTGCTCTCACTTTATAATTATGGGTATAGGACCTGTTATCTGTAATGTTTGGGACCTCAGGTTTTCCAGATGGGTTTTTCAGAAGCAGGCTCTAGGACCATGCAGCCTAGGGGCACGCGCTGCTGAAATCTGGCCCTGGGAAAAGCCCATTATGTGGAAAACCTGAGGTCACAAACATTCCGGATAGCAGGTCCTATACCTGTAATTATAAAGTAATTTGCAATTTTGGCTGAGACTTACAGTGCCTCTATACTCCATACTTCCCAACATTTTGAAAGTATTTTCTTATATCAAAATTGTTACAAAGAACCTTAGTTGCACTTGTTCTGGGCTTTTCTGGGCTCTCTGCCAAAAGCCAATTAAGTTAGAAACTTTCTTTTTCTGGCTGTTCAGTGCAGAGAAAAGAGGGACTTTCCAGTACAAATGAGGGACAGCGGGTTGAGCTCTCAAAAGAGGGACTGTCCCTCTGAAAAAGGGACAGTTGGGAGTTATGACTCTCCAGCATGTGTATGCACTGGAAACTCTTATGAATGCTGATGGCATGCCTTATTTTACGGTTCATTCTACTTTACCCGCTATTTTGGTGTGTTTGTGTATGATGAGTTTTGGAATAAAACATTGCCACAGACAGAATCTGGTGGCAGAAACAGTGACTCTCTATAAAAGACAGAGAAGTGAGCACTGACTGAATGAAGAGTTAATTTAAAATACAGTCAAAAGAGGAGGGGGAGAGGGACACTGGTAACATGATACTTTGTTGGGATTACCTTGTACATTCTGTGACATCCACCAGAGATTTGCATTTCCTACGTGTGGCTTTCGCTATGTCAGCTGACAGCTTTCAGAACAAACATAACATGAGATTTATGTACAAACTACGATCCGTTCTGCTGTCTCGCAGCCTCACTTGCCATGGGTTCTACCTCCGTGCATTATCTATCCCTCTCTCTCTCCACCTTAACTCGCTACCGAACCCTAACAATAAGGGACAGATCAAAATGTGATATTACAGCTCACCCACGTTCTATTCATTTTAACTTCCATCCATTGATAAACACACTTCTAAAAATCCCATAGGAATCCCATAGAAAGTGGGCAAATTTTAATCTCACATTTTGTTAAATCTGCCCCTAAGGCTAAGGCCAAACGGGGAGATTCGGGGGAGATCTGTCGCCTGGCGAGTTATCGCCGTGATGAATCGCCCCGAATCTCCCCGAATAGCTAGTTAGCTCTGCACACCCGCTAGGTGTAAAGTCGCTTGCGCTTGTTCACACGCAGCGGCACGATTTGAAAAGTACCTAACGGGTGCGCAGCGCTAACTAGCTATTCGGGGAGATTCGTTGCGGCGATAAGTCGCCAGGTGACAGATCTCCCCGTCTGGCCTTGCCCTAACAGTGCAACTTTCAGGCTAGATCTAGGATAAGCGTGGAAGATAAAGATTCAGAGAAAGGAACTTGGATGACAGAGAAATAGTGATGGGCGAACTTATTCGCCTGTGGCAAATTCCAGTGGTTCACGAAACCTCACCCTGGTGAAAAATCGCCAGCATCTTGTTTTGGATGCGCGCGTCCGTTTCTGGACACCGGTGCCCAGTGATGACGTTGAAAAAAGACGGACGCCGGAAATGGGTGCTGGTGTCCATTTTTTTTCGACGTCAGCACTGGGCACCGGTGTCCAGAAACGGAAGTGTGCATCCAAAACGAGACACGGTGGAGTTTCACGATTGGCCATTCACTACAGGGAACAGCAGAGAAAAGAAGACTCAGGAATTAATCAGAAACAACCGGGGAGGAGAAGTAGTAAATATTATCACATGAGTGGAATTAACGGTACACTGAAATTTGCAGGGATGACATGGAGAAGAGTGAGAATCTTGTTAATGGGGGCAAAAGATGCACAATGTATGTTTTCCATTAAAAACCCAAGAGCAGCAGATTTTACCAGTGAATTACCTATTGCTTAGGCTAAGGCCAGACAGGGAGTTTTCGGGGAGATCTGTCGCCTGGCGACTTATCGCCACAACAAATCTCTCTGAATAGCTTGCTAGTGCTGCGCACCCGCTAGGCGTAAAGTCGCCTGCGCTTATTCACACGCAGCGGCGCGCAGGCAATTTTCAGTGACGTGTGAATGTCGCTACGTGTGAATAAGCGCAGGCGACTTTACGCCTAGCGGGTGCGCAGCGCTAACAAGCTATTCGGGGAGATTAGTTGCCTCAAAGACGTGGCGTTTTGTCGCTAGGCGACTAATCTCCACGAATCTGCTCGTCTGGATGAGCCCTTAGTGGCAGCTGTTCTTGCTCAAAGCTTTTAGTTAGCCAATGTTCTTATTTTATATGATAAGATAAAGCTCCTTGGTGGTTGTTTTAGGCTATGGGCACACAGACTGTTGTTAGTGGCTGTTGTCAGCCTGGGTGTTTTTGCAGGCGGAGAGAAAATCTGCTCAGTGCTCCTGCTCCATTGATTTGAATTCAATCAGCCTGTGTGTGGTGGTCACACACAGAGGGGCTGAAGCTGAGATCAGTGTGTGACCGCACACAGACTGATTGAATTCAAATCAATGGAGCAGGAATACTGAGCAGATCTGCTTCTCTTAGCCTGCATAAATACCCAGGCAAACAGCAGCCTCTGACAACAGCCTGTTTGTCCATAGCCTTCTCACTATCTCATTTTAACTGCTGCAGGGAGGAGAGGAAGAGGAGGATGGAAAGTAGGATTCCTTACTTATTCTTCCCTTGAGCAAGGGGAGCTATGAATCAGAGCAATTTCTTTGAAACTAATAGAGGTGGGTGGTTCTTTACATTGAATGTCTTCAGTACTACTATCTGCTTCCTGATAGGTTCTATTTTAGGAACGTCACTGCTGATACACAGCACCATGTGTATGTGCCTTCCCACAGGAGAGCATTCTGCTCAACAGCGCCCTTCTCCTTGTAGTTAGAGAGCTCACTTTAACGGGACAGTAGCTATGCACTATCACCTTGGGAGATACAGCTTTTTGGAATGGCTAATGGTTATTATACTGATGTTTGGGATGTCTTATTGCCATTCAATCCAGAGGATTAAAGAATATGGGCTCACATGCTTCCATACAGGGGTAAGCAACTTTACCATGCATTATTCATTTCAATCATTTCATTCATTTTCTTTACACTTTTGAGATGATGGCATTCTCAATTTAAATCCATTTATGCTGCTTAATTTTTTTAATGCCTGGAACTTTCTGTTGTAGAGCACTTCAGAATAGCCAAGGTTGCCTTTTAGGAGATATTTGCTCTATACATCTGATGGATTAATCCTCTTCATTGTAAATGTATAAAACTCTAAAACTGGTCAGTTTCTTATTAAAGCAAGATTGTGCAAACTTTAAAGGAGATCTCTACCCAAAACTGCTTTATTTTGCATAATGAAAGAAAATATGATTCAGAACAATTTTCCACTGTTACATATTTTCAATAGTTTATTAAAAATGTCTGGTGATATAAATCAGTATACACTGTGTATATATATATATATATATATATATCCTGTAAAAATTACCAACAGCTTTATTTTAGACACATTGTACAAAAATCCATTGTTTTCGTTCTTATTAGTACATTTCTCAAGTATATATATAAATAGAAACAGGATCAGTTGATCAGGTGATCTTTTAATCCGACGTTTCGGTCCCACTTTGGAAAAGGTCCTCAGGTGGAATAAAAGATCACCTTTCATCACAAACAGAGTTTTCACTAATGGTTGTGACTTTGAAGCATAAGCCTCCTGAAACTTGGGCAAGAACAGGCTTTTGCCACATTGTCTCAAAACGCAGAACCAGGACTCAGCACATAGAAGAGAATATTATAAATAATGCGTTTTTACTATTGCAATTATGTATACATATACGTTTAGTTAATGCGCATGAGTTGATTTGAAACTAGAGTCTGTGTACCATCAAAGCTACTATTCAAGTAGACTGAAATTTACAGGGCAGCTATGGAAGCTTTGTATTTTCCCTAATCTGTATGAATAAATTGTCACCAGCTCAGAAGCAAGGTTAAGTTTTCCTGCATCCAGAGCCAGAGCTTGTGAATATGCTGGCTGCTATCATTTCTTTATCATGATAGACTGCAAAATTACCATTAACTTGGATAGGGGAAAGGGGTATTGGAAATCAGCATTTTGTGACTATACCATTTTAGTGCTGTGCTTTTTATTATATATTCATGTCTTTGTCAAGTAAATGTCAATGGATGTAGCGCACTGGTCCAAGCATTCTTGCATACGCTCATGTAAATTAAACAATATCACAAGAGGGCACTGTGACTGTGTGGGAATTACAGTTATGTTTGGACCAGTGTGAAACACAGTGAGAGGTGCAGAATAGGTCTCCTGCTCTGTTTTGGGAAGAAAGATGTGTGTTGCCTATAAAACTATTTAATTGGGTGTAATGAAGTTGTTTAATGGGGCCTTGGGAAGCTTTTTTCATATGATTGCTTGCAGTAAGACTGTTTATTATATTGTGACGTGTTTGTGTATGCCTGTGAGTGATTGCTGAACATCATTTACCTTAATGATATGGATTAATTCATATGTGTGTGCTGTCACAATACAAAAAGTTATATATGGTTTAGGTTAACTGAAAGGGGTTATTCACCTTCCAAACACACTTTCCCTTCAGTTGTTTTTGGATGTTTTTAATTGCTTGCCATTTTTTTAATCTTTTACCGTTTTTCCAGAATTAAAATTTAATATTCCTGTCTGTCTGGAACCTCAGTGATTCATTCAGATTCTGAACTGTTACAAATTTGCTGCTTTAGTTGATACATTTCTCAGCAGCATAAGTGAAACATAAGCAACTATTGTATCAATTCTAACAGCTGCCTTTAATGAAACTCAGGGACAAACATAAGAAATGTGTCATCAACTAATGTATAAATTTTAAGCAGTTTACAGAGTCTGTGACCCCTGCCCCAGAGCTGCTGCAGAAAGACACAAGATGGGGAAAAAAATAAAACTTTAAACTTCAATATTAGAAAAAGTCACAAATAGAAATTCATTGAAAAAAAGTATTTATTTCTGGTGAAACCAACTGAACTGAAAAAAATGTTGGAAGATGAACAACCAATTTAATATGTGTGTGTGTGTAAGGCCACCATCATAAATCATGCTCATTACTACTTAATTGTGTCCTTAACTCACTTGGCATTCCAGGCCCTCTTTGTGGGGGCTCACTAACTAAGTATTATGAGGCCACAAGATAAAATAAAATGCTTACTTAAATAATTAATTCTAGACAACACCTTTATCAATCAATGTTTATGCCCAAACACAACCCTGACCCAGCCATACCTTGTCCATTCTATAAGCCACACTTTTTAGCAGTCTAGGAGTCTGGACTGCTGCATGTTTCTTGGCAACCCACTGTGACTCAAACTTATCTTCCACTATGGTTGTCAACTGGCTGGTATTTTACTGGCCTAGTCAGTAAAATATCAGCAAAAGAGAGGGCCGGTATTAGAAATTTGTAACTACTTATCATTCTGCCCCCTGCCTGCCAGCAACCCACTCCAAATTCCTGCTTCCAGCTGGGGCTTATTGCCCAGGACCGCCATCAGGGGTCAAGTGTCCCGGGCCCGGGGCTGAATGGGGGCCCGGCAGCCCTACAATCTTCAAAGAGCCCCCCTTACAAGCGCAGTAGCGAGTGCTCCCGAAGTCCTGCAGCAGAATGTGGAAGTGCCGAACGTCCTGCGAAGTCCTGAAGAGGCAGAAAGACCCGAAGT
>CM044435.1:63698854-63725257 GCA_024363595.1 Xenopus borealis
TTTGATGTGGAGTGGGCGGGGATTAGGGGCAGGGCTTGGGTGCTAGGGTGGGCGGGGCCCAGGGGTCCCCTGAAAATTTTGTTGTGTGGGGCCCTGTGATTTCTAATGGCGGCCCTGTTATTGCCCATTTCTGTCCATCAAACCCCAGTCTGCCCACTAACATTTGTCTTCCCACATTTGCTTCATGACCCCTCCCCTACATCACTGTACTGCCCCTTTCACATTATTGACCTGCTGCCTCAGGGTTCAGAATATCACTAGAAAAAGGTGGCCATTCTCTGTGCAATCAGTCACAGTACATAAGTTACTTCTCAGGACAAAGAATGGAAGATGTAGAAAAAGCATGTAACAGAGCCACAGCTAACTGGGGAGCTCCTGTCACTAAATGGATGTTTAGTCCTTTACTGTGAAAAGCAGACAGGTTACAAATTGGTGTGATGAACCAAGGCACAGACTTTATTGTAGCAGCTCACAGGACTGACAGTGATACAGACTTGGGCTGTGGTAGCCTAACTCTCCTGTATACTTTTATTAATAAGAAACACATCCTTCTCTCATGTTCCCTCTCATGAAATATGCTCCTTAAATTGGGATTTTCACCCTATATGCCAACCATAAATAAGAAATAAAGTGGTTTAGGGCTTCTATACCAGTCAATGAAACAATAGCCCTTTAGCAGCAAAGGTCTGTGCCTCCAGAGATACCCTGTAGCTCCGCATCCCTAAACATGGCAATTAAATGAGGAAAGTGAGTGAATTATAATTGCATTGTCCTTAAAAGCTACAGAGCTGAACATGTTTCCACCAACAGTAATTATTATACACAATTATAATAGTCAACAAGGTTAACAACAATCTGTGCCAAAATTAATTTCTGCTGATTCATTGCACATGCTCTGTACTGCCATAATTTACACACACACACACACGCACGCACGCACGCACGCACGCACACACACACACACACACACACACACATATAGAATATAAATGTCACAATATAAGACTGAAGTTGATTAGTAAATAATTATTGGTACATGGTAGTTGGATATCAGCTTATATGGCAGACAAACCTCATTTTCTGTTTGATAATTTGAGATGACCCCTAAATTTTACTTCTTAAAAACTGCTCAGAGCACACTGAGCATGTGCGTTTTGCAGACGCTCCTACCAAAATCAAAGATGGGAAACTCCTGTGACAATTTTGACGGCCTGGATCATTACTACTATAGAGATCCAAATGAAAGAAGAGAGACCAGCGCCTAAGGCAATGGAAATTTTTAGAAAACAATATAGTGTAGTATACTTAGATAATGAGGAGTCATCTCGTGTTCCAAGCTAAGATAAGTGGGTTATGGGGGTGTTTCTCCTTCTCTCTTCTCATACCCAAACCAGTGCGAATTTCACTGTGATATAGGGATTATAGAGATGCTGAGCCTTTAGACTGGTTCAATAAGTTCAATATATAAAATATGAAATTTCTAGCCATATTCATTTTAGGGTTAAGTTCTCCTTTAAGGATTGGTGCCACCTACCTGCCAAACTAAATATTGCCAAACTGTTTACAATGAAATTTAATTATATTTCAACTCCTTACAAGCAGGCCAGACAATATGCTTGCTGTATATTCTCTCTGCCAACATGTTTTATTGTTAGGCAACAAAAAAGTGTATAATGTCCATAGTAGATGGCATGATTAGTATCCTTGCAAATATAACACATTTTTCCTCATTTGTGCAGTGCATTTGAATGTCTTCTTCCATACCACTGTTCTGTTTGTCTTTTGTCATCAGTTATATGGAATATTCTTTCTGCTTGCACCCTGGAGCATACACTGTTGTCCACCTTTCAGTACTCTACATGCTAATCATGCAAATTATTTCTGAGTTGAAGTATTATATATTTACTACCCTTTTTCCAAATATATTGTGAGTCCATAAATAATTACTTTTAAAGCATTATATGTAATGTGAGGCATATAGTGTGCAAATACTGCTTCTGGAAATACTCCCATGAAGGGTATCTATGGTTAAACATAAATATGCATGTGTAGCTTACAATATGGCAGATAAGGCATGAAAACATGACATTGAAGTGAGGGAAGGGAGTGAATTATAATTGCATTGTCCTTTAAAGCTGCAGAGCTGAACATATTTTCCACTAACAGTTTACATAATTATAATAGTCAACTAGGTCAACAACAATCTGTGCCAAAATTTAAAGCAGAGATACAAATGTGACTTATGTAATAAATTGCCATCACTGAAAATAGTTGTAGCCACTAAACACTATATGCTCTATTGCAGCAATCTTTATTTTTTAGGATTTGGAACAGGAATTCTTCTAGAATCTATGTATTATATTATTACTGTGCAACTGTGCTTCTAAACTTCTGCTGCTTAGTTGGTATTGGGAATGTTACATGTACAGTTTAGCATTTACATTTGTAAATCAACCCTGGGTCACAGTTTCTAAGAGTTGTAACAAGGAAAGTAGTTAGGTGGACAGAACTCACCAATAAAACATTAAGGTTTGAGGTTTTCTCAGACATGAGTAACTGAAAACCAGAAGGGATTATAAGGGCTAATTCACAAAGAGGCGAAAATGTGCTAGCGACGCCTTCCCCGCAATTCACCGCATTTCAACAGGCGAATTATCGCCAGTCCACCACTAGTTCAGTAAAATACGAATTTGCGCTCAGGCAGTCGAAAAGTAGCGAAGTTGCCGCTACCGTTACTTCGTCAAGCAAAGAGCGTTTATGGTAGCGATGCCTAATAGAAGTTTATGTTACAGCCACTACCTTTAATAAATAAAGTAAAGTTGTCCTATTGCCCTAAACATGTGCCCACTGTATAGTTGAGTTGCCATATGTTAGGAAATGTAGAGGGGAAGGAGGGTAACCCCCTCCAAAAGATTACACTAATTTTCAGACTATCATCCTAAAAAACGTAAAAGACGCCAGCGTTTTTTGGGACTTAGAAAAAATTTAAAGTTTACTTGGCAAGGTCTGACCTGGCGAAGTAAAGTCTATCACAAGAGGTAACATTCAGTAAAATGGGAATCTTAGTCAATTAGTGTAGTTACGTCCCTTTGTCAGTGCGCCACTTCGCCTGGTGTAAGAGTGTGAAGTTGCGCTAGTCTATCTACTTCGCTAGCGAATTTTCGCCAGGGACACTGTTAGTAAATTGGCGAAGTTGCGAAACACTGTTGAATTAGTGCTAGCATTAGACGCTTCAAGCTTTAGTGAATTTGCCCCATAGTGTTTACTGTTGTGTGTTTTTTTTTTTATACAGCAAACACCTTCTTGTTCACTGGCATTACTAAAATGGAGCATTTGTTCTTACATTATCTTTTAAATATATCAAACTATAAAAAAAAGCATACCGGTTATGAAGAATATCCATTACAAAACATTTGCCACATTCTTGAATACATTTTTTTTAAATTGCAGTTATGTAATGCATTTTTAAAATAAAATTACAACTTTTTTTTTTTAGTTCCTGTCTTTTGGCTTTTTAATGTTTAGGGTTGCTAACTGGACACTGAAAAAAATATGCTCGATGCCAATTTAAACAGGGAAGAAAGATAAAAATATAGTTAAGCTGTGTTGCTTCCAGAAAGGTGGTTGCCACTAGCAATTACTTCACCAGCTTAGCTAGTAAAACGTTGGCTAAGGCCCAGGCCAGTATAAAAAGAATTGCTGTATGTAGGCACCCCTTTTGTTATGACCCAAACATCCTAGATATACCCCAACCCAGTTAAAGGAACTTTGTATTGGCTCAGTGCATATGCTTACATGCCAATAGAATTTCACAACTTTATTGTCCTGTAAGAGTGTGGCACAGCCTAGGAAGTGCTGATACCTACTTGAAAATGTGACTTCAAAATAGTCATTAGACTTAAAAGTACATTTTTCACTTGAACTACAGTAACTCATGCAGAAGAACCTTTAAGATTGCAAAAATTGCTATGGGTCTTCCAACAAATAGGCTTTAATTACCTGGAATACTTTAATATAAATTCATATTTGATTCATATTGTCCTAGAGCTTGAGTGATCAGTCATTGATGTTGGATTTCCTGTTCAATTCCCCGTGGAAACTCAACAAGTGAAAGAAAATGCCAAGGGCACTCTGGTAAAAAATGGGGTTGTCTTAACATCTGAAACAGAAGAATCACTGGCACTGATGGGACTTGCACCTCAAAAGAAGTTAACAACAAGCTGCCAAACAGGTCTTAGCTAGGATATATTTGGATTCAAGCTATTTCCACCTTTGAGGTATCATAAATCTCAGAAAATTCGAGTTTTGACTGAAAAACACAACACAACCTTTGATACAGCTGCCCCTAATTGTTCAACCAATTCAGCCGAAACGTCAGTCCAAACGTTGAATGAAATAAAGCTTTGAAATATTTTAAGCCCTGAGAGTGCGGACTTCCTCCATGCACGCAGATATATATATATATATATATATATATATATATATGCCGACTCCTCTGCAGACTGTATATATATATATATATATATATATAATACACAAAAGCCGTAAATATCTTGCAAATTATATCCTTATAAACGGTGAGTTCTGATGTCCTTGCTTATAAACGGTGAGTCACATGACTCACTGAAATGTGTGTATTATAATAAATAAAGAACCCCCAGTTGCAAAATATGAGGATATTAGAAGCTACCTCGGAGTTCCATGACCTGTATAAAAACACTCGGCCTTCAGCCTCATGTTTTTATATGGTCATGGAACTCCTTGGTAACTTATAATATCCTTATAATTTACAAGAGAGGGTACTTTATTCACTATATATATACATACAGTCTGCGGAGGAGTCGGCACTCTTGATAAGAAGTACAAAAATGCCTGGGTGTTGTGTCCTTGAAACCGTTGTACTTCTGTAACTGTTAAGAATGAATTATATATATGTTAGATATCAGTAAGAGAACAAGGTATCCTGTAAATTAAAAATAATGTATCTATATTGCAAAGTTGCATATTTTTATATACATGTGTCAACAATGGGTGTACTTTTTCCACTCCTTTATCAAATAAGTCCAACAATCTTAAAATGTAAGTACAGTAAAGTATATTCACTTTATTCTGTTATGGTCCAAAACATAACACTAGAGGAGGAAACTGTTCCAGACTAACCGATTGTAATCTGCAGAAATGAACCATGCACATTCCGTAATGAAGTCCCTTTGGAAAGAATGACTGTGGCTGGGTGCACACTTAAGGGCAATCCTCCTTTCACAAATATTTGAAGTTTAAAGAAGTAACACCAGAGCAGTTTGTTGATATACATTTAAAACATCAGACATCACTATGAAGATCTGATGCATTTTGGGCAATCCTGTCCTGAATGAGAATATAGAGCTATATACACAAATGTGAGATGAAGTTGGAGAATCCCCACAGGTTTGAGAAAGGATAAACATAAACACGAAAAAAGAAACTTGTGAGCAGGGGAGTTGTCGTTCCAAAGTAATTGAATCCCTTCCCCCACGCCCACTTGCAAACCCGTTCAGGTTCCAACTCCCAAATGTAATTAAATAGTTGTGACTAAATGATAGTTAAAATTTAACTTATTAATAAATCCAGTCTAAAAGCCTTAACTGCAACCAAACAAAACACTGGGACAAGCCCACACAGCACACCAAAATATAGACAAACTCACTCCTCCTTAGATTTGGAGACAGTGTGGGACATGTGTCCCTAAAAAACACATAATTACAGCCTCTAGCATAAGGTGGACAGATAGTATCAATATGTAGCTGTAAACATTAAATAGTCAGGCCAACTAAATTAACCTTAGTTAATTACATATGAACACAGGACCCCCACTCCCACCCTTCCAAATCATACCCCAGTCACTGCAGTTCTACCTGTCTATGTGGGGAGCGGGTGGGGGCTAGGGTTGCCACCTGGCCGGTATTTTACCGGCCTGGCCGGTATTTCAATGGTTGATCCCAATGTTATTAACAGGAAAAAAAGATAAATATGTAGGAAGGCCGGTATTTTTTTAAAGAAATGGTGGCAACCCTAGTGGGGGCTTGTCCCCTACCGTCCTTAGTCAATTAAAGATGGCCACCCTTAGTCAATTCCCACCCTTCCAATTCCTTCCCCAGCCTCAGTGAATCTACCTGTCTACGTGGGGAGTGGATGTGAGCTGGTCCCCCCCACTGTCCACCTATGCCACCCAATCCTGTCCTTAATCATAGACACATCAGAATAAAGAATAGTCACTATTTAAAGGGAGGCAAACAGCATCCTCTAATAAATATAGAAACCTGACATGAGAAATAACACATATTTAAAACAGTTTACACTCCATACAAAAGAAAAATAAAACGGGTAATTTATACAGCACCAAGGAGAGCAATTTAAACCAGATATGTATGGTAATACTTTATACTTCAAATAGCTACATCAAACTAATTGCTGAAGCACAAAACAGGCATGCACAATTGATCATGATATGGAGAATAACCTATTTATGCTGTTAACTTTCTATTACTCTTACTATTGTTTAAAATGTGTGTAATGCATTATGCATAGTAGTTTGATGTCATATCTTGGTTTGAGATAAGCAATCATGAAGAGTGCGTGTGTTGCCCTTGTTTCCTCATTTAAAGCATCTCTATTACAAGTTCCTTTTTAGTAAACCTGACCAATGATCTTAACTTAAATTATACTTCCTGCTTTTGAAAAGGGCATTTCTGATTTAAAATAAATCACTAAATTAGGAAGTAATTTCTTTGACAGACATTTATGTGTCAGTCCTGAAAAAAAAATCCCCTTTAACCATCAGAATTGCATAAACCAGTTTGCTTTTATAAAATATTTTACATTCATGTGCATTTGAATGAATTAAATTGATTGTGTGCATCTACATTCTCTTTTGTTTATGACTGAGTATGAACTATGACATGCATTATGTAACACACTCTTTGTAGACAGGAGGGAACTTGAGGAAGATGGGAGTTTCCTCCTAACATGGTTCCCTTTAATGGCTTATGAATCAAGTTTATAGAAATTAAATTAAATAGACTTACCACTGAGGAGGTACAATACAAATTTCAGCCTTTTGGTTGCCCTTAGAGACAATAGGCTTAGAAAGCAAGGATGCAGCATAATGTAAAACATCTCTTGAAGGCCTCTTATTTGCATTGTTTTACTACTCAATCTTTGGAGGTGCATGGTTTAATTGATGCTCCATAACCTGGCACTGGCTTGGAACAGCTACCTAATGAAACCTAAGGACTGCACTTTCATTCAGGAGAGGCAATACAAAACAGACCACTTGGAAAGGACATGGATCTGTCTCTGCTCTGCCAATTGAGCCCATAATTATTGGCTGATCTAGAATCGTGTGGTACAAAACAAGGCCGCACAAAGCCCAACTTCAGGTTCCTCATTACTAACCTTTCAGGCCAAGGAGAATGATGTGATTGGGCACTGAAGTTTTTTAAATAAGCAAAGGTTTAGGCAGGCACTCACAGATTCCTTTCTGCACCACACTTTATCATTTTTAACCCTTTAGTATACTGGCTAATATAGAGATTATTATATAGTGGTTAATGTAGCTTAATTTAATTAATTTATAAAGATACTGGAAAGTCCCTGTTAAGAATTGCATACCATTAGTATTTTTAAATTATAGTCTAGTGATGTCTTAGTGCCAAGGGTGGGGGCAAACACTATTGATGTTCCAAGCAAAGCCTGCTCTATTCAAGCATGTATTGTATATAAAGTAGGGATGCACTGAATCCAGGATTCAGTTCGAGATTTGGACAAGAGTCGGCCCTTTAAGCAGGATTCAGATTCGGCTGAATCATTGTGCATGGCTGAACCAAATCCAAGGGAAATCACGTGACTTGTTGTCACAAAACAAGGAAATTAAAAACATTTTTTCTAGTAGAAAAAATTAGGAAATTCTCCAACAAAAACATTTTTCATACCCTTTACTTTTTTTTAGGATTCAGATTCAGTTTGGTATTCGGCCGAAACCCAAAAAGTGGATTAATTGCATCCTAATATAAAGATGTGAATGATTAAAGCAGCTTCCTATCAAAGTTTCCCAATTTTCTCCAGCTCTGAGTAGCCAAGATGTGGCTAAAACCACTATAGGGATCAAAATCTGAAATTATTCCATTTAGCAAAATGAAAATCATGAATGATAGGCACAATGAGAATAAACATTTACTTTTGTAAGTCCATTATACAGAGTACAATAATAATTGTGTGCTAAATAAACACTTTGAGCAGTTATTTTCTGCATTCAAACACCTATTCTTGTACTCTGTATATTGGAAGTTTATGCACACTTGGGCGGAGTTGCAACACAAGAATGATGGCCTAAAGTCTCTACTTGCTAAGAATTGAGGATTCACAACAACTCTCCTTATTTTGTAAGTCCATGTGCAGTGTTAACCAAAATCTGTGTGTTAGTACTAAATATATGAAATATTTGCACATAAACTTTGTAGTGCAGACTGCAGAGACACCGTTGCATGCATAAACATAATCCACTACTTGGATGGATCCACTCACCTTTCTGCACACTCTGCATGCTGATTAAATTAAATTTGAGGTACTATAGTTTTTTTCTCTTGGCTACATGGCTACAAATGAGTATTTACTGGGATTCTGCCTTATAATTTACATTATACTTTTACAAAGTATACATAGTTTAATTTCTCACACAACTATAACAATATTTGAAAATGTTCTTGTTCAATCCAGTTGTAATTGCATTGTAATTGTTAATCACTACCTAATATGTTTTCTCCTTTCAATAGAGCATACTCCTCAACTTGAAGAACTTTGGATTTGTGTTGGTGTTGATCATCTGTCGTCAGGCATGCTCTTTGCATTATTGCCATCCCTTTAGGTTTCATCACCATTTTATGATGAAATTTAAATGAATAGTCTTCTGTTTGTAGTTGTTAAACCTATGCACTGTTTGTAATATAACCAACGGGAACGCTGCAATACCACTGTATGTCCCTATTGTTGTTTGCCTTAGAATGTAAACTCTGACAAACAGGAACCACCTCATATTGTCTGTGGTGCTACAGTCATATGAAAAAGTTTGGGAACCCCTCTCAGCCTGCATAATAAATTACTCCACTTAATTACTCAACAAAAAATATGGTATGTCTAATTTCCCTGGAGCATCTGGGGTGTTTTCTGAGCAAAGATTTTTAGTGAAGCAGTATTCTGAATGAAATGAAGTCAAATATGTAAAACTGGTTAATTTGAATGCATGTAACTGCTCAATTCTGATTACTGGCAACACCAAATTGGTTGGTAGCTTGTTAAGCCTTGAACTTCATAGGCAGGTGTGTCCAATCATAAGAAAAGGTATTTAAGGTGGCCAATTGCAAGTTGTACTTCTGTTTGACTCTCCTTTGAAGAGTGACAGCATGGGATCCTCAAAGCAACCTTTAAAAGATCTGAAAAAAAAGATTGTTCAGTATCATGGTTTAGGAGAAGGCTGCAAAAAGCTATCTCAGAGGTTTAAACTGTATCAGTATCAACTGTATGGAATGTAATCAGGAAATTGAAGGTCACAGGCACAGTTGCTGTAAAACCCAGATCTGGCAAGCAAAGAAAAATACAGGAGTGGAATATGCAGAGGATTGTGAGAATGGTGACAAACAACCCAAAGATCACCTACAAACGCCTGCAAGAACATCTTGCTGCAGATGGTGTATCTGTACATTGTTCTACAAAGAACATCTGTATGGCAGGGTGTTGAGAAAGAAGCCCTTTCTTCACTCACACCACAGAGTCACTTGTTGTATGCAAAAGCAACTTTAGACAAGCCACAGAACAAATTCTTCAGGATAATGTTCAAGCATCAGTCACAAAGTTGAAGTTATGCAGGGGTTGGATATTCCAACAAGACACTTCAAAATCTACAAAGGCATTTTTGCAGAGGGAGAAGTACAATATTCTGGAATGGCTTTCACTGTCCCCAGACTTGATTATCATTGAAAATCTATGGGATGATTTTAAGCAGGCTGTCAATTCACGGCAGCCATCAAATTTAACCAAACTGGAGAGATTTTGTATGGACAAATGGTCAAAAATACCGCCATCCAGAATCCAGACACTCATAAAAGGCTATAGGAGGAGTCTAGAGGCTGTTACATTTGCAAGGCTCAACTAAGTATTGATGTAATATCTCTGTTGGGGTGCCCAAATTATTCACCTGTCTAATTTTGTTATGATGTATATTCTATTAATCCAATAAACTATATATCACTGCGGAAATACTACTATTTCCATAAGGCTACTTGGAAAGCCAATTATAAGCCATCATCGGGGGGGGGGGACAGGGGGGACAACTGTCCCGGCCCTGTCCTGAAGGGGGGCCCGGCAGTGCTGCACTTTAGACAGCGCTGAAGATGTGTAGACGAAATGCGGAAGTGCCGAACTCGGACTATGTCCCGAAGAGGCGAAAACGCCCGAAGTAAAAAAAACTGCCGAAAGTGGTCTTGAAGTGGTGGAAAGACCCAAAGTCATGAAAAAAGACGAGACTGAAATCCTGAAGCGACGAAAAGACCCAAAGTAACGGAAACAACCAAGACTGAAGTCCTGAAGCGGTGAAAAGACCCGAAAGTCATGAAAGGAGGCGAAGTTAAAGTACTGAACACCAATTTATGTGTGTGTTTTGTTTTTTAATCCCCTTTCCACCAATGTATTATTTTAATATTCTATAGGCCCCTGCCACCGATTTATAAAAATTTTTTTGGGGGGCCCAATTTTTTTTAACTTGTGAGGGGGGCCCTGGCACAATGTTTTTTTTTTTTAAATATTTTTTGGGGCTCCAATTTTTTTTAACTTCTAAGGGGGGCCCTGGCGCAATGTTTTTTTTTTTTTTAAAACTGTTATGGGGCCCTGGCTCCAATGTTTTTTTTTTTTTTTTAACTTATAAGGGGGGCCTGACCATCAATAGCTTTTTATAACCTGTGTGTGGGGGGTTACTTTTTTATTGCTGATGTCTGTGTGATCCTTTAACTGTGATGTGGAGTGGGTGGGATCAGGGGTGGGGCTCGGACACCAGGGGGCCCAGAAAATTTTGTTTATGGGACCCCATGATTTCTAACAGTGGCCCTGACTGAATATAAATAATAATGTTCCCAAATGCAAAGGCAAAAATCTTTTTTAGACCATGACTGGATAAAAGATTAAGAACTCAGTTCCCTTATCTAGATAACACAGGGTGATATCTGATGATGAAGAACAGAACTGTAATGAATAAACTGTTGTTGGGGAATTGGACTCATAGGGTGTTGTCTTTTTTATCTATTTGTATCTGCTTTATTTGTAGATACTATTCTTGTATTTATATACAGTATAGATAGTATACACATCTCTATTGCTTTACCTGCAAGCTCTCCATTCATTTGTGCTTTCAGGGTTTTTGTACTACAATGTGGTAGTTTTCATAAGGTTGATGTTCTATATGTGGTCACAATACGATGCTCAATAACTTCAGATGCAAAAAGAGGCACAAAACATCATGTGTTGTGCCTACAATGAACCCTTGGATTGTATGCAATTCTAGTGGCATAAATGTAAAGGGAGCCTTGTACTTACCACCTGGTTCAGGCAAATTTTAGGGACTGACTACCATGCAGAGCAAACTCTAACCCTTTCACCTCATGACCTCATGTATTAAAGGTGGTGAAACCAGCAAAATGACCACCATACCAATACAGATGAGGGAAACTAGGCCAAAGCCTGTCATGCACTATGTTTTAATGGGTGCAATGTTGTAAATGCATTGGTTGCGCCTACCTACCTAGTACATGAGGTGTAAGGTGCAGCAAATAATTCTATATATACTGTATCTAATACTTTTCCTTACTTGGTAGTAAGCACAGGACTCCCTTTGTGATTTGTACATATAGAGGCTTGATGTTGTACCAGCTGAATTTGCATGCAACTACAGGGATACAGCGTTGCCATACCAATGCGATTGTGCCTATTTATGCCAGTCTACAGTATATGCCTACTTTTGTGCATCAAGTGCATTGTATTGAATACCTTCCTTGAACAGATATAGACATGCAGATCCATACAATCCATAAATAACACAAACAGTGCTGGGAACATCCGTGAGAGCAGAGTCTGCGGCGGCCGCTTACTAATCACATACAGAAACATCCTCTGGGGAAAGGGAACCCTCCCGGTGAAAAACTAAATACAAACACCACATACAAATCCAGGAAC
This sequence comes from Xenopus borealis, assembly GCA_024363595.1. Lineage (NCBI taxonomy): Eukaryota > Metazoa > Chordata > Amphibia > Anura > Pipidae > Xenopus > Xenopus borealis. The sequence continues at coordinate 63,711,110 of CM044435.1, forward strand.
AGAAGGAGCAAGGACGTCCCAGATACCGGCAGGAACGGCGGGAAGTCACTGCAACGCATCGCATCGATGTTGCTCCTTTACACGATGTCATTGGAATAGCCAGGAGGAGGAATCGAGCCCAGCAGCATGGATGGTCGCCATATCGCCTTTTCTGTACAGGACAGGAAGTGGAGTTTCTGTAAGTTATTTCTTAATAAAGGCTTTGTGATGTTAAAGTATAATTTGTGTTGGTTTTTTTTTTTGATGTGCACTAACGAATTTTTTTGATGTTACTGTTCCTTTAAGTTCCTAGGCCGGTAGCCCTTTTATGAAAAAATCTCACTGGCCCTGGGGAAGCCCACCATCTTGCCTTGCTATGACAGTTGTCCCTGTAAAAATGCCAAAATGTATTCTGTATGTGCAATTTAGTGGCTTTGCACCTGCAGGGTGATAGGTGGACAGAACATGTACGTACATTTTTGCACCCTATTATTGCATGAGATTTTACAGCTTCAATATGGAGAAAGTTTGGAGTATTTATCCCCACTTTAAATAAATTCCATAGTAACACTCTCTTTTATTGATACCGTTTACTCTCATAGCTTAATTGGATTTCACTTATTGTTTAAATAAATGATCCAATCACTTTGCAAACACAAGGCTGTGTTGTGCTTTGTCCATCTACACCAAAAAAGCAAATACAGGTATGGGATGCGTTATCAGGGAACCCATTATCCAGAAAGCTCTGAATTATGGAATTACTCCATAGAGTCCATTTTATCCAAATAATACAAATTTTTTAAAAATTATTTCCTTTTTCTCTGTAATAATAAAACAGTAACTTGTACTTGATCCCAACTACGATACAATTAATCCCTATTGGAAGCAAAACCAGCCTATTGGGATTATTTAATGTTTACATAATTTTCTAGTAGACCAGGTATGAAGATTTGAATTACAGAAAGTTCCGTTATCCGGAAATCCCCAGGTCCTGAGCATTCTGGATAACAGGTCCCATACCTGTAAAAATTAAGTTTATATAATGTTTATATTAGTTGCATGACATCAGTAAATTAAGTGTGTTTTATATAAATAAAAATGCTATTTGTAAAATATGATTTAAAATTATCTCCACCACAGTATGGCATCAAGTCAAAGTTGACCACACATACATTTTTCCAACCACGCAATTGTAGGGACCTATAGGTTTTACAAGCACCTATAGAGTTAGATCCCTATCTTCCTTAGTTGCCAGGCAGAAGCCTGTGTTGCAATTTAAGTATTTGCATGCCTGTAGTTATTGGTCAATGGGTGTGGTAACCATTACCTGCCTTAAACTGTATAATGCTGGGAAGGGAGGGGCAGCTTCCTCTTTGGCCTCTGGATGGTGATCCAGCAGGGTGTGCCCAGGGGAGCCTAGGTGCAGAAAGACCCAAAAAGCACATGTCCAAGTCGGGACCAGGCAACCCCGAGAATGAGGAATAGAAAGTGGCAGGTGAGCTCCCAGTACTAGTACACTCTAGGAGTGTAAGTCAGTCAGGGTGAGCTTAAAAGAGCTCCAACACAGGTGTGACAGTTTGGAGGTATCGCTCCCAAGCAATATTGCCTGTAGTATAGGGATCCCAGTGGAGAGGGAATCAGGATAGAGGATTTCCCTGAGGTTGATCCAGAGACCACTACCGGAATATGTTGCTGAGATGTGTTCTCACATCTGTACCCCAGCGGTTTCAGAACACTTCAAACATCCATTCATGCAACTCTCACAAGTAACACCTGTGTCTAGGAGTTGCATGACATATTGGTAATCCTATCACAGTAACTACACAGAATCAACACCTCTGTAAATTCAGATTTCACCTCTTTGAAGAGTTACAATGTGCCATTGTGATGGGATTGTTGGAAGAGTTTATGTCAAAAACTTCCCATACCAGTCAGTTGAACTGAAGAACTGAGCATTGGAACTTCTTCAATGATTACTCAACAAGTCCAGTTGTTGAAGAATTACTTATATTAAATATACCATGGCCTGGATTAATGAAAATCTTTATAGTCAACCATGCCAAAAATTATGTAATTAGAACTGACTCCAGGAAAATGCAACTTTTGCATATAATACCAATGTAAACAGTACTGGTAAATCGTGGACTCATTGTATTGCATACTTAGTTGGAGGTTGGGATCCCACAATTATGCTAGTATTCTGGGAAAGAAGACACAGCATTATGGGTAAAAACAATGGAGGTATGGACTGCTTTTGTGTTTTTCACATTGCATTTGCAATAAATAAGCCCTTATAGGCAGAAAAAGCAGGCCACGGGTCAGCTCCTACACTGGTATCTCCTTCCTTCTTCGTCTGCACCCTGGCAAATCTGCCTGAAATCTGACCAAATGTGCCTGCACCCAGGTTCCGGGTTTTGGCGAAGAAGGAAGTAGATGCCAGTGTGGCGGCTGATTCTCAGCCTGCTTTTTTCCACAGACTAGGGGCCTATTTACTAAATTCACGTGAAGGATTCAAAGTTTGATAGAATTCGATCGAATTTCGAAAGTAGGATTTCTTCATTTGGTCGAATATGTGAATTTTGGCATATTCGATCATCGAATAGGGAATGGTCGAACGATCGAATACATTTGAATAGAGTTGAATATTCAATCATTGGATCAGCAAAGGATTTTATTTTTTAATTTTTTTTTTTAATTGCCTACTTTGGCAGATTGTACCTACTGAATTGCAATAGAAGCCTGTGGGAGCACTCCCATAGGCTTCTGAGGCTAAGTCCTGATCGAATAGGATTCGTACGATCGAAGTGTTCGATCGTTCAAATTTTACGAATCATTCGAATGATCAAATGATTTATTCGTTCAGTCGAATGATTTATTCAACTGATCGAATAGATTTATATTTGATTGTCGAATGATCGAATATCGAATAAAAGATAGCCTAGAACTATTCAATTAACATTCGAAAATCGAATGCTAATCGAATATCGAATAGAAACAAATTATTTTTGCGGAATAATAGTAAATTTGCCTCTAAGATCAGCCCTTGTGTGGCATTAGCCTTAGACTTGCAAACATTACAAATGAATAATAAAATAATAATTTGCATCATTTGAGATTTTTTTTAAGGAACATTAATACTGATAACACATTTAGGACAAAACTGATCATAGACACATACGCTGATTAATTAATATGATAAAAATGCAATAGGCCAGTGCTTTGAGGTGCACTCATCAACGGCACTGGGATATTGTAACTACCCATAAAAATTTGTAATGTTGTTTCATAATCATTGGTTGAATGTATTCTTTTGATTTTACTATTATATGGATGATATATTTAAAATAGTTTTTGACCCAGAATTATCTTAATAAACAGAATGTTTAATGTATAAATCTTTTTAAAAAAATAGTTGTAGTGTTAAGGAAAAGTGTCAAACAAAATGTAGTGGGTGTAGTGGTGGATTTTTTACGGCACTTTTTACGTGAGTCAGTTCTAAAAATCCAGTCTGTATTATTATAAATCATGCATTGAATTTCGCTTGGTAATTTTTCTTGTTTCTTTTTCAGGGTATACACTGTAAAAAGGCTACATGTAAGTATTCATTTTGTAACCTTTTCCTAAACCGTAGCAACACAGACATTGCTGTACAAACAGCATTCTACCTTTTTGTTCAAGGAAATCAGCAAATACCATGCTCATGCTTTCCTTGTTCTAAAAATAAAATGAATGCAGTGGCATTTAGGTTTAGTTGCTCAAGTTTGCATATGAAATCAAGTTCCTCATCTTTTCTTCTCTGCATTTTGCATATTGTTGCGTAATGGACAGTAAATCTTTTTATAAGGATATAGATAGGACATTTTTTTTATATGATCTGCATCATATACTTTTAATTTATTAGTAGTAGTTAAATACATTTTCCCATAAATATATGAATATTATTTAGATATATTATGTTGGTATCATTGATTAGGTACTGTTTATACTTAGGAAATGAGAGTATTAGCTGAGTAAGTACAGATGACCTTTTTGTGACAAAGATAGGATTGTAACTGCAGACGTATTTTGTAGGCAGAGAGAAAGGTTTAAGGTGGTAACTGGAAGCTATAGTGCAATGTTTACAAAGAAGGTGAGAAGTGAGAGATGGGAAAGAATTAAAGAGGGTGATCTAACACTACAAATAGGATATTTTATGCCTTAGGCATAGAGGCGGGGCAGATAATTACTTTCACTTTCCATTCAGCACTTCCTAGATGCCACTGCTCCCCACACATTCCCCCAGGTCTCTTAACCATTTAATTGTGTAGCGAAGGACATGGGGACAGACATCGGCCCCCCATTCTGGTGCACAAACAAGATTCTGAGATGATGCAAGGATTGCCTCAATAACAGTGTCCACAAAATGACTCCTGCCTGCTTGTTGTAATTATGAATTCCCAGACTGAAGGAAACAAGATTCAAATAATTTATATAGTGTAATTAAAGTTAATTTTTCTTGATTAATGTGATAAAATATGATTTTTAATATTTTTTTGTGGTGACGGGTACCCTTTAAGGCCCTCTCCTATTCATATTCCAATCTCTTATTCAAATCAATGCATGGTTGCTAGGTTAAATTGGACCCTAGCCACCAGATAAGCAATAAAAAATGTAAACCACTGCACACTGCACTTTCTATTTATAAAGCAGAAACGTGGTTACATTTCGAAAATACTACAAGTTTTGGCAAATTTACCTATTTATAAATCATAAACTTGAGTGAAAATGCTTTACTTATATATATATATTTACTTATATATAATATGACTTTGAGCATTTTTCTCACTTTACCCTATCCATATTTAAAGTTATACTGACATGTGTGATACTGGGACTTTGTCACAAGTAATGGAGGACCACAAAATATTATAAAAAACTAAAAAAAAAAAAATCCAGTTCAGTGGTACTTACAGTTCTGGATATTAGAACACCAGTAAATAGAAATAACTGGTCTGTTGTAAGTCATGCAAGGTTGGTGTTGCAGTGTGATCTTCAGGGAAACATTTATTATTCTATTTGGCCCCGGGCTGTGCCCCCTCTCTACTACAGATCCATCCTGGCTCCACCCCAATCAACTCTATCACTGCCCCTTTATGATGACACCCAGGTTGCTCTTTAATAATGCTAAGTAAGTTTTGTAATGTGCATGGGGTTGTTTGGGTAAACTTTTTATTTTACTTACATCATATGGTCCAGTCTGTCACAGTTGGACATTTTTCTAAGGGACATATTTGTAAACATGTAATTCTTTGGGCAAGCACTGTCATCAGATACATTTTCTGTTTAGTAAAACATGAAACGTGAAATGAATTTTTGTGTAACGTCAGTGTTACTTGTGGATGACCTTTTAGCTCATTGTCTGCAAAAATATAAAAAAATTTCATGTTGAGTTAAGACAGTTGAACTTTGAACTTTTTTCCCAAACCACTTCTTGCTAAATGTGATCAAGTGTACCTATATCTGACATATATGTTCAATATATTTCTTGCAGTTTCCAAACAAAGCTTCTTCTGTCGGACCCCACCTCGTTCTTTACCCTCTGATGTGCTGCAAAATATGAAAGTTTCAACAGTTATGAAGTGCAGTGGAAAGAGATGGTGTTCACTTTATTTAAATGTTAATGGGACTGTCATTCTGAATGGTATGCTTAAAGATACCTGAAGGTGCTGAGCTACTCATTGCTTTTAACAAAAACAAAGTGTTGCCAAGTCTATGAAAATAGATATGCATTTTTAACTGAGCCATAATGATTACTTAAGAAATAATTTAATAATGATCAGTATAACCCTTATTTTATAAAACTTTTTAAAGGAATTACTATACAACAAAGGAAACCAATAAGGACAATATCATGAACAATGTTGAGCATCAGTTTTTCTAATCTGTCTGGCATATACAGCATTAATCTGCCTATTATTATTTTACCATTCCGACCTTATGAGTGCATCCATGTTGTATAACTGTACATAGTTTCCCTGATCTGCAGTATAGTCGTAGTAGTAGTATTTTTCCACAATAAATATGAGTTTAAAGCTGGCCATAGACTGAAAGATTTTTTAAAGATCCCATGGTTATCGTGAGACCACGATTGTCTCAAAACGATCGTTTAAATGTCCGATGTGTCCATCATCTAAAAAGACCATTTCAGGTGATATTGCCAGCAAAACTGAAGGATCGCAGCCTGCTTGGCCCTGCAAACTAGGTAGATTGCATGGGGGCCGATAAAGATTTTCTAACCTAACCGCATGATAATTGCTCGGACTTCCCTAAGATCAGTCGTTCGGCAGAGAAAGATCTTTGCATCTATGGGGACCATAAGTCTACCTGTTGTGTATCAGGATCAGTAAAATTGGTGATGATATGTTTCAGCTAAACAAACTGGATTCTTAGGATACTTTATTTTAAAAGTGAAGAAAAGTATACAATTTATAGATAGACATTGGGAGTGTGTTGTGAAGGTATACAATGCTTAAAATGTATTATTTAAGCAATATAAAATGAAATAATGACAATTGGGGGCAAATTTACTAAGGGTTGACTTCGAGGTTAGAAAATACACAAAACTTTTTAAAATAAATAAACAATAAATAAACACGACTTTGAACTCACATTTTTTAAGCTACCACTAGTTTTTCTATGCAGATGTAAGAAAAACAGCACATATAAAAATATTCTGGGAAATCACATGCAGCATGTTACATGGATGCTGTTATTGCTTAAATATACAGACCAGAGAGTTGAAAATTGCTCATGTTACATATTTGTGGGCTACTTCCTTGGTTTTTAATGGCAATTTTTTTTTAATAATCTCAAGATGCTTAATAAACACATATGATATTCGCAAAAAGGAAATTCAGTAGCATTGTGGCTAATGTACCAAAGGCAATTGCACCCATCCTAAAGGATTTTATTGGGTGGTTCCTGCATACCTAAGCTGGGAAAGACCACACTGTTTGTCCTCAGCAATTAGTCTTCAGCAGGTAGCAGTTAGTTCTCTAAAACCAGTGCTGTTCACCTTTGAAATGTAGGCAGTCAATTATTCCAAATACAGTATGAGTGGAGAAATATAATAAAATTATGTCATAAAAATAATTTTGTGGAGCATGTGAGTGGGCCATATCTGTCCAACAGGCCTCCAGATGGACAACCCTTCTCTAGACAGATAGCTCCATAGTGATAGCAATTCTATGGGGTAGATTTTAGTAATATTTTTAATATATGGTGAAAATTTAAGGGGCTCAGGATGCCAAACTGGCGGCCAAGTATAGGATTTGTTTGTGTTACATTCTTGGGTGCTCTACCTTGCTTATTTTGATTGATTCCTGGACTTTGAACTCTAGCCTGAACCTGACCATGAACCTTTACTGCCTGCCTCTTCGAACTTTGCCTGAATTTGACCACGAATTTGCCTGAATCCTTGCCTGTGCCGTGTATCTGGACTTAACCCTTTTGCTTCTTCCTTGGTCCTGACAACTCCCGCTGGAGCCAATAGGCCTCCTGACATAAAAATCCCATAGACATGATAAATCTGCCCCTATGTGTTTCAGTTCTATATGAACTTGCCACTCAATATACCTGGCTGATTAATCTTTGTATTGATATTATGTTTATGCTTGACTGTGTTTTGAGTTTTCTAATACAAAGTTCAATTTTATTACAGAACATGTTCGAGGGGTAGAAATATGTGTCATGACAATAAGCTCATCTCAGACTCAGTGTGAAAGTGTGAGATTTTCACACAAATCAAAGACACATGATGGTCACAAGGTACGTTTGCTCTCAGGGTTGCAGGCAGAAAAGCAAACATGGTACAGAGCTCTCTCAACAGAGAGCAGCATGCAGATGATTATGCTTAATTGGATAGGTATTTTGTCATATTTTCTTCCCAAGTTCCTTCACGTTTAGTGAATTTAACATAATATTTATGCCATGATGATAAATTACATGGTTAACATTATGGCTTTGTTCATTTTGTCAAGTACGGGAAATTTATTACCCAGTCATGCCAGAAACTTGGGCATACAAAGGTAAAGTAATTTGAGACTAGGTACAGATTTATTGTGATTCCCCTTCAGCAGAATGAACACACAATACATCACTTTGTACCTATTTTAATATGTAAATGTTTTCAGTCAAAGAAATGTAATATTATATTGGTTTTAGTTTACAATAGAACATTGACTTTTATGTGTTTCCAGTAAGTTAAACACATGAAAAATTATATTATTTTGAACTACAATGCATGAATCATATGAAGCCCTTCCTCAGTGGCTCATTAAATCACTGCCATCCTGTGGCTAATCTAGGCCTTCTGTTTAGGCATACCTATATATATATATATATATATATATATACACACACACACACTACATACACAGTATAGGACATGTTATCCAGAATGCTTGGGACCTAGGGCATTCCAGATAATGGGTCTTTCTGTAATTTAGATCTTCACACCTTAAGACTACAAGAAAATCATGTAAAACCAATAGGTTGATTTTGGTTCCGATAACGATTAATTATATCTTAGTTTAGCTCAAGTACATGGTACTGTTTTATTACTATAGAGAAAAAGGAAATAATTTCAAAAAATTTGGATTATTTGATTATAATGGAGTCTATGGGAGAGGGCCTTTCTGCAATTCAGAACTTTCTGGATAACGGGTTTCCGGATAACGGATCCCATACCTGTACTACATAAAGGACCTAACATTAACAATGGAAAGGATACAGTATTATATGCATTTAAATATAATATTCTATTGCCATGCACTGGTATAAAATGCATTTTTGTTTTTTATACAGCAATGGAGGCAGCTATTCAAGCTGAATAGGGTAAAAAGGCTCAAGTTTACACACCAGTCAACAGATCAGCCCTGTAGAATACAATGGGATTAATTCTCATTAATAAAAAATACTTAGGGGGAAAATGTAATATTAAATAGGACAGTTATTACCAAGAAATTATTTATTTGTAAGTGCTGAATGAACAGACACAAAGGAATCTGTTATATTAATGTTCCTTTAATAATAAAATAGATACACTCAGTAACGGAACTAGGTGGGGGCGGGCTCTGGTGTTTGACGTGCAGCCGGCCCACCCTCGTCCGTGACAAATTTCTGTGCTGGAGTCGGGTGCAAGACTGCCGGGGTGGCCCTGCGGGGGTGCGGGTCTTGGCCCAGTTACACTCCCTTCTCCCCCGGTAGTTACGCCCCTGGATACACTTTCACAATGAATTTGTTTCAGATCATTTGTTTCATACAAAACTACTTCTGTACAATACATATATATATATATATTACATATAGATCATACAAAATTTGAATGTTCTTTCTGTAAATGTGTGGGTTTCCTCTGTGTACTCCAAAAGCATACAGGACCTGAGATTGTAAACTTTACTGGGGCATGAACTATTGGTTAAAGGGATGATGTGCGTGTCAGGACCCTCCGAGTGGGCCTGTTGTGTTTAGTTACGCCATTGGGTAGTACCTAGCTATTGCTCTAATTCATTAGCTCTCCTTTGCTTTGAAAGTTCACCACTTTGCTTACTAATTTGCAGAAGAATCATTTTGACTTATCGTACACCTTCAAATGCTGAAATGTATTTCTTTTTTTATGGGTGAATTTCCCAACTCGTTTAATGCTTGCAGAAAGCTGTCAGGCACAAGAATGATACACTAAAATGGTGTGTCAGGCAAAAATTATTCAACTGCTTCACAATAATCCTTTTAACCGACCAGAAAAAAAGAATCAAATAACTTTTCATGCCTTTGTAAGATTTTTCTTTTTCTTTCAGGTTGATATTCAGCTTAACAGCTTTGAAGTCAGTATTGATCAACAAGTATATGTGACCATGAAAACACTGCCAAATTATTGCTATGTTGAATTAGAAAAGTATCACAGTGTTGAAGGTAAGATACTGGAGTGAAAAAATCAGCTTTCAAAACATAGTCGAAAATATGCACTAAAGCCAAAAGACTGAATGTGCACATAATCTTTATAGTGTGCCAGTAAATTGCTCAGTTTTGTACAATTTACTTAGCTTACAAACCCGAGTTAAAAATGTAAATATAAAGTAGAAAACGCGATAGATAGTCTAATCGACTATGCCCAATGTGTTCAATGTACAGCACACTTTGTTTTTTCTCATCCTTGGACATTTCCAGTTGGTCAAGCCCCTTTTATATAAAGCCAACTGTTTCTTATAAATGGATTATTGCAACATACGAGATCTGTATTAAATGATTAGGACACCTGTGGCAGACAAAACCAATTACTGTTGCCACCAAGTTATACTACAGATATATATATATATATATATATATATATGCAGTGGTGTACATTTTCATGAATTAATAATACAAACATAAATCAAACAAAACATACCATTTGATTTATAGCCTTTACTTAAAGTACTCAATTTCTTAAATATGACCCCCAATAATACTCATTAAAATCAAAGCAAAAAAAACTCAGATTTTTCTTGATTTTTATAAATGTTTCAGTGGCTATTAGTTGGCCTAACAGGTGTGGTGCTGTATAAAGTTCCATTGTACTCTTTTATTTTTGTCTTTTGTGTATGATTCATTCATGTTAAGCAAAGTAAAAAAAAATGGCACATCAGGAACTAAAACAGCACATCACTTTTCTTTATTTTGAATGCACATTTCAAGCATAACTTCATATACACAACAGGCAAGAAAATGTTTTCTTTAGGTTCAGATAAGGGATTTTTTTATTCATATTCCATCAATGCACAAAAGTAAATGGTTAGGATGAAGCCTGTGATTAACTTATAATAAACATATACATACACGAGAACTTTACTTCTAGGCTCAAACTGGCACGGAGTCATGGAAAAAACAAATAACAGAACCTAGTGCAACATTGTTTATATTCAGTGCAGTCACCAAAGTGTTACAATACTAATCTGTGTGTGTCTTGAACCACAGAAAGTCTATGCACAGATTTTTCGGTTGAATTTCAGTTGGTCGAATTAGTATTTTCACTTCGAAATTCGACCCTTCATAAATATGCCCCTTAACATAGTGGGTGGCTTATCGTCCCTTGAGTGATTTATATCCTTTCTGTAAATCAGCCATTTCTGAGAGATTTTACAGATCATAGGTAAAGTAATGCTAGATTAGATTTACTTTTTTTTTCTTTGACTGTTAATGTCTAGATTTTCAGTAATCCACGGTACTTCATTGGGACTGCCTTGATACTTTTGTCAAAGAGACCTTGACAAAGTTCTCAAGTCAGACCAAAATGTTGGAATAACGATTAAACTTTATCTCTTTTTCACCATATTTTAAGTCCTGTGAGTGCCTTGCTTTACATGATATTATATATATATATAAAGCAACCATGTATTTAAACAGTAATGTATGAGACCCTTGACTGATCTAGCAATTACACAATTATTGTACAAGGTGGTTCTATAAAAGGTGGCCCAAGGCTCAGATGTTTTTGATGTCTGTTATATACTGGGGTATGAGTGAAAAGCCTTAATAAATAAGTGACAAGCTATTTACCTGTAAATACATGAGCATTTACTTCACAGGGAAGAAGTAAATATAAAGATAATGTTATACTGTATAGCATAATGTGTTGCATCTAGCCACGAAGCTTGAATAATAACAATCTCTTCTCTCCAGAGAAGGTGTAAATTGGTTTGTCATTTATGCCTAAAGCTTTGTAAAGTGTCTTAACCAATATCTTTAAAAGGATCCTGTCATGGAAAAAAAAATGTTTTCAAAATGCATCAGTTAATAGTGCTGCTCCAGTAGAATTCTGCATTGAAATCCATTTCTCAAAAGAGCAAACTGATTTTTTTATATTTCATTTTGAAATCTGACATGGGGCTAGACATTTTGTCAATTTCCCAGCTCCCCCGAGTCATGTGACTTGTGCTCTGATAAACTTCAATCATTCTTTACTGCTGTTATGCAAGTTGGAGTGATATCACCCCCTCCCTTTCACCCACCCAGCAGCCTAACAAAAGAACAATGAGAAGGTAACCAGATAACAGCTGCCTGGTAGATCTAAGACCAGCACTCAATAGTAAAACCCAGGTCCCACTGCGTACTATTCAGTTACATTGAGAAGGAAAAACAACAGCCTGCCAGAAAGCAGTTCCCTCCTAAAGTGCTGGCACAAGTCACATGACCAGGGGCAGCTGGGAAATTGACAAAATGTCTAGCCCCTTGTCAGATTTCAAAACTGAATATAAAAAAGAAATCTGTTTTCTCTTTTGAGAAATGGATTTCAGTGCAGAAGTCTACTGGAGCAGCACTATTAACTGTTTTGAAAAAAACATGTTTTTCCATGACATTTTCCCTTTAAAAAAAGAAATACATTTGCTGCTTAAGGTCAATGTAACACCAGGATATATGCCAGTAGCTAGTAGCTTTGTAGTAAGTAGAAAACACATGGAATTGTTCCTAATAGCCTTCAGTGAAATACAGCCGGAATAGTTGTAAGTATGGCAAACATTCACAAATGTCAACTTGAAATGAATCCATCTGCACTTGTGGGGCTTGTATGCATGATGCTTAATACTTGCACTGAGTCTACTTGTGCTAAACATTGACTAATCTAGAATGATCCTGTTTTTTTAACTTCTGAAATGAAATCCAAAGTTCTTCCAGCCGCTAAAATAAATTGTATTCCTTTGAAGAAAATGAATGAAAACATCACTAATGGGATACTGGCATGCTAGTGAAAATATAATTTGTCATTACCTATAATTGTACTTTTTTAAACACAATTTTCTTTAAAAAGTTATTTAGTGTTCCCATGTTTTTAGTCGAAGTGCATTCCCCATGCAAGCATACACCCGATACTGGAAATATATTATTAATTATTTATCTGATGTAAGAATATTAATCATCCATTTAAACAATGTTTTTTCTAGGTTGCAGAAATAAAGATGTAGAAAATAACTTATTGTCATGTTTAGGTAAGTTAAAATTATACATATTGCCATTTATTTATTAAATCCTTATGGATATTGTTGTGTCATCTGTATCATTTTACAATAATAATAGCAGTTATGAATTATATGGAATAAAGATCTTCTGAGAAGATTAGAATGTATCTGGGAATTTTACGATCTCTATGACTGCTTGAAGCCACAGGTCCATTGTCTGATAAAAGGACTCTAAACAAACACTTGTTTTCTAATTTGATCTAAATTTATGACTTTACTACTGAAAATGAGAAGGAATGGACTATGGATTTCTTGAAGCTATATGTTATCATATAAATCTTCCTTGACTTCCAGTATCCTTATAATATGTATAGTAATAATATAAATGATATTTATTTGAAATTTATCTAATGCAGAATATTCTGGTCTGCAAAAAAACTCAGAGTCAGATTTCTCTTTATTTGGGACCCACAATTTTATAATTTCTCGCTGTCAAACTGAGCTCATGAAAGGCTTTAATGTATGTGGCAAAAGGGGTGATTTAAAGCTAGAGAAGCTATGTTAATATAATTTCAAATACTGTAGAATGGTTATCATCACCAGTCTATTTTAATTGAAAAACATCATTCCAGTTAAATATAAAAACCTTAAATGTATGGTAAATGTAGAAGATATTTAAATGTTTTGTTTAGTGATACCATCACTAAAAAAACTACTTTTCATAATATTGATATACATTAAAACTGCTACTGTTTTTGGAACCTGACTGTCCCATCTCAATCTGTCAGTTAATGCTAACAGACTATGCTGCACAAATATGTCAGATCTCTCATACAGAAACATGGGGAATCAGATAGGCAATATAAAAGCATCAGGCAAATACTTTCATGGCAAAATTTTAAATAGCATTCAAAGACAACAGCAACAAAGTCAAAGTAAAGTGCCACACTCTCACTGATTTGCTGTTTGAGGCATCAGACGCAGACTGTAATCCTCTCAGCAGAGGTTAAATCCACATGAAAAGAATTGATGCAGCAGCACTCCGATCATTGGTTTCAACTTTATATTTGTGCAAATAACACAGCAAACCTTTATCAAGCCCAGTAAAAAAGGTTTAGATAATGGTGTCAATATCTCTTTAAGGGGGGAATGTAATTAAATTTGCAAAGAGCAAAAGAATACGCATCAATAAGATTAA
>CM044435.1:63725677-63739991 GCA_024363595.1 Xenopus borealis
GGGGGGGGGGGAATGTAATAAAATTTGCAAAGAGCAAAAGAATACACATAAGATTAAAAATACATCTCTCACAATGTTATATTGTTCCTTAAGATGTTAGTGCATTGCAAATTTTAATTGCACAGTGCAAACTTTAATTGTGCACTCTTAAGAAGTGCTTGAAGGTGTCGTAATCTTTTGGAGCAAACATAACGACTTTTTAGTTAGAAGTATTACATTGACTGCATATTGGCGCAAGCTGTAAAATGCGCAAACTCTCTTCCACTGTCGGAACTGGTCGCTAAACAGTTTCCGGGTTCGCAAAGGCTATATTAAATTCGCACAAAGCTAAAATTTTTCGCACAGAGGCATAACTTTTCGCATTGCGAATAGTTTTTCGTTACCAACTTCTATTACATTCCCCTATAAGTCTTCATCTTGGTAACCAGTATTGATGGGCAAACTGGGGAATTTCACCTTGCATAAACCTTTACAATCCGGCTGAGAATTTTTCAAAACCATGCACTTTCACCAGAATACATTGGAATAATTTGGAAGGTGGAATTACACCACTGTTAAGAATTTTAACCCTGAAATATATATATTCCCTTCCGTGTTAGAGAATCACATTTCAACCATGCTGCAACTTTGATTCATAGAATAAATTTGCATCAACTAGATGCCTTTCTCCAAGTTAATCAGATATTCTGCAAATCTGCTTGACTAAAATCCCCTTTTGACTGCAGTGCATAATTAAAACCCCCTTTTAAAGATGTAGCAGATGTGGAAGGCAAGTGGTGGAAATGATGTGCTGGGAGTGTTTTCAGTCAAACAGACATCATGGCTGTATTCTACGTGAAAAAGTTCACAATGGGCAAAATTGCAATTGGCATGCAAATCTGTACCAGGGCAAACAAGCTTGTTCCAGTAACCTCCTTGTTTTCCACTAGCTTTAATTATAAGCAAACCATAGGGAAATATTTATTCATACGCAAATTAATTTCAGGTTTGTTGTGTCATCAATGACACATTTGAATATAAGTTTCCAAAACTTAAATTTTATAACATTTTCAAAAAACTCAAAATTTTAATAAGAATCATCATCATCATGTAAAAGCTGATGAGTTCATGTAGTAAATAGGATATTCAAATTCCAAGTTATTTTGCAATTTAAGTTCTCAATTTTATTTCAAAATGTTATTTTCTGTTATCCAGAATGCTTGGGACTTGGGGTTTTCTAAATCAGTGATTTTTCCATACTTTGGATAAAATAATAATTTAAACAGTGATTAAACCCAATAGCACTGTTTTGCCCCCAATAAGGATTAACTATGGGCCCGTTTACTAACATTTGAAATTATTTTTGTCCACAAATCTCTAAAAATTCACGGCTATCCTATTTTTGATTAAAAGCTCTAAACAGTTGGGATTTATTCTGTAAACACCACGAAAACCTCTAATAAAAAACTTTGCAAGGTAAAAGTTGTTGAGGTCCTATAGAAGTTAGTGAGAACTGCACTGGTCCTTTTGGACCATTTAAAACAATTCAGACCTTTAGAAGTTTTTGTATTATTTATTTGTTCAAATTCCATTCGTACTTTTTTATTTGGATCTTTTTAAAAATGTCATGACATTAGTAGTTTTAAAGAAGTTTAGTGAGCTTAGCCATGGTTTCTAAAACCACTAAAATCAGACCTTAGTTGGGATACAGTACAAGGTTTTGTTTTCATAATACATAGAAAAAGGAAATCATTTTTAAAAATGTGAATGCATTTATTAAAATGGAGTCTATGGGAGATGCCCATCTTGTAATTCAGAGCTTTCCAGATGATGGATCCCATACCTGTATCAAGTTTTTATGTTTCAAGTGTATTTTCACATTTAATATTTCTCAGATCTTCAGTTTTTTATTTTTAGAAAAAAGGACAAAAATTAAAATGTGAACATCGATAAAACTGCCACATAATGTTTTAAATAAATTTTTTTCTATAAATGCAGATGTGCGTGACAAACCCTTGTAATGTTTTGCTACTGTATGTTAAAATATTGGTGATAAATATGTTTTTCTTGCACTGATATTATATTCCAATGTTTATTTTAAAATTTCAGCTGGTAAATTAGATTACATGGTAAATGAAGAAAAAAAATCCATAACAGTAGAAGTTTCAGATATAATTGAAGGATTTGATTATAATGTCCGCCTTTGCTGGAAGCGCTTCATCTGCAAAGATATTGGAGCACATGCATTGGTTAGTGAATTATCTTCATATTCATAGGAGTTAAATGTATTTTTTTGGAACTAGAAGATGTGGTAGTGGTGTCTTATAGAAAAAAACAGTTTATAACCAACACTGCTTAGTGAGTTACCTGTTATGTAGGTTGTAATCATTTCTATTAGAAATCTGTTAGGAAGATGACTAGTAAACTATGAAATATTAGTCCATTAATCAATCTACTGTGAATAGTTTGTTACGTCATAAATTAATATATTGTCCCTGATGCAGGTGAATTCTACTCATTACTACCCCCATTTTAGTAGTTTTTATTTATGTGTATATCATGGCAATCCATTTTTTGCCTTTACAAATGAGTTTGCATACAACGATCTGATCCCATTGATTATCTCACCAGTATCTCAAGGCTTTTGCTATAATGCCTGTTTGAGCTACTAGCACTTCCAACAGTTTGCTCAGATAAAGAAACCCATAGCATTAAATAAGATGGTTGCTTTTAAACGGGAGTGCTACTTGTTTGCTATTGGTGCTTAGACTTAAACCTTTAATTACAAAACCTCCTACATTTTCAAAAGAGACGTGATTTCAAGCGATCATGAGAAAATATCCATAACGGTGGTTCTCAACCTTCCTAATGCTGTGACCCTTTAATACAGTTCCTCATGTTGTGGTGATCACCCCCAACCAGAAAATATTGAAATATTTTCGTTGCCAGCCCAGAGCGGATTGTTAGGAAAGTACAATAGACAGTGTGGCTGCATAAAGGTTTGGCCACACCCATCCAACTACCATGTTAATTTTACAAATATAACTGCCCACTTCAAAGGGGCAGGGAGAGCTGTATGGCAGTCCCTACTAAGGGGATACAGAAAGTTGTAGTGCAACTGGCTTCCCTACACAGGTTACTGAACTACAACTCCCAGCACCAACACCCGGAGATCTACAACCTTAGCCTAGGGCTAGTGGGGAGAGAGAGATGAACCTGCTCCTAGAACCCCTTAAGTGACCCCTGTGAAAGGGTTGTTCGACCCCCAGGTTGAGAACCGCTGATCTATAAGGTCTTGCAAATGCATAGAAAAATGTCTGTATAGATTTGTATGTATTATTGTTTGCACCATGCCTAGTAGCCCATAGGAACCAATTAGGTATGTGCTTTCATACAGTCAATTAGTAAATTCTTCTTGCTCCTTGGTTTTTCTGGGCACTTAAACCTGGAACTTAAACCTTCCTATCATTCTTACATTAAAATAAACTTAATTAATATGTTTTTCATGAAGACGGTTTTAATACTAAAACAGTAAAGGTTTAAATTGTTTCCATTCAAGCTTAAAACAGCTTGTGTGTATGCTTGAGCATTTTGTTCTTTGTTTTCTTTCAGCTAAAAGCAGACAATTCAGTAAGATCAGTGACTTTAAATTATGATGAAATCTTACCATGCTTATGTATTGAGGTAAGTATTCTGTGGCAAAGGATGAGTTATTTACCTTATAAAATCACTTTTATAACAGTGTGTATGCTCAGAACACAGGTATGGACTACTGATTTTTCCTCACTGGTTATTAGTGCTTCTGCTACAAAACTACAATGTAGTGAATGTAATAATCACCACAAGTCAATATGCCACAGGACAACTTACTAATAGTGACTAAGTTGTGAAATGGTGAAAAATTTGTAGTTTTTGTTGAAAACTACATTGAGTCTATGAGCGTTTTTTTTTCGTGGCACCTTGTTTCTGCTTTGGGAGGGCAAAATCACATGAATTTTTTGCTCATTATACTGCTACACACTTGCCCTACATTGTTAGAGGACCTCTTATCGATTAGGCTACAACTGTTCTTTCAATAAAAAAAAGGCAACAATGTTGCCAATTTCTTAAAAACTTGTCTGTGCATTTTTACATTACCGATGGTCAACTGGTACAGGTATGGCAATGTTCAGGACCAGAGGTTGTCTAGATAGCAGATCCTCCCTAATTTAGATCTTCATACCTTAAGTCTACTAGAAAATCATGTAAATATTAAATAAACCCAACTGACTGGTTCTGATTAATTATACGCATCTTAGTTTGGATCAAGTACAAGGTACTGTTTTATTATTACAGAGAAAAAGGCAATCAGTTTTAGAAATCCGGATTATTTGATTACAATGGAGTCAGCCTTCTATCTACTACACTATAACTAACAATAAATGTGACCAGCAACAGATGATATCTGGATTTTTTGAATCCTTTATTAAAATGAAAAAAACATATATTTATATCTATGTCCTTATATAGACATGGGACTGCTCAGATCCCTTTGGTTAATGTGGAAGGTGAGGGGATGGATAAAATGATGTATGCATTTGTTGCCCACCTCTTTTTTTGTTATGCGTCATTTATGTTTTGTTGCTCAAAGAGAAACAAGCCACGGGGCAAATTTTTTAAGCAGTTTTGTGAAAATTTCAAGCTGGTGCACAGTCGACGTCGAAGGATTTTTAAAGGGCCAGTACTTCGAAATTCTTTAAATTTGAATAGAATTTTGGGCTATTCGATGGTCGAAGTAGCCCAAAATTACTTTGAAATTTGAATTTTATTCGAATTTTCACTTTGACCCTTAGTAAATCTTCCCCATGATGTCATCCATCATCTACATAACTTTTCTATTTATAGGAAATGTTTATCCCATAAATTTAGGTGAAACTGAGTGAGATCAGCAGGGATAATGAATCTTTCAATAATCTAATAAATAGTTTAAATTCTCCCTGGGATCAATTACTTCCAGTAACTGGGTCATTATTCTGTGTGTGGGCTCAACAATATAAGATTAACACTTTTTTAATGAAAATCATTTGAGTTAATGCTAAACGAAAGTGTTGTGGAATGCCATTTTTAGTCTTTTATATGGTCAATGTAATAAAAATCTTTAAAGGACAAAAGATACTCTATGTAAACAATCTTTTCTTTTTGACCATTTTTGTGGGTACAAGTATTAAGGTTATATTACAAACTTTTCAAGCCTGCAAAATCACAGTAATGAGTAAATAATCTACTGCCGCAAAAAAAGTGCACTTTTTAATTTTTACTAATGCCCACAGTTTGTACTGAAACAATGAATGGAGAAAAAGTGCACATTCACCCAAATCTGAACCCCCCTCAAAAAAAAAAAAATCTTTATGCAACATTAGAACTGAATAAATCTCCTTGAACTTTTATTTCTGCTCAAAACGTTTTGTAACAAACTCTTCAAATTCTTTTTTCAGGGATGGTCAGCGATTCCTGACTCCAGAAGAGCACGGATTTGTCCATTCAAACATGGCAAGTATAACATTTGATAAAGAGCTTTAAAAATATGTTAGAATTGGTCATAAGTGTCTTAAAGGGGTTGTTCACCTTTGAGTTAACTTTTAGTATAATGTAGTGAGTGATATTCTGAGACAATTTGCAATTGGTTTTAATTTTTTATTGTTTGTGGTTTTATAGATATTTAGCTTTTTATTTAGCTTTTTATTTAGCTTTTTATTCAGCAGCTCTCTAGTTTACAGTGTCAGCAATTTGGTTTCTAGGGTTCAAATTACCCTAGCAACCCTGCATTGATTTGAATAAGAGACTGGAATATGAATAGGAGAGGGACTGAATAGAATGATAAGTAATAAAAAGTGGCAATAACAATACATTTGTAGCCTTACAGACCATTTGTTTTTAGATGGTGTCAGTGACCCCCATTTGAAAGCTGCAAAGAAACAGAAGAAAATTGCAAATCATGAAAAATAAATAATGAAGACCAATTTAAAAGTGTCTTAGAATTGGCCCTTCTACAATATACTTAAAGTTAACTTGAAGGTGAACCACCCCTTTAAAGTGTTTGTAATTTCAGTTTTTACTTTTGTACTTTTGAAACAGGAACATGTAGAATGAAAAAGTGGATAAATACTGCAGTATATATATAACTGCCAAGCTGTTTTGAAACATAGATAGTTTAGGAAAAAGTGATTGTAAAATGCATGTGTACTGCACATTTAAACTTGTTTTAATTCTGCCTTATATACAGTATACAGTATTGTACAGACAACTATAAAGAGTAGGAAATAAAACACAGCTATTACATATGGCCAAACCTTTTACTAAGTGGCCAAATAATACCATCTTAAAGGAATTGTTCAGTGTAAAAATAAAAACTAGGTAAATATAGCTTGTGCAACATAAAAAATGTTTTCCATATAGTTAGTTAAAAATATAATCTATAAAGACTGAAGTCAGAATCCAACTTCTTGCATTGCAGCTCTGTGATTGGTTACCGGTCAGGAACCAATCGGGGACTTGAGAGCTTGAGAGTTGGGGCACAAAGGGTCACAACTGTTTACTTTTGAATCTGATCTGCATGTTAAAAATCAGTTGCAAACTCAATGAAAAGTTATGTCCCATGATGCCCCCTGTAAAGTTGCTGACTGACTAAGAGTTAGAGAATTGAAAAGCAGGAAGTTTGGTTCTGGCTATTATATTAAACATCCAGTCACTCCTTCTCTATAGATTGCATTTTTGGCTAATTAACTATATTAGAAACATTTTTTATTTTGCATAGCCTATCTATTTACCCATTGTATATTTTTACACTGAACTGTTCTTTTAAAAGGGGTGTGTGCCCTATTGATAACCTAAGGATCATATTTGTATGGGTAGTGTCTACTACAAAATTCCCTAATTATATGCATGCTTATTTGTAATCATATAACATCGAGTTACTATACTGGCTCTGGTAAAATGCATGCTTTGCTTTACTTGAAAGAAATAATAGTACAGTATGCATCTCACAGGCATGGAGGTTCTTTTGGTTTAAGTGGAAGGAAAAGCCATGAAAAACATGTTATGTTATTAGATGAAGGAGCTGTGTTATGAAATGTGGCACAAAAGACAGACTAGAGTGCAAGGGAAAACCTGCTGAAAAAGTGTAACATTTAACATACGGGATTTGAAATTAGTATTGGGTCTCTGAAATCACTTGTATAATATGTATTTATTAAACTAAATGTTGTATTAAATATTTTCTGTAAAGTTTTTAACATTTGAATATGTTTTATCAACTCAACAGCTTTTTATTGTTGTCTGAAAGTGTATTGTTTTAGAAAGAGTATTTGCATTCATGTTAAACAACAGAAGAGATCTGAAATAGAGGAGGTTTGAAAAATTATTTATAAACATATGTAACAGATGGGGTAGGTTGCGCAACATAGGGAAATGCATTACTTAATTAGAGGTGTGCCAAACTTTGCTATGGAAGCAAAACACGTGACAACTGTAAATGTCAATAGCAACCTAAACATAGTTATCTATCTATAACTGTACGAATGCATACAGATACAAACATGTATTCTGTTTGGATGTAATCTGATCTTTTGTTTTGCTGACTTTTACAAACCTACTTCAGCAACCTTTATAAGAATGAAAGACGTAAGAATGCATATAAAAACTACATATACCCCAAGTTAAAGGAACAGTTCAGGGTAAAAATAAAAACTGGGTAAATAGATAGGCAGTGCAAAATAAAAAATGTTTCTAATATACTTAGCCAAAAATGTAATGCATAAAGGTTGGAGTGACTGGATATCTATCATAACAGAATACAACACAACATCCTGCTTTTCAGCTCTCTAAATCTGAGTTAGTCAGTGACTTGAAGGGGGGCCACATGGGACATAACTGTTCAGTGAGTTTGCAATTGAGCCTCAGCATTCAGCTCGGATTCAAAAGCAACAGTTATGACCAATGTGGCCCTCCCTCAATTCACTGATTGGTTACTGCCTGGTAACCAGGGTAACCAGTCAGTGTAAACAAAAGAGAGCTGAAAAGCAAGAAGTAGTGTTCTGTTCTGTTAGAATTACAGTCACTTCAGCCTTTATACTTTATATTTTTGCCTAACATTGAATTTTTTTTTTATTTTGCACAGCCTGTCTATTTACCAAGTTTTTACTTTTATACTGAACAATCCCTTTAATGGGCCATGTGTTAGGCTAAGCAGATAGATCACATAAATGAACTGTCAAGCAGTTTTACCAAGGTGGCACCAAGGAAACCCATCACTTTAAATGTAGAGAGTGTTGTTATTTTGCAAATACTTCGGGATGTGCAGTGTGCAAAGTGCTATTTTTTTTATTACATCTCCATGTTTTAGCTGCATTTTTCCTTAACTTAGTATATATTTGCAGCCACAAGGGAGAATTGACCACAGTTGCGGCTTGCACTTTATACATAAGTGGTAATAATAATTTCCCAGTGATATAATAATCTCATTTATAGGGATTCATTCAAGACATGAATCCAAGAATAATAATGGTTGTTCTAGTTTTTGAACACCGTACTGAAATATGTTCTGTAATTATTTATTTATTGAAAAGACAAGCCATTGATAACATCTTATTTTCTGAAGCATTTGTACGTGTATTCGCTACAAGAATATATAATCACCAGATTGTAGCACATATGATTAATTAAAAAAATTATTAAAAATGACACATTTTCAAAATGTAAAAGAAGTCAGAAATACAGTATGTACATTTTTATAGCAAACAGTCTATCTATTTTCTATTATATTTTCAACAGACAAGAAGGAACATAGCAAAATATCGATATCTTGCTGAGCCTGGTTGTTGGTTTGACTCTGTGTGGAGACTGTCATGCCTACCAGGCCAGAAAGCTCTCTGGAATTTCTAAAAATTCAGATTTATGTAGTGAGCAATAAATATTTTTTAGAAAAGCTACACATGTAGAGTAATTATTCCTCTTATTTTAGGTGGGGGTAAACCCAATGGTCAAGAGAATTTCATCCGATCAGAATCTCATCTGTGTACCTGGCTGAAGTGTTGTGATGTTTAAGTTTGGGAACTTTTCATATTCTCCTACGAAACATTTTCATCTTTTTGACACTGTACAATAAAGTTTAGGATTTGTCCCTATAAAAACAGAAACACAGGCAACTAATAAATTAAATATTTATAAAAACATTCTCTTTTGTGAATTATTTTATTCCTACTTTTTCTAATAAAAAACATTTATGGAAATATGTACAGTATACATTTCTAAATTCTAATATTATAGAACCTGAAGGGATAGTTATGTTTAGAATGTATAAAACCATGACAGAACAAGATACTAGAGGGCATTAAGACCACAATTGCGAAGTACAATTTTGAGTGCAATCAGCGTTTCTTACCCACAATGCAGTGTTTGTAACCTGGAAATGAAGCAATTGGTTACAGTTATGCCAAAATGTTTTGGTAGACATCATTTTGGAGTGTAAAAATGACTTTTGGGATCACTTGTTTTGGTGCATTTATGCTATGCCTATTGATTGAATAGCTTTGGAAACCTTGTAACTACCACCTGGTTTAGTGGTAGCTATAGCTTCAGGATTCCCCTGCCTCAATAAGCACCCAATCAGAACTTGATTTGGAACAGGAGTAACACAGCAGCGACAAGCACAACTATATGGAAGTGCAAGAAACACATGTTGCTGCAAGTACCTTTTATGAATAGGGTTTTATGGGCAACCAACTGCAGGAAAATTGATGGGCAACTACTGCATGAAAATTTATGGGTATGCAATTGTACTTGCAGTCTTAAATTACCTCTTTAATATTGGATTATGCATTTGTAAAAATTCAAAAATGCTATTTGCACCCAGTTTTCTTATTGTGGACAAGAAATTAAAATGAATGTAAGGCCAAGGTGCACAGGCTGTTATTTATCATAAAGGAAAAGGAACCACAAACAATCCCACCAAACTCATAGAAAAATGATCAGTCCTATGCAGTTGTCTCATAGGAATGCGGTGACATCATTGTATCAATGTATCATTCTTACTTGATTGTTAAAAATAGCTTGGCAGTGATAGAGGATTTCTGAGCAGAACAGCTTGACATGCCAGATTTACATAGCGGGCGCCCTTAGGCCATAGCTGTTCATTGCCCCACTTTATTTGCAAATTTTCATTATCAGAACTGGAGCAATGGGATTGGTGCATGGGAAATTTAAAAAAGTATCGTATCTCCTGCATATCCCCAGTGTTTCTGAACCAATGTGGGAGTTGGTGGGTAGCATGCCGCCCCCTAAAATCCTGCCACCCTAGGCCCGGGAGTAAGTGGCCTTTCCACAAATCCAGGCCTGTAAATAGCCAGTACCAGGATGCTGTAACCATGGAAGTCCACCCAAAGGCTATTTAAAGGGGACCTAAGCCCATGCAAAAATAAATTTACCCAGAGTGGTCCTCTGAGTACTTTTAAAATTAGCATTCATTTCTATTTTAAGTGCTTCCGCAGTATTAACAGTTTTAGAAACTTTATACTGCTAGGCAGACTTCAGCTCTCTTTGTAGATCCTACTGTAGTTATGGGGAAAAAAAGTTTACCCATGTACAGTAACCAATCAGCCTGTAGTTGCATTTGCAAGACCTGATAGATATTTTCTCATGATCCCTCAAAATCACCTCTCATGTCTGAAAATATAGGAAGTTTTATAATTAAAATTTTACTATAGGTCTAAGCATCAATAGCAACCAAGTAGCATTGACTGGTCACCCATTTAAAAGCAACCATCTTATTGGCCAAATATGTGTGTGACTGTCTATGCACTGAGGTTGGTTTCTGTGATATTAGCGGTTTTAAACTGTAAGGGTCAGGGCAGATGAAGCATTTGTTTTGCTACTCTCAAAGCCTTTATTTTTTTCCCCATTTCTGCTTACGTGCAGGTACATGGTGCATAGGTTGGACCAAAAATGCCTGCTTTGCAGTTTCTGCACTCAAATGGAAGCTGTACTTTTCAGTGCAAATA
This sequence comes from Xenopus borealis, assembly GCA_024363595.1. Lineage (NCBI taxonomy): Eukaryota > Metazoa > Chordata > Amphibia > Anura > Pipidae > Xenopus > Xenopus borealis. The sequence continues at coordinate 63,736,690 of CM044435.1, forward strand.
AACAGCTGTGAAAGTGAGTGGATCCACTTTTCTCAGCCTGCAAAAAAACTCACAAGCTGAATTTGCAAATTTTAATAATAAAAAAAAAACCACCATTGGAGCATATTTATTATTTAAAAAGCACGGGGACAAATCCTAAAAAATCTAGCAAAAATCTGAATACAAAAAGTCTGAAATAGTTGGATTGTAGTGCAGACCACAAAACATTCCAAATAGTGATGTCTCCCACTGACTTATTTACAACCTCAGTAGGTCTGAGATGCTGGATTTTTAGTCCTATAATAAATCTCGAACAATTCAAGTTTTTTTTCACTAAAAATTCAGATTTTCCAGATTTTTCAGATTTTTTTTTTTTTTTTAGTTTTTGGCAGTTGGACTAATAAATAACCCCCTTAGTGTTCCCTCTGCCTAAGGCAGGCTTTCAGTTCTACAGCTTTTTAAAGGCCACAGCATTGATGAACCTATCTGTCAATGAAATTTCTATGCTCTTCCTGAATTCAGTTAAACCTTGGGTTTCTGATTTTTAAATGAGATAAAATCCAATCCTTAGTAAATGTAAATACCTCAGGAACAGTTAGAAACCTTAAATGAATGTAAATGACAAAAGTGCTATAGTATTTTTATGAGGTTCAATTATATTTAGCCTGCAACTAAGAATGCTATCTCATTGTTGGGGTCACAAGAAGCAACATACAGTAAATCAGAAAAACTCTAAGCTTCAGTGCTAATGTTATTCTTATTTTTATACTGCTTTTTATTAAGATTATTTTTAGGTTACATTCCAACCCTACTTTGAAACTCAGTTTGCTAGGAAAACAAAAACATCATCGAATGATCGAAGATCGAATAACAGGGTAGCCTAAAACTATTCGATTAGCATTCGAAAATCGAATGCTAATCGAATATCGAGCAAAATCGAATTTTTGGGGGGAATAATAGTAAATCTTCCCCTTAACTCTTCATTTAGAAAGACAAACAGCAGTGAAACACTTGTCTATTGTTGGGTTTAGTTTTCCTTCATGGGTAGGATAAAAAAACTGACTGTCAACAAGGAATGTAGAAACATATTTGTTAGCAGTCTCAGTCTGGTCAAGATTCACTAAGAGAACCTTACCTGCATTTTGTTTAAGCTGTGAATGCCAGTAGGCCTAATGGGTTCTGAATTCTATATCTGTTAGCAGTTTTTAATGCCACTGGCATCTTCAGTTTAGAACAATTACTAATCATATATGCCTCACTGATACATAGAGGATGTAAGGCCAAATCAAACAGTGTACTTGTTTGTGTAGCATACTAACAGGCTGTCTTACCACACCTTTGCGTTTTTACTTGTTTTCTTGTCCAAATGCCATTTAAGGAGTATGTTTTATATAAAAAAGAAGTTAACAAGATTTATGGAATTTTTATAGCTCTATTTGTATAAACATTGAAAATAGGACAGATATATCTGCTCTGAGTAACCACATTTAACATAACTGAACATTGGTTGCAGTATTTTATAGCTAATATGCTACTTTCAACCCCAGCATAACACTGAAAATCTTGATTGCTATAGTCTGTCATTCCACAATTGTGACCTACCAGCCACTTTCTTCCGCCTTTCCACTCTGCCAATTCCTCCATCTATAGTCTGTTGACGCCAGAATTAAATCTAAAATGTCCAAATGGAACAAAGTAAGACTTTATGCATGGGTCCCGTGTATTTTAAACACAAATACCTGCTGACATCTTCATGTACTGAATTTTTTTTTCATTTGGCCATAACATGTCCAAATTCATAAACACCCAAAAGAAATATATTCTTTGTATATCATATCAAATCTATGAAAACTAAAATGATTTTGAAATGATCGCACATTATAACAACCAGTTTACCTATCTGTAATGTGAGTACTCCTCTATGATCAGTTCTATCTAATGATACATGTCTTATATATATAAAAAGTAACTCAAAGCAACTGGACTTACTGAGTTATTTTAATGAAGACGTTTCACTGCTCATCCAAGCAGCTTCTTCAGTTCAACTGACTGGTGTAGGGGAGTTTTCGGCAAATAGACTCTTCCAACAATCCAATCAAAATGGCACACTGCAACTCTTCAGAGAGGTGACATTTGAAATTCAGTGGTGTGAATCACTGCCAGCAGATAAAGGGCAATGCACAGTTGTGCTCAACACAACTGACTATCACTGCAATATAACCACACTACTCAGTGACAGCAACACATATGAACCTTTAAGGAAAGATCCAACCAACTGTTTCAAGAGAAAGGTGATAAGTTGCTTACAACAACTTGAAAAGGCGAAAGCCATCGATCGAATTTTATACCGCCGTTTATACCCCATAGAAGCCACACCATGCTTGTACGGACTCCCCAAGATACACAAAGAAGGAGCCCCACTAAGGCCCATTGTCAGCGGCATAAATTCAGTGACATACAGCATTGCAAAATTCTTGGCTAACATCTTAGCCCCGTTGGTGGGCAATACAGTGCATCATATCCAGAATGCCAAAGATTTTGTAACCAAGATTCATGGCGTTACACTAGAGGCAGAAGAAACCATGGTATCATATGATGTCACATCTTTGTTTACATGTATACCTACAACAGAGGCAATTGAGACTGTAAGAAATCGACTGCAGCAAGATAACACCCTAAGCAGCAGAACGAAGCTCAATCCTAACCAGTTTGTTGCTAGATTTGTGCCTTAACACCACATACTTCAAATACAAGGACCTTTTCTATAGACAGAAACATGGCTGTGCAATGGGTTCTCCAGTCTCTCCCATTGTAGCTAACTTGTACATGGAGGAAGTGGAAAGGAGAGCTTTACTTACTTTCCAGGGAACTACACCAAGCCACTGGTTCAGGTATGTGGATGACACCTGGGTTAAAATCAGATCCAATGAAGTGGCAGCCTTTACAGAACACATTAATTCAGTGGACAATAACATCAAGTTCACAAGGGAAGATGTCCACGGGAACAAACTTGCTTTTTTGGACTGTTTAATTTGCATCCAAGAAGGGGGTATTTTAAAAACTGAGGTGTACAGGAAACCTGCTCATACGGATCAATATCTGTTGTTTGATTCCCACCATCCGCTAAACACAAACTGGGTGTCATTAGATCTCTGCACCACAGGGCGGAATGTGTAGCAACTGATACTGAGTCCAAGGACAAGGAGCAAAAACATCTCAGAGGAGCTTTAAAAGCACGTGTCTACCCAGACTGGGCCTTTGTTAAAACAGCAGTAACCAAGCCCAACAGGAACATCAAAAGAAATAACCACCCGGAGACACAT
>CM044435.1:63744077-63775736 GCA_024363595.1 Xenopus borealis
GAACAGCCGATGTTCGCGCGAACAAGTTCGCCGGCGAACAGTTCACGCCATCCCTAGTGGCATAGCATTGTTGTTATGAGTAAGCAGAACATTGACTTACTGTAACTTTTTTCTATCAGAATAAATATGTCAAGGAGAAACTCATCTTTTAATTAATTTTATACATTTTTGTATAAAGATGGGTATTTTACTTGCTTATTCAACTCCTTAAGGCCCTCTTTCGTTTATTTTTTCTCACCAAAAATGTAAGCTTGAAATTGGTGTTAGTCCTATTTAATGAAAGCATTTCTGGATCACTTAAGGTGTCAGTGCAAGAGTCAGGTCACGTAGATGTCAGAGCAAAAAGTGGTGCCCAAAGAGTCATTGTGATGCTCTGTGGGCATATGGTAAATTTGTTTAATTGTCTTTACACCAGTTAGAGTGATTCAATTACTTTTTAGGGTTAAACTTTGTGGATACTGTTGCCTGCAATAGTCACCCAATTATATTCATGAGAAAAGCATGTTTTTTCCAGAATTCCTTCTGCTGTCTCCAGGCCTAAAGAATGACTCAAAATTTCTATCTATAGCTATATATATATATATATATTTTTTTTTTTTCAAACATGTATTGTATTTTTTGTTTGATATATTTTGTAACCAGCTCCCCTACACTCTTGTTTTCAGTTTACCACTAATATGGACTCCCAGGTTAGATGTCCTTTTGCACATGGACAGTTTCCAGGTAACAACAATTGTATAATAATGAATTATTTTAATGATATAATAAATAATAATATAGAGATCACACAGATTTAAAAATTTAGCTAATATTTTAAACATATGGTTTGCCATGTATGTACTTAAAGGAGGACCACACTTAACAAAGAAATAGGGTAGACATGCTACTCATTCCTCCATATGTAATACAAGGCACAGCGTTTGCCCAGGAGCAGTAACCCATGGCAAACAATAAGGTGTTAGCTTCTTATCAGGTGACCAGTAAATTCTACCTGCTGATTTGTTGCTAATGGTTACTGCTCCTGGGCAAACGTAGCACCTTTTATTACATTACCCCCATTATGTTTTGGGGTTCTATAGCTTCCCAAGGCCACCACAGCCCTTTAACAGTAAAGATGAGTGCCACAGAAGATACCCCCAGTAGCTCCCTATCTTTTCTCCTAATTAATTGCACATGCTCTGTGCTGATGTCAGTTACTGTTTATTTATAGAAATATAAAAGTAGTTAATTCAGATTCTCATTACATGACAGGTCAGAAATCAGTGTTATTTGCTTTATAATTTAAAATTCAGCCCTGTAGCAGACAGGCAACTCCAATTTTATGCTTGATGATTTACGACAACCCCTAAACATAGCTTCTCAACAGCTACTCAGAGCCCACTGTGCATGTGAGAGAGACGAAATCCAAGATGGGAAGTGCCTGTGACAAATCTGAAGGCCTGGATCATTACTGGATCATTACTATAGAGGGGCTGAACTTTTAGACTGGTGCAATAATTAAGTATATAAAATAAGGCATTTCTAGTTCCAGTTGAACAACTTAAAAAATCAATGTAACTGATTTGGTTTTTCCCTTTAGAGTGGAATGTGAATGTAACAACTACAGATTCTTTGGCAGAAATAAGAATCACATCCAAGATCAATGCCAATTTTACACTGCACGTGTGTAACAGAACGGAACTTACCTGTGTCCATCTCAATATCTTTGCTTCAATCCCTTTGGTTAGTAGATCAAATTCAAAACACTTTCCAGAGCTAAAATAATTAATATTTGATATATATATATATATATATATATATATACAACCTAAGGACAATGCCAGTGTGATTGACTACTGTAAATAATGATAAAATTATTCTATCTTTTAATTTATGCAGCATTTACTTACATCTGTTTAGCAATTAATTAGAAAAATGTATATTGTTGCCCAAAGACCTGACAACGAGCTGAAAGCAGCAGCCTTTTTTCTCTGTTCTCCTGAATACCAGGGGAATAGCTTTATCTTGTACAGTAGTCATATATCTGAAACCGAATTACACCATTGTCCTTTTGTTTTATTGTTTTTAAAATAATTAATTTAGAATACAACATAATTGAGGAACCTTCATTTACTTGAAGTTTTTCTTGATTTACTTTAATCTGCTGAAGGCCAGTTAGATACAATGCATACACAATCTGGTATATTTTAGTTTAGTTATTTATTCTAATGTAAAGAAGGACCATTAGTAATGTAAAAATCAATCCCATATTAAAAAGTGAACACATATGCAGATTTACTAATGGTCGAATTTCGAATATAAAAAAATTAGAAATTCGACTACTGAATTTTTTGAGGGGGGCATTTTCGATTGAAAATGGACCAAACAGGTCAGTTTTTTATCAAATTTAAATGGTTCGAATTGTTCACTTCGAGCGATCTGAGCGATTTGATCCAAAATCCTTTGAATTCTCAAGATAAAAATTTTCAGGACAGGCTCAAGGAGGTTCCCCCATGGGCTAAAATGCAAATCGGCAGCTTTAATGTGGTGAAGTGGTGAATTCGAAGGGTTTTAAAGGGACGGTACTTCAAAATTCTAATTTTTTTCAATTCGAAATCAAATTTTTGGCTATTCGATAGTCGAAGTAGCCCAAAATTACTTCAGAATTCGTATTTTAAAAATTCTAATTTTATTCAAAAATTCTCTTCGACCCATAGTAAATGTGCCCCTTAAGGTGGCCGTGCATGTTACAATTACAATCTTTCCTGTGACGACTGGTTATTTTCAGTACAAATGTTAAGAGCTGTATCATCAGATATGTAGGAAGAAACAATAAAATTATACCTCTATCTGACAATTGAAGGTGCTTGATAAAGAGTTTCCACCATTGCCAATTGACGAGATTACTAATATCCAAATATGATGCCAATATCTGTCACTTTGTCTTCTACCATATCTGCACCCTTGTTTCATACAATAATACCATGTGTGTATGTTCACCTTTATCCTAGTATACCAACTTTATTATGCTTAATATCATAGAATAGTACTTAACCAGCATATTCTGAGTAAAAGGCTAAATATTATAGTAAACAATATATTTGTTTAATTATGACCTTTCTAGCCCATGAACCAGTACAGTGTGTTAAGCAGGCCATGTCAAATATTCAATTTAAACAAAAGTCTTGAAGAAGAATAGTAATTAATTTATTTTCCTACAGGAGGCTTCACGCTATGCAACCCTCAATTTATCAAGTGATATATGCGGTCCTAACCTTTGCATTCAGGTAACTATATTAAATATATACAGTGGTCATTTCATTTACAGTATTAAAGTGATACTGACACTAAAAAATGAATTTTAACATATGAATGTACATTAATTGTTACCTATAGGTCATGTTGATCATTTTTTGCTGAAAGGTTTGTTTTTGTATATAACGGTTAGCTGAAATGTCTAAGCCTAACTCTCTGACACCCTGACACTCTTACTTTGCCAGCCTAACAGTCCCATCTCAGTCTGTTAGTTACAGTTTGTAATGATAACAGATGCCGGGTGCACAAATATGGCAGCCCCCTCATACAGGAACATGGGGGATCAGAGAGGTAATGTAAAAGCATCATGCAAATACCTTATGGCAAAGTTAGAAGTAGCTTTCAAAGCCAGTTATTATAATAGAGGTAAAAAAGAGTTTGACTTCAGGTGTCAGAATCTCTTTCATGATGGCCACATGGGCCTATTTATCAAAGTTCTAATTTGTAAAATTCATTGAGATTTTTTTACTTCAAATAAATTAACATTTAAACAAAATCTGAAATGTTTGATTATTTATTAAAAAATATGAATATAAAAAACTCAGTTAAAAAAAACTTGAATTGCTCGAATTTGTGACTTTAAAAGCTCAATTAAAAAAAAAAATATATATATATATATATATCGAATATGTAAATTTTGTCTAGGACAGCTCCCATTGACGTCTTTGCAAGTTTTAGATGCTGACATTTTTCAAGTTTTTAGCCTAATAAATATTTGATTTAAAGTTATTATTTTGAGTTTGTGACTATTAGAGAAAAAAAACAAACTCAGCCATTGATAAATCAGCTCCCTAATGTAATAGCACATTCTTTTGCGGAATTTTACAATATGGACTGTGGTTACTAGTCAAATTGCTTTATAATTATGTTCAAGAAAGGAAATATGAGAAAGCGTGACAACGCGACCATCATTTAATTGTTACTGCTTTGGGAAATACCTAGCTAAATCTCTTCTGTAGGCCAAACAGATTAAGTTCATGATCAGATGTATCTGGTATTTCCCTGACATTTTGCTTCATCAAGTGTTGCGAACCCTAGCATGACAAAATTTTCAAAGTTTCAAAGTTCACTTCATTTATTTACTTAAACATATCTTGGGTCTAGCTCAGGGAGCTGTGGTAGGTGGGAGGACTGAGTTAACTCATTTTCTTTTCAACATTTTTATTGGGGAGTTAACTCATTTTATTACTATGTCACTATTTTATGGAGAAGACAAACTCAAGGTAATTAAATCTAGGTGTAATTGTCCAAAACTCCAGCATGGCTAACCATGCCACAGGCAAAATTACCTTTCAGATGCCATTTTGATTTCAGATTCTATTTAAAATATTTAAAGTATCTAGCTTTAGTTTGCAGGAGCTGCAATGCTGCATATTAATGTATTTATTAATAGACTATATTAACATTTTATATATAACTTTTTCTTTAACTATAAATGCAAATACACACTTTTTTTAACCTTTATATACTTTTGCCAAGTGTCCTTGTTGCTAACTCTATTTTAATGTACCAATTAGAGCATGCATCTCTCCTATTATACAGTATATTCCTGTCTTTTAACACCTATATCCTGTTAATAAACCCCAGCCTTTGTATGCTTAATTGCAGTGTGGCCTAGTACTAACTTAATTCTGTCAGTAGCAGGAGTCAGTTAACTTTTGAATTCAATGTGAACAGTGTTGGTAGCAGGAAAAGTAATAAAATGATATATTATATTTTCTGCTCCTTTCTGTTTCTGTGTTGCTCACATTCTTCGCCTTTAAAGGGATCCTTTCATGCACTGAAATCCATTTCTCAAAAGAGCAAACAGAATTTTTTATATTTCATTTTGAAATATGACATGGGGCTAGACATTTTGTCAATTTCCCAGCTGCCCCAAGTCATGTGACTTGTGCTCTGATAAATTTCAATCACTCTTTACTGCTGTACTGCAAGTTGGAGTGATATCACCCCTCCCTTTCCCCCACCCAGCAGCCTAACAAAAGAACAATGAGAAGGTAACCAGATAACAGCTCCTTAATACAAGATAAGAGCTACCTGGTAGATCTAAGAACAGCACTCAATAGTAAAACCCATGTCCCACTGGGTACTATTCAGTTACATTGAGAAGGAAAAATAACAGCCTGCCAGGAAACAGTTCCCTTTCAATACAAAGGAACAGCACCATGTAGGATTTTTCTTAAAAAGCCTTTATTGGAAAATGGCTCCGACCTGGATGCAACGTTTCAGACCAGCATCAGTCTTTTGTCAAGCTTGACAAAAGACTGATGCTGGTCTGAAACGTTGCATCCAGGTCGGAGCCATTTTCCAATAAAGGCTTTTTAAGAAAAATCCTACATGGTGCTGTTCCTTTGTATTGAAATGGATGAAACAAGATAACAGTGGGACTTGTGGAACGTGCACCGCCAACTGAGAACATAAGGAGGATAATTAGTGCTGACTAAACCACTGTTAGGAAACAGTTCCCTCCTAGTGCTGGCACAAATCACATGACCAGGGGCAGCTGGGAAATGGATAAAATGGCTAACTCCATGTCAGATTTCAAAACTGAATATAAAAAAATCTGTTTGCTCTTTTGAGAAATGTATGTCAGTGCAGAAGTCTACTGGAGCAGCACTATTAACTGATGTGTTTTTAAAAAAAAAAAAACATGTTTTCCCATGACAGTTTCCCTTTCACAAACCCTGGTTTTCTACAGCTTTCACTGTGTTTCTCAGCACAAACCTGTATCTGTTCAGCTCCATTGACTTGCATCAGCATACTACATTATTATATTTTGAAGTATATACTTTAACATGTTTTGCATGTAAGGATTTGTATTTAAATTGCAGGTAAAGCATAAATGTAGCCTAACAAATAGACAACCGAGCCAAAGCATAGTAAAATCAGAAATCTTGATAATATATTTTGCATATTTAAAAACATATTTTAAACAGAATTACATTTTAGGGCAACAGGCTCATATTTAGTTACATATATGCATTTAGAATTGAGTAGAGCTAGAGTATAATAATTGCATTGATGTAATATATTTAAAAGACATGAACACACTTAAAATTGGATTGAGGGAATGTAATAAACATTATCAGGGGGTCACTAACTCTCTCTAACACACCTTGCACACAGGTTAGAGTAACACAGAAGCACCCCAAACACCAACCAACACCCTCAAACAAGGCAGGGTGTTATTCCTCTTGTGTCAGCACTTGTATATTGCACTTAATGTAACTGTATAATATAGTAATTTATGGTCCCTTGTCTGTTTATTATTGTACTGTTTGAATGTATAGAGCTGCACATCAAACTAAAGCACTAAATACTGTAAATATTATAATATATTATCTAAAACTAATGTAATTATACATTTTGTTTTATTTAAGGTCTCAAGGTCAGATGTAAAGTATTCAGTTCCAGTCAACATCTGCAATATACCATGCAGTAAGTAAAGAAACGTCAATTCCAAACGAAGGTGCCATGACTAAAATGAAAAAAAAAAAACCCCATTAAAACTGGAAATCAACATTAGGAGCATTTAATATCATTTTGTATTTCTGTGTTTTTTTTTTTTTTTTTTTAATACTAGCAGAGATAAGGACATTTATGAATTGTTAACCTCCTTAACCTCATTATATCTTCTCAGAGCTGTTGAAAATATCCTGCAGTAAATGCTTTGAAAGATTATTTAAATCTGAGATTTTGATCTTAAAGAACATTTTGATATTTAGTCATATGGGGGAATGAGCAAAACATTGCCTACCAATGAGATAAAAAATCCACATCTCGCTATGTAATATTGTTTCTTAAATGGTTATTGCATTTTGAATTGTTATTGCGCACTCTTAAGAAGTGCTTGAAGGTTTTGGAGCAAACATTGCAACTTTTTCAGTAAGAAGTTTTATTACATTGTTACATTATTACATTGACAGCACATTAGCTCAAACTATATAAAATTCGCAAATGGCCTTCCACTGGCAGAAGTGGTCTCTAAACAGTTTCTGGGTTCGCAAAAGGTATATTACATTAGTGCAAAGCAAAATTTGTTCAGCAAAGGCTTAACTTTTCTCATTGCGAATAGTTTTTGCGTTACCAACTTATATTACATTCCCCTAAAAGAGTCCAGAGTCACTTCCACCATATGGTTCTCTAACAATAGCAATGACTCTGTGGTGTTTTCTCATTCTGGTACTGTACTCGAGAAACATATGTTCAAACCAGGAAATATTTAGTTCTGCTTTTTCTGATTTCTTTAAACTCTATATAATTGTAGTACCACAGTGTTTGAATAAGAGATCATATGTCAGTTACTAAATAAAACTAATTCTAAAGGTTAATGTTTTACATTTGGCTCCTACATAATGATGATAGATACATTAGGCAGTATCAGCAAAAGATTGCAATGTGCATTTCATATTGGTCTAAAAAGAAATAATTAAAATAAATTGTATGTACTGTATGCTATAGTATATCAAAATACTGATTATTATTATTTTTTTTTTTGTAGGGTCACAAGAACAGTCATCTGGTGAAACTAGCTTCTTTAAGACATTCCTACTGCCATCAGTTCTGTTGATATTTGTTGCAATTTTCAGCTTTGTTGGATGCATCTTACTGTCAGGTATAACATCAATGAATTCATGGAATTCTGTTTGTAGGTTTTTTAACAGTTTTTGTGCAGTTTCTACTGACTGTGTACTTTACCTTTATTGTGTCTAACAGTTACTGTATATATCAGGATCTAAAGCCAAATTATGAGTTGATGTCAATTATTCAAGGAGCTCTTCTGAGCACTTGTGCAATATATATTAATTTTATGTTGTTATAGGTCAACATGTGACCATAACTGTCCATTTATCATGCTGTTTAAAAAAAGTGGAGTGCCTCCAGCAAACACGATCATAATATTTTATTGTTTTAGCATTCATTTTGATTTAGCCAAATTCAACAAATTCATTAGGTTTTCTCTCATAATGTATTAAATTAACATTAATTCATGTATCATATCTATCCTATCTTTGTATAGCTCTGCTATATCTGTTTTGAAGCTTATTTTTTACATGTTCTACACCAAACTATAATGTCATTGTGAAATCTTCTCTTCATAAAAGTACAGACCTGATTTGTACAAATCTATTTGTTTCACGCCCATGTAGCACTAGAGGAGTTAGCTAAGTATTGCATATTTCTACCTCTTTCAACAAGCATTCTCTTGCCTTTAACCCCTTTATACGAAAAACTTTTCCCCCACCTCGATTCCTGACAAATGAATCATAAATTCTTCAGTCTATATTAATAGCTTCTATGCTCTTTAAGCTCTTCAAATTCTATGTAGAAGACATACAAAAGCTTCAATAAATATGTAGGGGTGAAGGGTCAAAGTGAAAATTCGAAGTAAAAAAATTTAAATTTCAAGGTATTTTTGTGTACTTTTGTGTGTAGGGAATTCTCAGTTATGAAGAAAGCCTGGCCAAGTTGGGAATGTTTACATTGGAGAAGAGGTGCTTAAGGGGTGACATGATAACTATGTATAAACATATAAGGGGAATATATAAGGGGCCCATATAATAATCTCTCTAATGCTTTATTAACCAGTAGGTCCTTCCAGCAGGTTATATCTTAATATAAGATAATCTTAATATTTATAGTGAGACCTGTGAAGCTGTGGAATTCCATCCCTGAGTCAGTCATTCTGGCTGATACATTAGAAACATTACCTAGTGAGAAACCTAGGGTTATTGAAAACACATTTAATACAAGTTGATGCTAGCATACCTGTCCATATTTGAAAAATATAGACTTTAAAATAGACTTTAAAATAGTATTGACAGTTATACTACACATATACCACACACATAGATTTATCAAAGGTCAAGGGGAATTTTTGAATTAAAAAAAAAAAAAATCAAATTTCAAGCTATTTTTGTGTTCCTCGACTAGGGAACAAACCAAATTCGAGTCGAGTTTGCAGAAAATTCGAATTTCAAAATTTATCATGTTCTCTCTCTTTAAAAATTCGAATTTGACCAATCGCCATCTAAAACCTGCCAAATTAATGTTTTAGCCTATGGGAACCTTCTAGAACCTATTTGGAGTCAATTGGTGGACTATGAACAATTCGAATTCAGCTGAATTTGGACCTATTTGACCAAAACAAATTCTAATTAATTTTGGTTGGTCTTTTTCAATTAGAATTTTGAAGTTTTTTTCAATTCAAAATTCAACCCTTGATAAATATGCCCCATAATGAATTATTTATTGCTTTGTTTTAATCTCTAAGACTTTTATTCAGGGAGGATTGTTTTCCAAATTCAATGTAAAAGCACTTCTAAACTAACATATATTTATATGTTTCAAAACTTTTGTGATGAGAGACTCTTTTATACAATTTATTAAATATTGGATTTCATTAAAGAATAATATACACAGTCTAAGATGGGACTTTTTACTAACAACAGAAGGCCAGTTAAACACAAGCCAGAGACGTCACTAAATAGTAAACACAGTACCAGAATTGTTTTTGTAAATACACAAAATAATTACAGTTTAACCATTGTTTAGCCTTAGGTGTTATGTATAGTTAACTTTCAGCAAATAGCTTTGCATAGGCTGACTTATATGTATTAAAACAAGGAAGGTGCATTTTACCTTCAACCCATTTTCAAATTCACTATTTTACTCTTTTAAGAGCTGAGGCTGGAATTTGGAAACAATAAAAAGAAAGATATTTTTACAACTACTTTGCATCTTTTGCTTTTTAGGCTTTGCACTAGTCACAATAGCCTGTGGCCTTTTAATGAAGTGCAAGCTAATTTAATTTCTCCGTTTCCTCTTCACTGAAAAAACATGAACTCTTTCTAAGGTTAAAAACAGGGTTATTTAGTTAACAGTATGGTTGTTAAATACTGGAACAATACATCTTCAGAATTCAGAGAATAATATATAACAGGTAGCCCTCCCTAATCTTTACATTTGAGAGATCCAGCCTCCCAGCCTCTCTGTAATTTACTTAAGTGCAAGTGCTTTCAGATAATATCGTGTGCAGTAATAGTAAACTCTCTCTATCAATTCTAGTCTGGAGGCCCCGATTACCAACCCCAACTACTTGATATAGACAATTCTAATAATTAAAGTGCCAAGTGCTAAAATTAATTATCCAACTATTGAGGGAATTAATCAATATAGGTCTCTCGACCCACAGAGCCTTAGTTCATTGATTGCATAGATACACTAGTGCTAAAGAATATATAAATGATCAATTATCACCAATCAATTACTTAAAGTGCCATGTGCTATAAATAATTAATTGAATAAATGAATTCTACTTAAATATCACAATTACTTTAATTCCTCAATTGAAATTAATTATATTGGTGCTATTGTTTGCCTAAATTACCCACAACCCAATTCATTAAGAAACTATGCCTCCATTTTCCATGATTACCGATAAAAGGAACGATTAGTCTACCCTATACATGCTATGTGACATTAGTGGACAGAGCTGTGTCTCCCTTCTTCACTTCTTCCTGTTACAGTTGGAAATTTCATTATTTCCCATCAGGTGATCAAATAGATCATCCAAAAATGGTGAAAAAGTAAAAGATGGAATTTAGACTATTTTGCTCTGCAAAGCAAAATTCTCCGAAAAATTGTGTAAAAAGCTGTGTAAAATAAATTGTGTGTGTAATTTTATGCCATGCGAATGCCGGATTTGCCACCGTTATTTTACATTCCTTCTGGAAGTCACTTTAAAATGTTATGCTGTTTTTTTACATGGCAAAGCCTGGTGATGTGTGGTGTATTACCCTCTGTTTATTACACAGCTTAATAAATATGCCCCATAGATTCTTTTATAGGTCATTTATTAGGATATAAATCTGTTAGCTCTGCTCAGTACATAAAGTTCTTTAACACATTTGTATATATACATATAAAGTATGTATACAGTATTATATCTGATTGTGTGTGTCTCCCATGTCTCCCAATCTGAAGTGAAAAAAACACTTTATCAGTGTAAATAGGCAAATGTTTGATAAGTTTAGATCAGACTAAGTGCAAATAGTACGTTAAGTGTGAAAACGAATGCCCTTTGGCAATATACACTTTTTATTTAGCAGTCAGTCAGGAAAAAAATAATCCTTACAGAAAGGTTCAATGTGTGGCATTAAATATATTTTTAAAAAATGTAGGGAGCTAGTTTGTAAAATGTAGGCAAAGTCATTGCATACTACTGGAGATGTTTCACACACCTGCATTTACAGTCACTGAAAAATCCCAGTCTAGTGCTTTGCATACTGCTGATATGACACTGCTACAGGGCATTGCTAGGGAATTTCCCACTTGTTGAACTAGGTAGTTTCCTTCTGAAACCTGCTTCTGTTGTTGATAAGATAATTACAGGCTCACACAAAACACACAAGTACAGAACACAGGCTGAAAACCTTTTCTGAGTTTTTGTCAGAGATAACATTAGGGTTTAATGTCATAAATAAAGTGTAGAAACTGAGGGGTGTCTAAAATTAATGCTAGGCTAGAAAAAAACAGCTGAACCTGTATCAAGCATTAGGTTAATTGAGTGTCCCTTTTAAACAGAAGTATTGACATTGACAGTGCATATAAACTTGTCTGGAATAAATGTATCAGCTTTATCCACACTTAAAGGGAAACTGTCATGGGAAAACATGTTTTTTTTTTTAAAAACGCTGTGATGTTCCAGTAGTCTTCTGCAATGAAATCCATTTCTCAAAAGAACAAACAGATTTTTTAAAATTCTGTTTTGAAATCTGACATGGGGCTAGTCATTTTGTCAATTCCACAGCTGCCCCAGTCATGTGACTTGTGCCAGCACTTTAGGAGGGAACTGCTTTCTGGCAGGCTGTTGTTTTTCCTTCTCAATGTAACTGAATAGTATGCAGTGGGACATGGGTTTTACTATTGAGTGCTGTTCTTAGATCTACCAGGCAGCTGTTATCTTGTGTAAAAGAGCTGTTATCTGGTTACCTTCCCATTGTTCTTTTGTTAGGCTGCTGGGTGGGGGAAAAGGAGGAGGTGATATCACTCCAACTTGTAGTACAACAGTAAAGAGTGATTGAGGTTTATCAGAGCACAAGTGACATGACTTGGGGCAGCTGGGAAATTGACAATATGTCTAGCCTCATGTCAGATTTCAAAATGAAATATAAAAAAAATGCTCTTTTGAGAAATGGATTTCACTGCAGAATTCTTCTGGAACAGCACTATTAACTGATGAATTTTGAATTTTTTTTCCCCATGAGAGGAGCAGTGACTTCATGGAGATCTTTAACAGAACTATGGCAGATCTTAGCAAAATGTGCTACTTTTTTTAATTTGCTGCACTGTATAGCTTTTGCAGGACATGTAGCATAATTTGCTGTGTGTTGAACCTCTTAGCCTCTGCCACTGCTGTTTCAATTTGACTAGCAACTGTAATAGCCTTTGCAAGGGTTAAATCCTGCTCTAGGAGCAGTCACTCTCTAATGCGAGGTGAATTTGTTTTTTTCCACTATTTGGTCTCTTAGCATTTCATCTGTTAGATTCCCAAACTCACAGGTAACAACCAGCTCTCTCAAAGCTGCTACAAATTGTTCTGTAGATTCACCATTACACTGTCCACATTGGCAGAATATATATCTTTCAGCTACCACATTTACTCTTGGCACGAAAAAGTTCTTTATAGCAATAAGAGCAGTTTCATAAGTCTCATCAGGTAATGGTAATGTATAGAATATATGCTGTCCCTCTACTTCTAAGCAGTGAATAAGTAAACCACGCTTTCTAACAGCAGAAATCTCCCCTTGGTCAACAGCAATAATGTAATTTTTAAACATACAGATCATAGCAGTAAAAGGTATGGTAGGCTCAACGGGGTTTTTGAAGAAAAGCTGCAGGTTGCTGCAGAGGTAGAAGAGACATCTTGTCGCAAATTTGTTAGGTTTTGGTAGCCAATGCCAGCCTGAAGACTCATTTTTCTTGGATGGCACAAATTCCAGGGGGGGGGGCAAGTGCCCTTTCTGGCCCTTATTTGTGTACACCCATGACCAGTAAAACTTCAAATTCATAACAACAAGAATTATGTGAGATTGTTTGAATTGGAATTGATAGTCAAGTCAAGAATAAGAATAGAAATCAGGATTCAGGATTCCTTGACCTGGCATTCTGAGCATGTGACTGTTCAGCAATCACTGAATGGATATCTTTATGGGTTGTTAATAGAGGGAAATTTAAAAACAAAAGACCTTTGCTGTGAGAACAGGTGTGTCATTTGCAGAAGGTCCAGTGGATTTATCCCTAATGGGACCAACAGTCACATTTTTAGTGAAAAAATTTACATAAACACTAAACTGCCAATATGCATAATTTATTTTATTTTTTTACACAAACACATAATTCTTCAGACTGAGAGTAAACCATAAGGAAACATATTCATATTCAAAACAGAAACATTTATAGGCAGCTGACTATACAAGATCCATGGATAGAGTATGAATATGAGGCAGAACAAACAATGGGTGCATCCAGGAGTTCCAACCTGGACCTGCAGTGAGGCAATGAAGAGTATGCAGTAAACCTTTGGAAGGTAAATAATCACATTTAGGGGGTTATTTAATAAGCTCTGAATGCAGAAATAGGGAAAAAAATTGGATTTTTTTTATAAAATCAAACTTTAAAAAAAAAAAAAAAAATCACAAATTTTCGGAATTCATTAAATCCTGAGGATGAAAAAGTTAGAATCTGAAAATCCGGCATCTCAGATCTGTCAAGGTTGCACATAAATCAATGGGAGAAGTCCCAATGATTTTTTGATGTGTGTACCCCGAAGTGAGTTTTCAGGTGAAAATTACATGAAAATCAGATAAAAAAATGCGGAAAAAAAATCTGATTTTTTCCTACAAAACAAATTTTTGGGAAAATACGTAATAAATAAGTGTTACAAACAGATTTGATCAGAGTTTGTAGCAGAAAATATTTATTGAATTTATTGAGATAAATTCAGACTTTGATAAATAACTTAGTTATGCAGATATCATTCTGATGGTGACTTCCAGAAATGGTCATTGAATAGGTTCAGTGCAATTGCATTCAATTCTTGTAGCACATTTAAAGTGATGTATGGACACAACTGTGCCAACTGCAACTGCCACTAGTGGCAACAATTAAGCTGTAATTATAGGAAAAAGCTGTATTGTAGTTTACAAACATGGTGATTTGCCCACAAAATTCACACTGTGTATACTACACCTGTGCAATGCATGCTCATAACATATTTTAACTGCATTCACTGACTATTCTAATGGATGCTCTCTGGTTCTCTATTATTATTATTTATAGATAAAAACAATTCTATTTCTGACAACTCATATCTATGTCATAATTGTTCTCAAAAACAATTAAATGTTTGAAATGTTTTTGATCCATATGCAAACATTTGATTCAACCTGTGTTTTTTTTATAGTGAAGCTTCAAGAGAAAAGTTATTTTAAAATTAAAGTAAAACATATATCTTCTGATGTGGGTAAGTATTACTTAATATACACTGTAACTTCTTAAGAATGAGTAAATTAATAGTGACTTTGGTAAGAAAGTAGAAAGAAAATGTATGGGGGTACTGAGAAAGAGAAAAGAGATACTATAATTTTGAGAAGATTTTGGATAGTTTACAGGAAAGGAACAAGGCCTTAAGAACTGGAAAAGGGATGATTAACTAGTATACAGCTAGACATGCTCAGTGATTGTGAAACTATCCATGTAAGGAAAGGTAGAAATGAAAAATGTAGGTACATTATGGACAAATAATAGGCTGAAGAACTGCATACCGGCCCACCCCCGACATTACCGGACCACCCCCTGTGTTTTCCTCAAAGGTGGCAACCCTATACAGAATACTTCTTTGAGCTTTTGCTGGCATTGACCTTAGTGTCTACAGATGAAAGTTAGTACACTGAAAATCCCTTAGTAGTTCTCCAAGCATATTGCTGTGTCCTCCAGATTTTCTGGGGGTTTCATATATGTTGAAAACATTTAAGGTGTTCACTACCAGCAGATAGGGATGAAACTCAAAACAGCTCGAGGGACAGAAAACTGAACACTTTCCATTGTTTAACAGAAGAATGCCATTCAAGTTTTTATAAGCTATACCCTTCAGTTTTTCAACTACAACTTTGCTTGTATTTATATTACAAAAACCATTTTAAAGGCTGTATGACATACCAGAGAGAATTTAGTGCACCATCTGTTATTGAGCTGCAACTCCAACTACTGACTGATTACAGTATGTTGGTCATACAAATGCTAGCCTTCAACAGTTTGTAACCTGCAGTGGTATATTCCGCCCCATTTTTATATATATCAAACCCAAGAGAGTAAAATTAAAAATGATTTGCTCATTATTTCATAACATTGAGTTATGCTGTTCTATAAAATATATAGTGAATAAAGTATCCCCTATTGTAAAATATAAGGATATTATAAGTCACAGAGGAGCTCCATATAAAAGCATGAGGTGAAGGCAGAGTGCTTTTATACAGGGCATGGAACTCTGAGGGTACTTTTAATATTCTCACATTTTCCAACAAGGGATATTTTATTATAATACTTAAGTTTTAGGGGCAGATTTACAAAAGTTATGTGAAGAGATCGAAGTTCGATCGAATTCGATTGAATACCGATCGTACGATTTTTTTGGATATTCAAATATGCAAATTTGGCCACTTCGATCATCAAATACCGAATATTCGAATTATCGAATAGATCGAATGATCTAATATTCGATCATTCGACCATTTGATGATCGAAGGATTTTAACTATAAAATTTCTTCGAATGCCTACTTCGCCAGATTGAACCTACCGAATACCAATAGAAGCCTATGGGAACCCCCCCCATAGGTGTCTTTTGCAAACACCTGCTCGAATACCATTTGTACGATCGAACGCCTCGGTCATACAAATCATACAAATTTTTCGGAGGCTCGAAGGAATAAGTACGATTTTTTTCGTGAAATTGAACGATCGGTATTCGATCGTATGATTTCTTCGAGAAATCGAATATCGAGGAAATAATCAAACATGGATAATATAATCTTTTCTTTTCAACCCCCCCTCTAGCTTCTTCAATGGAACAAAGAGTATCCACAATGTTTGCCCAGCTGCAAGACAAGTGATATTGATGGAAAGTTTTTTTTTATTGTGACACGAGAAAATATTGTGTTTTGTAAAGTCTAATGTTACAAGTAAAGGCAATTTTTTAAAATAATTTGTGGCCGTGAAGCCATAATCTGAATGTGTGTGTAACAACAGGAAATATAATCTTCAGTATTACTTGAGTGAAACATTTCTGATTATGACTGATACATATAGTGATTTTTTAGGGCTTTCTCTATAGCAGTGCAAGTTCAACATGTTCCCTAAGCAATACTTGCCTAGCATCTGGTAAAGGAAAGGAAAATAAAATAAAAAAGAAAGAAAGACAAGAAGTAGCATCAAAGGTGATAGTGCTCAGCACTGCAATTGAGCTACACCTAATAAATTAGAATGACAAATGGCTTAAAGAAAACAAACACATTCTGGGGAATAGACACAGATATCAGGATATCAGGTTTGATACACTTGTTATGAAGTCTCACAGTGAGGAAAGTTTTGATAAATCTGGAAAATATATGTTGGGAATCCTTCAGGATTCCCCACTTTGATATTTCGTAACTGAATCCCTTAGTAAGAAATCACACACAAAAAGATTTTTACTATCACTTGTGCTGCCAAAACCTTTAGAGGAGCTAAATTCCATCTAGGCAGAGGTTAGAAGTTCAGTGCAGATGTATTATCTTGACATGTTGTAAAACAAATTTGGTAGAACCGGTTAACATGTGTATACTGTGCGTACATGAGCTTTGCATTGCCAACAGCAAACCTTTTCTTTGCTTATGCTCTGTACTTTTTACATAATCCTCCTTCATAGCCAGGAATTCCCTTTTCTGCTATTATATTTATAGAACATACAGTAATCACCAGGGAATTTTCCAAAGGGCAGAAGATTCTATGACATAGATTAGATAGATTCTGTTACATTTCTATGGCTTATGATAACTACAGGAAACTCCCAATATAATTTGTGAAATACCGGCTAAAAACTCTTTTGTTTATAACTCAAAACAGGTATTCACTTGTGTTTTTATAAGTAGCAGCAAAGGGATTTCACCTCTGCAACATTCAATTGCAAAGAATTGTCTGTTGTTTTGTACTGTATCCACTTATTTACTGGTTCAGTTATTTCAACTCATTTTAAAACGAAGCCATATTTTTATATACATTTGTATATATATATTAATATTTATACTAACATTATTTAAGCATGAATGCCTTATATTTTGAGCAAGCTGTATTTATTATGGCATCAACTGAACAAAGGTATTGTATATTTATTAACACACAGGTTATACTTAAAAGCTATTTTTTGCACATTATATGAATCCTTACTGTTCCCAGAAATATGTATGACGCGTGCCTTTAATAAAATATAGTACAGACCAGTTATTAAAAGTCTGGATGAAGTTTGTTATTTAGTTCCTTATATAAGGTTAAAACATTTCAACAGAGTTTCCCCAAATGTGCCCCAATCAATCAGCAAATACTTGGCAGGGGCTGAATTCCATGGTACAAAGGTACAGAAACTGAGTGCAATGCATATATTAATAACAATTAGAAAGAAAATTCGTTATTGAAGATTTTTGTTAAAAGCTATTTAAATTGTGTCACAAAAGCATTAAACAAGGCATAGGTATGGGATCTATTATATGGAATGCTTGGGGTCTAGAGTTTTCCCGATAAGTTTTTTTTTTCCTGTTTATTCTGTAATTGTGATCACCTACCTTAAGTCTAATTAAAAACTATTTTAAAATGACATAACCCTCAATTAGATTTATGAAGCTGAGTTAAGATCAAGTACAAAGTACTGTTTTATTATTACAAAGTTTAAATATTTGCTTAAAATGGTCTCAATGGGAGATGTCGTTCTTGTAATTGGAGGCATGTGATCCCATACCTGCATCAGCACATGAAGGGAAACCTCTTTACACTAAACAATATATAGAACCAATTTAAAAGCACAAATCCTTGTTTCCAAAATAATTACAGGGGTTATTTATCAAAGTTTGAGTTTAAGAAGTTGGTGAAGTTTTTTTATACCTCGAATGAGCTCACAACTCGAATGTTTTCTAATTTATGAAGTGAAACCCAACCTGAAAAAATGCAAACATCATGTAGGCTACAAACATCTTCAAATGGTTCAAGGCCTCTGCCATTGACTTGTACATTACCGCGACACGTTTTAGCTGAAGTATTTTTGCATTTGGTCTATTTTCAGCTTTGGGGTACAATCAATTAAAAAAAACTCTATTTTTTTACCATATATTTTGAGTTTTGACTGAAAATCACCCTTGAAAACTCGAATAAAAATCAACTCTACCTTTTTTTAATAAACCCCTATGAGTAATCCCACAAATTTCATTCTACAGCAACTACAGTTTTTATTGTATATAGAAAATATTTATTTTCTATAAAAATATGATATTTACAGGTTAAAATAAAGCTATTACTTACAATTTATAACTCAGTAGTGCTAATTTATTTATTCAAATGGAAGCACCTGCCTGGGCTTGAACCATTGACCTGGTGTTATCAATGCTGTCTGTATTACTTCTGCTCTACATGAGCAGACAGCTATTCCTGGTTCACTACTATTAGGGGCAAATTTACGAAATTCAAGTGAATGGATCGAAGTTCGAACTCACTGACTGTTATAGGTCAATTGTGCTTGCTCCTAAGTACTGTGAATACTGCTTCCTGCTCGTGTCCCCTGTGTGACTACCTGGTTCTGACCCTTCCTGACCTTGAGTTTGCCTCATGATTCTGCATCTTTTATCTGGATATGACCATGCCTATCTTACTATGTCCAGCTCCTTCCTTACCAGCTCCTTTCCCAGAGTATACATTCAGCTTCCTTACCTGCCCTTGTGGAAGTTGGTGGATTCGTATGCGGTAAATCCTGGCAGCACCCGAGTACCTGAGAGACAGGCCCAAAGACAAAGGTGGCTGTTTTAGGAAGAAGAGCATGTCTAGACAGGGATCCAGTCACTCCCCTGGGGTTTGGGTTTTCCATACGTGACAAGCACAAACAGCTAAAATGGATGCAGAATGTGCACAATGTGAAGTACAGAGTGTATATGGCACAATGAAACCCTACAATGAACAGCTGCCTTGTGTTGGTGGTAATTACTTTCCACATTGCTGCTATATATTGAAATTGATGTAAGTTACACAATAGGAATAAGCACACTGCAACAGTGATTTAACAAAGTGGACACTAGTAACAGACTAAAAGGATCATTTACAAAGACCCTGAATAGACATGTAAGACCACATGGGCATAAAAGTGCACTCCGTAGTGCTTAGTCACTTTTGTCCAGGGACTGGCTGTGCGCACCTAATCCGTATAGCAAAATCCAGTGCGTAGTTCAGAGCCCAGCATTGATGGATGCAAGGATTCTCTGACCTTAGCACCTGGTTTTTTAACTTGAATCAAATCATTTGTCACAGCAGCAGTAGGACCTTTCCAGAATACTACACAGGGAGAAGAGGGAGAAAGAAGGTTCTCTCCTGTGACTGCATGGGGGGTTTATTGATACAGAGACTACTACTGCTTGTGCTAGGTGGCAGCCTGTTTGGATTTCCTCTCATCGACACACTGCAGATGCAGGTCTCACATCAGCAGGGCTGCTGAACTTCGCTCCTGCTGGTATAATAAAATACAGGAAAAATAATAAAATACAGGAAAAATACCCAAATATACCAAGACTTTACTTACACTTAAATTATAGTACTTGTACTTTGCTATAATATCAAGAAAATGAAATTGGAAAATATACTTTGTATCAGCAGTTTATATAGATTGCATCATGGGCAAACTATGAATTTTCTCAAAATATTTTGTAAAGTTTTAAGGCGTCATATCATGCGAAATGTATGTGTATTTAATATACAGGACAATGGCCCTTAGACAGTAACATAACTAAAACTGTATAGGCCCTGGGACAAAATTTGCTCTAGGGCCCCTCCTTTGCACCACCACCACCACCATCCTCCTAGCGATTTGACGACACAACTAAGCTGGCCTCCAAGTTGTACCTCCTGCCCCCTAACAGTAGAAGGTTCAGGTCTGTTAAAGGAGAATTCAACCTTGCTGGTGCTAAAACCCCTCCCTCCAGTAGGCCTTCCCCCTGGCCTACTTCGGGAGCATGCGCAGTAGTACCAACCTGGAAATGCGTCCTACTGTGCAAACTCCGTTGGGACAATGAAGAAGACGATGCAGCAGAAGATGGCGCCAGTAAACCTTCCAGAAGGGGACCTGCACTTTGGGGTAATTTACACATTAGGGGCAATAGACCAGGGGGTGGGGAGGTAGGCCGGGGGAGGAGGGCCTACAGGAGGGGGGGAGGGGTTCTAGCTCCGCAGGGTTGAATTCACCTTTACGTCTTGCCATAGTTTGAATTGCTCTAGGTGTAAACGTGAACTTTTGGAAATAAACTTTTGAATTGTTGTCCTTTGAATGTAATTGCCCCTGATTATATTGATACAGTTAGATTCTAATACACAGTATGTCAGTCACAATATGCCAGCCCGGGGTATATGCTGCTTCTATCTTCTTTCTCTTTTTACGTTGCTTTCCCACAGTCTGCTTTGTGTGGCATTTAATCCCTCTATCTCTATTAAGAGAGGATTCCTGAGAAAGGATGGGTTATCACCCAACTGAATGGCATCACAATACAGGCTGTGGCTCATTAAAATTGGTTAAATGCATGTGAGTGAAATCTTGTTACTCAGACAGTTCAGCAAAGGAAAGCCCCATTGCTTCAGGGTGCTGAATATGAGAACAGAATTGTTTGTGTATGTCTATCACATATGAATAGCAGGTTTTTAGGGTCTTTTCACCAAACATGAATCAAAGGCCCGCAT
Source organism: Xenopus borealis (assembly GCA_024363595.1). Taxonomy (NCBI): domain Eukaryota; kingdom Metazoa; phylum Chordata; class Amphibia; order Anura; family Pipidae; genus Xenopus; species Xenopus borealis. Next base: position 63,765,391 of record CM044435.1, read on the forward strand.
GTTGCAAAATCTTGTCATTACCTGCTGAAATAATAGTTTTTGTTTTACTGTAAGAGGTGGATCAGATCAAAGGATGAATCAACTGTCTGGCAGATGTAACTGAGTGTAAATACACTTCAAGAAAGATTATGACAGAAGAAATTATGTTTCATAAACAAGATGAACTGATCTCACATGTTAGAGTTAGAACAGCTACTCCTTGCTCCTGTGTCTCTTTACATGTGGAACATCATTTTTATAATGATTTTAGTTATTATTATATAGAATCATAATAATTTCACCCAGTCAGTACCATTTGTTTTGTAAAAAAATACAGAGCTGCAAAGTGGTGCTATCTAACACACTCGAAATGATATATGTACAGTAATAGCCAATGCTACAGGTGCAGACCCCAAGCGCATTTTGAAAACAATATACATTGGGGTTTTTGAAGGGGTTTGCGCACAACTTCTTAACTTTTAGGATGATGTAGACAGTGATATTCTTCGACAATTTGCAATTAGTTTTCAGTTTTTATTATTTGTAGTTTTTACTTTATTTAGATTTTTATACTGCAGCTCTCCAGCATTTTCCGTAATCTGGTTGCTATGGCCAAATCACCCTAGCAACCATGCATTCATTTGAATAAGAGACAGAAATATGATGTAGAGGAGACCTTAATAGAAAGATGAGTAATACAGGTATGGGATCCGTAATCCGGAAACACATTATCCAGAAAGATCCGAATTACAGAAAGGCTGTCTCCCATAGACTCCATAATAATATCAAATAATCCAAATGTTTTAAAATCATTTCCTTTTTCACTGCAATAATAAAACAGTAGGTTGTACTTGATCCCAACTAAGATATAATTATTCCTTATTGGAAGCAAAACCATCCTGTTGGGGTTATTTAATGTTTACATTGTTTACTAGTGGACTTAAGGTATGAAGATCCAAATTATGGAAAGATCCAATTTCTGGAAAACCCCAGGTCCTGTGCATTCTGGATAATAGGTCCCATACCTCTGCTTGATCCACACTAAGATATAATTAATCCTTATTGGAAGCATTATTTAATGTTTACATGATCTTCTAGTAGATTTAACGTATGAAGATCTTAATTACAGAAAGGTCCGTTATCCGGAAAACCGTTGATTGAAATAATCCTTCCCCTGTTCAGGGATCTTGAGAGTTAGCTCACATGCATAGGATTATTCACTATGGTTAGCTTTAGTCTGGTAACTGGTTTTGGTCTGTGTGATTTATACCTGAAAGTGTTTGAAAAACACCAGAGACTTTTTGAAAGTAAAGATGAACTCACCGTTTTATTGAATGAAAGGGGTTAGGGTCAGAGGTCTTTGGGGCACCAAGGTATTGGCTCCTGAAAATAAACTATAAAAGGGCCCAAGGGGTTCTAGTTAGTAGCACTGGGTCGCTGGTGGCCTTAATATACTAACCCCTGCATTAATACTTTTTCTCCCATCAGGAAAAACTGCAAGGCTTGTCCAGGGAAGCACAAATAATTATATTTTGTCCACCAGATGTCTCCAGTGCTGTTCAACATATTAAACTAGAACCATCTGACTTTTATGTATGCAAAGGCAGCTACAAAAGGCAAAATGTAAAAACTACACATATAAAACTGTTTGTTGTGCAATGTTTTGATGTATAGGATTTATAGGAAGAACACCGTTTTGTTTGTGTTACTGTTAATAAGGGTATACTATGTCTAATAATCAGTGTAGATGTCTGATAGGAGCAAATATACATTGAAAAAAACAATTGAAAAAAACAACATACATTAAAAAATTGAAAGCAATATAGAATGTTATATTCTAATTTTAAGGTCATAGGTTGGACACCATATGATACATCTGCGTATAATTGACTGGCTTTCTATTACAGTACTGGGTAGGGATGGCACGAACCACCGAAAAAAAGTTCGCGAACATGTTCGCGAACTTCCGCAAATTTGTGAACGGTTCGCGAACGGTTCGCGAACCCCATAGACTTCAATGGGAAGGCGAACTTTAACAGCTAAAAAAGATATTTCTGGCCAGAAAAATGATTTTAAAGTTGTTTAAAGGGTGCAACGACCTGGACAGTGGCATGCCAGAGGGGGATCAAGGGCAAAAATGTATCTTAAAAATCCATTGTTGACACAGCGCTGCGTTTTGTGCTGTAAAGGGAAAAAAGTCACTCAGGTGGTTGTGGACACTGTAATATTATGGATATTTAGACAGAATGTGAACAAGCTCACACAGCTAGATGGTTGAAGAACACACTGGGCAAAAAATGGCTACAGGGCCAACGTATACACTACTACACCGGTGGATACGGATTACGTAAAATATATTATGGCTGCTTGAAAAAAGTCACTCAGGTGCTTTTTCTGGAGAGGGTAATATTATGGATATTTAGACAGAATGTGAACAAGCTCACACAGCTAGATGGCAGTTGTGAAGTACAGTAGATTACTAGCCAGCAAACTTACTATCCACTGTCCCTGAAATCACTAACAGCTCTCTCCCTACACTATCTCTTCCAAGCACACACAGGCAGAATGAAAAAACGCTGCAGGGCTTCGGTTTTTATAGGGAAGGGGAGTGGTCCAGGGGGTGTGGGGTGGTCCAGGAGGGAGAGCTTACTGATTTGCTGCCATGTATCTGCTGGTCTGGGGTGAGAGGGCAAAAAAAATGCGGCAAAAAAAAGCGCCAAATTGACGCGAACCCAAAATGCGAACGTCGCACGACGTTCGCGAACTTTTGGCGAGCGCGAACAGCGGATGTTCGCGCGAACAAGTTCGCCGGCGAACTGTTCGCGCCATCCCTAGTACTGGGCTGGGATCCCCTGCAGCAGAGCAGAAGCTATACGTGTGTTTTACAGCTCCATCTCCATATAAGTCTATTTACTGTATTTATTGTACTTCTCTTTCCATTCTCTCCTCAGCTTCCTCCTTTACGTCATCTTTTCTACTATTTCTAATTTTACTCCCAATCCTTCCACCTTTTTGATCCTTCTGCTTATGTTACACCACAAGTTCATGAGCTGTAGGTGTGCTTCTTAAAAGGGATCTAAATCCAAAAAAATAAATTACGACAACTTAGAGGGTTCCTCTGAGCACTTTTTGCTCATAGGCTTTTAAGATAGCAGTTTTAGAACGCTAATGCCTGTACCACGCTTTTGGGTCAACCATAGGGTTAACTGACTGCTCATGAAGTGCATAGAAACTGCATAGTCAGGGTAACAGAGGTTCACTTCAAGTCACTTTATTTAAAAAAGGGTATAAATCCCTTTTAACGTCACCATATTTACCTTTCTTTGTGTCACTTTTTCATTTGCTTCTGGACACATTTTTTTCTATTTTATGCAGCAGTGAATTGTGAACTTCAGCCTGCACACTACATTTCAGAGCAGGAGCTAGTTTAATTTATCCTATTTTTGCATACACTACTCCATCTACTGGCAACAACTGGCATTTCCATAAACGGCATCACTTTGTAAAATGTTTTCTAATGAAAGATCATTGAAATGCAAGCTTTTGTAAGTTTTTCAAATATATATATTTATCAAAAATATTCAATGGTTTTAAAGTTACTTCCAAATGTAACTGCAGATAAAAACAGCATATAAAATCGAACATTGCTTAGAATTACATTTTTTACACTCCTCTCTGCTTTAGGACTCTCTAGCTTAAAATTGCACAACTGCCATGGTCGCGGCACTCTAAAACCTGAATCAATGCTAAGCACCCTGTTCTCGACTCTTGCTTCTGCCTATAACAGCCGCCTTTCACCTCGGGAGGAGCCCTCGGCTTATCGAATGCCACCAGGTCTTATTAAGAGAGGTGCAAAGTGAAGGGTTCTGGATGAGCACAGGGGCATGACAGTAAAGCAAAGTCTTTTGGGCAGAAGGTACAAGGCATAGACAGAAAACATAGTCAAATCAGGCTGGGTCGGTGCAGGCAGAGTACAGGTGGAGAGAGACAGGCAAGGGTCAAACCAGGGGATCAATCAGAAGGGGTACGAAATAGAAGAGTCAGTTACCAGGCAGGATCAGGATTTCAGAAGTCAGGCAGAGCTCACAACAGGTAATCAGATATCAGAAGCTCAAATAGCACAGAAGCACCAGGAGAAAACCTATAACGGGCAATGAGAAAAATCCAAATGTTCCTTTAAATAGTTTAAATTTCACGCCATTGCACGCTGACCTCATCACGCCAGTGCACATGTACCTATAAATAAAGAACTGGTTAACTGGGAAAATTCTTCAGTGGGGTCTAAAATGTAAAGGTTCTTGTTTAAATGTTCCTCAAATAGTGGCAGTCACGTCCTTAGAGGGTTTACTTGTGTCTTATTCTGAATTTTCTGATGTGTTCTCTAAAAGGCAGCTGAAACACTACCCCCACATAGGCATTATGACTGCCCAATTGACCTCATTCCTGAGTCTACTCCCCCAGAGGGAGAACTTAACCTCTTTCATTGCCCGAAGCCCAGGCAATGAAAGATTATATCAAAGAAAATCTTAAAAGAGGATTCATTAGGCCCTCTAATTCCCCTGCAGGTGCTGGGTTCTTTTTCATGGGCAAGAAGGATGGAGGTCTTTACCCATGTATTGACTATAGTGGTCAATAAGGTTACTATCAAGAACTGCTATCCCTTCCGACGATTTCTGAGTTATTCGATCAGGTTGGGAATGCTACCATCTATACGAAACTTGATCATAGAGGTTCATATAACCTCATTCGTATCAGGGAAGGGGATGAGTGGAAAGCGGCCTTTATTACCAGAGATGGCCACTACAAATATTTGGTCATGCTATCTGTAAAATACCCGCAGTGTTTCAAGAATTTGATATTCTTCTGTTCGTCTCAAATTACCCGACAATTTTAATATTTCTAATTCATTTCATGTGTCTCTCTTAAAGCCAACCACACAGGTTAGTCCACAATCCTTTCATCCAGTGTTGGTAGAGGGTCAGCCTGAATTTGTAGTCCAAGAACTCCTCGACTCTCGCCTTGTGAATCGGTTGTACATTAGAAAGCTTTAAAGGCGTTGTTCACCTTCAAACAATTAGTTGTTTTCAGATAGTTCACCAGAAATAACAACTTTTTCCAATTACTGTCTATTTTCTATTTGAAACCTTTTTACTAATATTGAAGTGTGGTGTCATTTTTCACCTTCTAAAGCAGCTCTGGGAGTTGGGGTTGCCGACCCCCCAACTGTTCTAAACTGATACATTTAATGGATACATTTCTTATCTTTGTCCCCGCTGAGCAGAATCTCTGGGTTTCATTACAGACAGTTGTTAGAATTGATACAATAGTTGCTAATACTCCAGAGATGTTGTTGTGAAATGTATCAATTAAAAGTTGCAAAATTGTATCAGTTTAGAGTCTGTACCTGAATTACTGAGCTGCCAGACTCAAACACCAGAGACAACAACATTCAACTTTACACTTAGATTTTGGAAAAACAGCAAAAAATAAATAATGGAAAGTAATTGAAAAAAGTCTTTATTTCTGGGGAGCAATTTGAAAACAACAGAAAAAAGTGTTTGGAAGGTGAACATCCCCTTTAAGAAGGGGTTGGATGGCTTTTAAGCAAGTTAGGGAATACAGGGTTATGGAAGATAGTTCATACTAGAAGTTGATCCAGGGACTCCATTTTGGAGTCAGGAAGGAATTTTTCCCCCTCTGAGGCAAATTGGAGAGGCTTCAGGTTTTTGCCTTCCTCTGGATCAACTAGCAGTTAGGCAGTTTAAAAAAAAGTTTTTTGTACGTTGCAGTATTTAGTACAATGGAAGGGTTACAGCCCTGAGGAGGATTCTTCTGTTAACCTCCTGTTTGTGATATAAGAGCTGATTGTCTCAGGAAACAATTTCACCTTAAATTTCCTGAGAAATCTGGGTGTCCAGTGGCCCTCCTTGAGGGGGGATAATGTAACAACTCCCTGGCGGTCTAGTAGGCTGGCAGGGACATCAACCACACTGCTCCTCTGATGCAGAAATGCCGTTTCCTTAGGGTGCAGTGGCATGCATTTCCTTGCTTTATAAGCGCATTGGCGCTGGCGTGTTTACGTCACGCGTAAATTCAAACTCTATTTAAAGGGAATTCAGTGTGCTGATCCTTTCCCATTGTAGGTTCATCTCTGAGAGTTCCTGGGTGCTATTCCTGTTTGTATCTTGTATCTGATTCCTGTTTTGACCCTGCCTGCCTGACTAATCTGACTTCTGTGATCCTGACCCCCGGCCTGGTAAACCGAATATTCTGTTATCTATATTCTGACCCATGTCTGTGTTGACTCTTCTTGATTGATCTCCCGGCTTTGATCTCTGCCAGTTTGACTCAGTTTATATTCTGCCTGCATCGTCCTGGCCTGGTTTTGACTACGTTTTCTGCATGCTCCTTGAACTGTGACCTTTTGCCCAAAAAGACTTTGCTAACAATAGTGCCCCTCTGCTCGTCCAGAACCTTTAGCTTGGCTCCTCTCTTAAATAAGACCTGGTGGCATCCAATTAGCCGAGGGCTCCTCCTGAGGTGAAAGGCGACTGTTATAGGTGGAAGCAAGAGCCGAGACCAGGGAGCTTAGCATTGGTTCTGGATTTTGGTTGCAGATCGTGACAGTATCGTGAGAATAAAAATTTAATATAAGATTAATCTCACTGAAACAAAACATTTTCTAAATACAATTAATTAAAAATTCAGTCCCATTTAGGAAATAATCAAGTTACGCTTCAGTATCTCACTCTCCACAACCTGTTACTCTTCATGCTGAGGGCTGGATTTTGATTGACAGGTAGGTCTACTATGTCTATAAGGGGGGCTTCCTTTCTTAGCAGAATAACTCAAATTACCAATAACTGCACACAGAAAAATATAATTTACATCAGAGCTGGCTATTTTTAAAGACTAAGCACCTGGGTTCAGGGTGCACCCCCCCCCCCCAAAAGGTGTATTAGACCTACATGCCAATCAAAAACTGACTCCACCGACTGCATGAATACAGAATAAAGAGAGACAGGTTGTTTAGAGGGGGAGCGTAAAGAGTAACTTGATTATTTCATAAATGATACAGATTTTTTTTTAATTGATTATATTTAGAAAGTTTCTTATTTCACTAAAATGAAACTGTTATTACATTTTCATGATAAATCCCCTTAAAGCAGTAGGGCATTTGGGTGGTGTTTCAAGGCTCTTGTGTGAGATATTGAGCAATTCTACTAATAAATCCAGCTATGCTGCTCATTATCAGACAACATGTACAGATGTTGTGCCCCAGGGATATTTTACAACAAATGCTCTACTACATTGTAGAATGTGGTTTCCCGTAATATCAGTAGGTGTCAGGCTTGCTTCTGAAATTCCAGCGTTTTACCATTTAGTGTTTCACATTGTGCTTTATATTCAATGCACAAAGATAGAAATATAGATAGACAGATGAAATACAAGGCTCATTTGTGAATACAACACATTATGCAATTGCTATGCCTTACCCACTGTACTGCATTTCCCAAACAGCATTATTGTGACACACCTTAAGATGCATCCACTGCAATTGGAATTTATGTTGGAATGGTCACTCATGACTACAGTTCTAAGATCTGATATTGATTATAAAAGTAATCAATAACAAGGGGACACAAATGGATCTATATAAAATACCACAACAGTCCCTCCTAAGGTCACACCTGGTAACAGCCTTACTAAAAAGGATCAATCTTAAATATAAAAAGAGGTGTAGCCCATTTGACATTTATTGCACTTACCAAGTTGCACTTATTTTTTTTAGATACTGATTATGTTGCCATGAGTCTGTCCATGTTACTGCATATTTTTATGAACTGTTTTATTTCCTGTTTAATTAATATATATGCATTTAAGAAACACTGGTACCCAAAATTATGGATACACCAAATCCAGGATTTTGGAATCGACCATTTATAGCAGCGTTCTGCTGAATCCAAGTGCCTGACCAAACAGAATCCCAATCCTTAAGATCACATGATTTTTTTGTCACACAAACAAGGAAGTGAAAGTTTTTTTTTTAAGAGCACACATAGTGCTTGGTTCTCTTTAACCCTTCCTGTGCTTAATTTGCATATGTAGCTATGCAACTTAGGCATAGTTCGGCCAAATCTTCCACAAAAGAGTTGGGGTTCAGCTGAATACCAAAAATAGATTTGGTGCATCTCTATGAAAAATATATATGTTGTAGTTGTTATAGACCATTACAACATCCTCTACCTACATTTCCATGGGTAGATGTTGAGTGCAAAGAGTCTGTATGCAACACATGCTTTATCGTTGGCTTGGGGGGGATTTAAGGAGCCTCCCCTATAGCAAAAGGGGGCCTAACATTTTACTGTATCTCTAAATTGAAAGAGAGAGGCATTTATGACTGCACTGCCTCACTTAACAGATAGAAGATTGACTTTGGTATGTAGAATTGAACCAGCAGGCCGTGGTTTGCTGGGAGAGAAACGAAATTGCCTTATTGGATCCTTTACGGCTGCCCAGAGCTTTCTACATAGTAAACTACTGCAATTGTGCGTGCATCAAATTTGATACTTAAGCATGTGAGAGACTATGCTGGTTTTGCAGTGTGACTGCTCAAGTAAGAGCCCCTCATTCTATATAAGTGTGGTTGGGATGTTTAAATGTTGTTTATTTAAATATTTTAAGTTAAGCAAAGCGATGAATAACTTTTGTATAGCTGGCCATGCTGAAAAATGTGATCATGTAGAAAAACATGATTTAGATAACATCATACAATCATTGTGCTTAAAGCCATTAAACCGTACTGTTGCCTTAACCTGGTAAAACCTAGGTTTTTGCTTGAGAAATTATTATAATTATTATAATTTATATTTAAATTATAGTTAAGCTGCTGTGTAACCATTCAAAGCTAAAATAGCAAAGGTTTAGTAGCAGATAACACATAAGCTCCGTAGAATATATATATATCTTACTTAATTAAAACACTTTCATTTTAGGTATAAAAATAGAAGTTATTGGTAACTGCATTTTGTACATGAGGTATATTTTCATATATGAATACAAGAGCTTTTAGCAAGCATATTAACAGCTGAGGCTTTCTGCTTTGAAATAAAGAAAATCCTCCATCTTGAAGGCAGTAGTATATTGATGCTATTTGCTGCTCCCTAGAGATGTGACAGCAATTGGCTAAACAAATTACTGTCTTCAGAAAAGGAACTCTCCCCCTGTGGCTATAGAAGCCAAAGGTTTATGTCTGTAATGATCCGCAGAAATCAATCTTTTATGATCTCTGTCTGTTACACTTTACTGGGAAGCTTTCCCATTTGAGCAGAGCTCTGCTTTTATCAGGCTAAAAATGCTAGTTTTTCCACTGCAAATCAATAGAGACGGAACACTCATCACTTAAGGGTTTCTGTAGTTATATATACATTTACTATATATTTTCACTGCTGGCATCTAACACAGTGTTGCAAAGGGCAAGGCACCACATTAAAAAAGCAAATATTAAACTGAAATAAAAACAGTCCTGTTGACAGGTACTGTATTTTGAAGAGCTTCATCTCAGATTGCAACGTGTAACTTCTTTATTACTATCATTCTGTATTAGACAAAAAGAAAAGTAAAAGCACTGCCTGAAATGACAAACTCAAATGAAAAAAAATATGTCTATGGGGCAAATTTAATATTATTCCCCATAATAAGCTCGACCAAATTCGCAAATCGAATGCTCATCGAATTGTTTTAGGCTATCATTTTGCTCGATATCCGATTTCTCGATGAATTCGTATGATCGGATACCGATCGTTCGATTTCACAAAAAAATATTGTGAAATTTCCTTCGAGAGTCCGAAAAATTCATATGATTCAAACGAACGAACGTTCCGATCGTATGAATGGTATTCGAGAAGGACTTAGTCTCTGAAGCCTATGGGGAGCTTCCCATAGGCTTCTATTACAATTCGGTAGGTTCAATCTGGCGAAGTAGGCAGTCGAATAACATTAAAATTTTAAATCCTTCGATCATCGAATGATCGAATATACGATCATTCGATCTATTCAATATTCGATGATCGAAGAGGCCAAATTTCACTTTACGAAAAATTCGTACGATCGTTGTTTGATCGAATTCTATTGAACTTCGATCATTTCACGTGAAATTCGTAAATTGGCCCCTATGTGTATATATTTATTTTCTAACCCTTATTTGTAAAAATATTTATTTTATATGTGTATATAAATGCCCTGAGTGTTATGAATTTATGTGAAGCACTGTATTAATTATATAAATAAATATATATATATATATGTATATATATATATAGATATATACATATATATATATATATATATATAGATATATACATATA
>CM044435.1:63777889-63822471 GCA_024363595.1 Xenopus borealis
AGTGTGCAGAGGGGGTTTGAGAGTGTGCAGAGGGGTTTATTATTTGGGGGCAAAGTAATTTGTAACGGGTCTCTGGGAGTGGGACTGCACGCTGCAATTTTTTTAACCCTCTTTCTGTTTACAAAATGTTGAGAGGTATGTGTTAGCATAACAGTGCTTCTCTTACAAATGTAACTTTTGGTGGTTTGCGGTGGGGGGCCAGAAGCACTACCTTGCCTAGGGCCCCGTTTAGTCTTAATCCGGCTCTGCTTCTCTGTACCCTCTCTAATTCAACAGTGTCCTGTTTGAGAACTGGAGACCAAAACATAGTAACATAGTAAGTTAGGCTGAAAAAAGACACACGTTCATCAAGTTCAACCTTTTAACTGTATTTCAACCTGCCTAACTGCTATTTGATCCAGAGGAAGGCAAAAAGCCCATCTGAAGCCTCTCCAATTTGCCTCAGAGGGGCAAAACTGTACCGCATATTCTAGATGGGGCCTTACCAGTGCTCTATAAAGTGGAGGAATGACCCTCTTCTCCCGTGAATCAATGCCCCTTTTAACACAATTAAAGACTTTACCTGCCCTTTATGCCCCTTACATCCCAGGTGCATGACTTTACATTTACATTTATCAACATCGAATCTCATTTGCCACTTAGCTGCCCAGATTGCCAGTTTGTCAAGATCCTGTTGCAAGGATGCCACATCCTGGATGGAATTAATTGAGCTGGATAGTTTTGTGTCATCTGCAAACACTGATATATTACTTGCAATACCCTCCTCTAAGTCATTAATGAACAAGTTAAATAAAAGTGGACCCAACACCAAGCCCTGAGGGACCCCACTAAGAACCTTACTCCAAGTAGAGAATTTACCATTAACAACCACCCTTTGTACCCTATCATGTAGCCAGTTTCCTATCCATATGCAAAAAACTTCATTAAGTCCAACAGACCTTATTTTAGAAAGTAGTCATATGTGGGGCACGTACTGTATCAAACGCTTTGGCAAAATCCAAATAGATCACATCTACTGCCCCCCGCCCCACAGTCCAGCATCTTACTTACCACATTATAAAAAGTAATCAAATTTATCTGACATGACCTATCTTTCATAAAGCCATGCTGATTGCTGCTCATAATGCTATTCACTAGGACAAAAATTTTAATGTGATCCTTAACAAGTAACATAGTAACATAGTAACATAGTAACATAGTAACATAGTAAGTTAGGCTGAAAAAAGACTCGCGTCCATCAAGTTCAACCTTTTTTTTTTTTTTTTTTAATTTTAACTGCCTAACTGCTAGTTGATCCAGAGGAAGGCAAAAACCCCATCCTAAGCCTCTCCAATTTGCCTCAGAGGGGGAAAAAATTCCTTCCTGACTCCAAAAGGCAATCGGACTAGTCCCTGGATCAACTTGTATAATGAGCTATCTTCCATAACCCTGTATTCCCTCACTTGCTAAAAAGCCATCCAACCCCTTCTTAAAGCTATCTAATGTATCAGCCAGTACAACAGTTTCAGGGAGAGAATTCCACATCTTCACAGCTCTCACTGTAAAAAACCCCTTCCGAATATTTAAGCGGAACCTCTTTTCTTCTAAACGGAATGGGTGACCTCGTGTCATCTGGAAAGACCTACTTGTGAATAAAACATTAGAGAGATTATTATATGACCCCCTTATATATTTATACATAGTTATCATATCACCCCTTAAGCGCCTCTTCTCCAGCGTGAACATCCCCAATTTGGCCAGTCTTTCCTCATAGCTAAGATTTTCAATACCTTTTACCAGCTTAGTTGCCCTTCTTTGTACCCTCTCTAATGCAATAATGTCCTGTTTGAGTGAGGGAGACCAAAACTGTACGGCATATTCTAGATGTGGCCTTACAAGTGCTCTATAAAGTGGAAGAATGACCCCCTCCTCCCGTGACTCTATGCCCCTTTTAATGCAGCTCAAGACCTTATTGGCCCTTGATGCTGCTGACTGGCATTGCTTGCTACAGCCAAGTTTATCATCTACAAGGACTCCAAGGTCCTTTTCCATAATGGATTTGCCTAGTGCAGTCCCATTAAGGGTATAAGTGGCTTGAATATTCTTACATCCCAGGTGCATGACTTTACATTTATCAATATTGAATCTCATTTGCCACTTAGCTGCCCAGCCTGCCAGTTTGTCAAGATCCTGTTGCAAGGATGCCACATCCTGGATGGAATTAATTGGGCTGGATAGTCTTCAAATAATTTTTCCACTACAGATGTCAAACTTACTGGCCTATAATTTCCTGGCTGATATCGTAAAAATCTGTTTGCTCTTTTAAAAAGTGGATTTCAGTGCAGAATTCTGCTGGAGCAGCACTATTATCATACCTGGACCGAAAACCCACCTTTGTACCTGCTTGGACCCACTACCAAACCCACAACTGCTTTATCTGCATGGGGGACAGAAAAAACATTTTAAAAAATGTGTAAAGGAGCAAATCTTGATATAGATAAGACCTACATCCCAACCCACAACCATGAGACCCACAAACCTGCAGGTTACCAAGGGTACCTGCAAGTACCTGGCCCTGCAGGGCTCTACCATAGAGCACTCCATTGAAATGTGTAGCGGGCATGATGGGGGGGCACTTGCGTGCCTATCCCAGTCTGTCACTCATAAATATAGTGCTAATACAGACAGGCAGCTCTGTACTCATGAGGGGACTGCAAGTCTTCATTTGGGGGCCACCTATGTGTGCCTCTCAAAGCTTACCCACAGAGCAGGGTAGGAGGTACCAAATGCATTTTTGCTCGTGAATCTGGACATTTCCTGCTAAGAACCTGTTTCTTTGCAATTATATGAAGAACTATATTTATGTCATTATTTAGATGGTGTTAGCCCAGAGGAATTTTTTATAGTGCCAATTCCTCAGTAAATGTTTAGGCATTTAGACTTTATTTGCTTATGTTAGGAACATTGAATGACTTACTTTTAAAAGGCATTGTCCTAAGTGCTGAGGATGGATTTTGAAGATGTTCTAAATCCCAGATCCAAGATTAACTAGCAAGCATATGCAGAATGCACATGCAAGCTTTCCTGTATTTGTGAAGTGACAGCTGCCAATAGGCTGTAAATATTAGAGGAGGCCTAGAGTGCAACACAGCAGCTATGATGCTGAACTAGGGGCAAGCTCAGCATCACATTTTCTTATTGCAAGATGCTTAATCTTCATGGGGAAGGCCTTCCTTTCTACTCTTTCTCTTACTACATGGCACATAATCTCTGTATATTAGAAATATTATTTATTATATTAACTGTCCTTCCTGTGTTGTTATATAAGGTTTACAGGGAGTGTGCCATAGGGGCCAAATTGTTGTGTGCTCTTCCTCTTTTATTTTTGGTGGAAAGCAATTACAGGTTTTTTGACTATGCGGGACAATTTCTATTGCTATAGTGCTTTTAAAAATGTTAACTCAACCCTGGACTTGGCATCACTCCCACCTATTACATGCATGGTTTGAGGGATCATAGATAAAGGAAGCTTTTTTGTAAGACAATCACACAACGCTCTATCACATTATTTGGTGATAGCAGAAGCTCCTAGAGAGAAAATGTCTTATGCACTGATCATATATGATGACAGCCAGTGATGTATCAGGCCTCTGAACCACACAACATTCAATTTAAGCAATAAACACATTCTTAGCAAAGTTTACAAAATTACTATCATGTGATAGGGTAATAAAATGCAACTATGTATAAACATTCTGTTAAAATGTTCACTGATAGTATGGCAAACCCTTCATAGACCAAAAGCTGCTGAATGGGGAGAAGTAGAAGTGTTATTAGAACAGTTTTCTGCTGTTTATATAAACTTTACCATAAAACAAAACTCTCTGGTAATTAGTAAGTTTAGAATATAAAAAATAATTAAAATTATAGGTTAATTCACAAACCAATCTTAGATGTCTCTAAAAAATAGGATTGCAACATTTTAATGCTTCAAAGTTATAATACCGCCAACAACTTGTCCCTTTAAAAGACACACTGGGGGTATAATTACCGATTATCCAATGTTTAATAGAAAGAAAAAGAAGGAACAACCCTGTATGTCTTTATTCCCTAATATATAAAAATACCTAAACAACGTAAAAAACCTGGATTCGCTTGATTGTTATACCGCTAATCTCCACAATTTTCAATATAGAATAAAGTGCTAGTGCTTGTATTTTAATCCATCAACAAATTAAGTTTAAAAAAATTCTCCAATCAATTCACCATCCAATCAATCACCCCAATTGATATCTTGACTATGAAATTTTCAGGTAAATTTAATGATGTAAATTAATATAATTTATCATCCAACAATTAATTAAAATTTATAACATACATCAATTAAAAAGATAAGTGCACCTCAATTAATTTATACATGTTTTTAGTCTGTCCGATGAAAATGGAGCAAACTGACTTAACCCTCAAATTGGAGAACTTTCAAATGTAATGGATATAATGTTGCATTGCTGTAACTGTGTTTATTAGTTATGTGCTTAACTCACATCAACTTCCTTACCCCAGGGATGATCCACCAGAGTTACTGTTAATTAAAAAAACTTTCACACTGTCATTGTAGTTAGCTGACCCTTTTCAAGTCCTACTCTGGCATTTCTTAAAGGATTTCCAGCAGCAGTGGCCCACTAGGGCTATGACTTTAAGGTTCCCCTTAGGATCTCCAGGACCCCCTCCTGATGTTCAGTAGCCCCATGCAAGCGAGTGAGGGTGCTCCACACCACATAACTTTAATTCAAATTTTTGCCAGGGGAACCCAGGCAAGGAAATGGACCTGGGTCAGCAGTGGCCCACCAGGTTTTTTCCTGGTGTCCTGCTGGCCCAGCCTGACCCTGCATACCTTTACTACAATGCAGATAATGCTGGTAAAAACCCATGAAATTATTTTATTCATGACATGTGCACACATAGCTTATAGTCTATGCTATCTACATATGTAGTTCAGTGCCCATTGCTTCCTTCGACACAAATAGCTATTTATAATTCGAAATATGCACAGCTTCTTACCTAAAACATTTATTTGTGCATTTTATCCATAGCAAAAATTTATATTAACACACCCTCCTGACGTGTTTCATACTATTGGGTTTATTTTGTACAGATTACAGGGCTAGCCATTTACAGTAGCTATATTTATTTAACCCTCATAGCCAAATCAATAACATATTCCATTCCTCTAAGTTTGGAACCTGTATATACTGTATCAATCCACTACTTTATTTCTCTATAAAGAAGTTAAAAAATTGGCCATCCAGGGAATAAGGAACATGACCTTTATAAAATAGTTATAACAATCTGATTGTGCACAATAATAGCTATTTGCAATCCTTAATTTGGGCATTTTATATTCTACTGTAACATATGTTCAGTTTTAGGATGCATAAAATAAGATCTTAGAAAGTAGCATGTTTCTACTTAACATAAAATTAATATTGCATGAAAATTGGAAAGAATTCTGACATTTTAAGCATTTGTATTTCTTACTGTCTTGGTGTTATCTCTGCCCTGATAAATATCATTATTAATAAGATGAAGCACAGACACCATCCATCTACTGCATGGATATTTCATTTTCTTTTTAGCAGTAACTGCCTCATTTTTACTCTGAGACACTGCCTGCTTTTGGACTCCAGACAAGAAAGCCAGACAAAGTCATTTATCAGTGCTGTTCTAATCTGTCTGATTTTATTAGATATAAGATTTTTTTTTGCAACAAAATAAAAGTTAGATCTATTTTCCAGCAGAGGAAACGGATTACAGTGAAAATAAATATATACCAGTTTTATTTGTACAGTAATAATGTACACATACTAAAATATTGAAGCCTGTGTCAGAAATAGACAGGCAAAGATAATGTACATTTTCTAAATTCTTTAGTACTAGTGATATAAGTGTAACAGGTAATAGCGTATGGACACATTATGTAAATCTCTGCATCTATGCATTCTGTTCCTACAAGTGCAGCTGGATATCACTGCATAAACCCTACCATTTATGTATTTAAATAAATGTTTGTGAGAAGTTGCACGCCTCCCTTCAACATACAGTCTTAAACAGCAGCAAAGCAACAAGGGACAGAAATTAGAGCTAGCCACATTAAATTCTCCAAAAAATCGCCTCCAAGAATCTCATAGGATGAATAGAAAATGTTGAGGTTTTATTGTGGTGAGCTTTAATTTCACACTATATAATCTACCTGGAAGATCGTAACCTTGAACATGATGGACAAAAATCTATAAAACTTGAAATTGCTGGTTATCAGTTTACAGCAAACAGTTACAGCAAATGTATTAAATATGTTAAAGGGATCCTGCCATGGGAAAACATGTTTCTTTCAAAACGCATCAGTTAATAGTGCTGCTCCAGTAGACTTCTACACTGAAATCCATTTCTCAAAAGAGCAAACAGATTTTTTTATATTCAGTTTTTAAATCTGACATGGGGGTAGACATTTTGTCAATTTCCCAGCTGCCCCATATCATGTGACTTGAGCCAGTACTTTAGGAGGGAACTGCTTTCTGGCAGGCTGTTGTTTTTCCTTCTCAATGTAACTGAATAGTATGCAGTGGGACATGGGATTTTACTATTGAGTACTGTTCTTAGATCCACCAGGCAGCTGTTATCTTGTGTTAGGGAGCTGTTATCTGGTTACCTTCCTATTGTTCTGTTGTTAGGCTGCTGGGGGGAAAAAGGGGAGGGGGTGATATCACTCCAACTTGCAGTACAGCAGTAAAGAGTGATTGAAGTTTATCAGAGCACAAGTCACATGACTTGGGGCAGCTGGGAAATTGACAATATGTCTAGCCCCATGTCAGATTTCACAATGAAATATAAAAAAATCTGTTTGCTCTTTTGAGAAATGGATTTCAATGCAGAATTCTGCTGGAGCAGCACTATTAACTGATGCATTTAAAATACTTCATAACTAATCCAATGATCTATTGTCTTCAATGACAGGTAGCTCTGCAAAAAAATAGTTTCCATTTTTTGAAAGATAATATAGAGGATAATGATGCTTAACTACAAATGCTGGTATCCAACACAGTGTCGAAGCTGATGGGCTGAAGATAAATTACATAAAATGTTGCAGATTTAAATAGGCACCCTTCAAATACACCAAATGGTGGACAAAACCTAGCCTTCTAAGGAAAATCACATACCAGGGGACCACTGTGAATGCCATTGATCATATCTATTTTAACTCTTTACAAGGAATTGTCCCAGGTAACTCAGGACTCATGCTTACAATATTTTCATGTTGTGCAAATGTTGTAGCTCTTGGGTGCTTGTATAATGTATGCATGGGACATCTCCTCTCAACCTGCTTTTCCTTTCTCTCTCTTCTATTCTACTTGGCCGGCTGGTATGTGTCCATTAAGCTTATAATGCAACTGTGGATTTCATGATTATATTACTATAATCATATTTCATACCTGATTACTGATCTGTTTATTAGTGACACTCCTAATGCTTTATTTACGTAATTACTGTTATCGCAAAATTAATAAAAATAGATAATAATTGAAAAATAATAATACTGTATAATCGTACCACTCATGTTATAAAAAGGAATAATAGAGGCACTTAGGGACCATAGTGTTCAATGCTCTTTGATAATACATTTGATATTAAAAGAAAATGTGTGTAAATCAGGTGCTGTACTCATCAGAAATGTTACACACGTTATAAAATTTTGTTTCATATATTGGTTTGTTTCCAGTATGTACTGGCAATGCTCTGCCGCTGCAGAGGGGTATTCAGGAGGGTACAAGTAAGGTGGGAGGCCTGGGGTATACCCGTAGATGGCAGGACAGAGTCTTGAAGCTATAGTGAAACACGGTTTAATAAATAATAAACTTACATAAAAAGGTGCAAACAAAAGTGCAGGTAGTGATGAGAAAAACAGCAATCAGGATTCATAGTAAACAGGCCACGGTTAGAACCGGGGAATCTGCAGCAGTTGGAAGGAACACGGGGAGTGACAAGAAAACGTCAAGCAGGAATCGTAGTCAGAACAGGCAAAGGTCCATATTGGGAATCCACCAAGGTAGGGATCAGGATACAGCAATGACCAAGCACCGAGCAAGGGGACATGAATGAAGATGGGAAACCCATGAGGGTAATGAAATGGGAGGAGACAGAATAGGAACAGGAACAGGCAGAGTCAGGAACATATAGATGAATAGCTCAAGAGCCTCCAATGGCTCACAATGTAAATGCAAGTCCAGAAACCTCAAATACAAGATTTGAGTCCTGGTTGGTCCTGACAGTACTTAAATATCATTGCAAGTAACATTATGGAATATGACTTTATAGTCGTTTACCAATACATTTTGAAATTCATTAATACACATAGAATGATGGACCTGTGCTACAACAATTTATAGCACTTTTCTTGGAAACTCTTTCTGCTTCTTGTAATTTCTCCCAGGGCATTCCTTTCATAGAGTGTGCCCTTCAGAGCAAAAATCTATGTTGATTAAAATCTGTTTTCAGCAATAAATTGTTTCAGTTTTAACACAGTAATATATGCGTCATTTCATTCATTGCTTCCGATCATGGCTTAATCTTTTCCACTTAGAGTTCAAATACTATCTATTTATCTTTCTTTGTGGCAGTGTAGCGTGTGCATTTTTTGAAAACAACACTGTGTAATAAAAAGATAGTTACGCCTAGTGGTCTATTTATAAAAGGCTGAATTTGACCACGAATGCTATGAAAGTTATTAAAAGATCCAAGTATAAAAAGTACAAATGGAAGAAAAAAGCTGAACAATGTGCTGAAAAATGTGAAAACATCTAAAACCTTTACAAATCTAAATTTGTCAGATAATGACTAGTGAAAAAAATCTGAAAACATCTACAAATCTGAAATACTTAAAAAAGGTCCAGTAGGGTCCATGCATCTCCCATTGACTTCTATGGACCTTCACCAGCTTATACTTGGTTATGTATTAGAGTTTGTCACGGTTTTTACACTTGATAAAGTGTCCCTGTGGGGTAACTTCAAGGATGTATGTGTCTGTTTTATTCAACAGAGTTTACAACAGGGTTTCCTACTCAGTCCAGTAAATTAAAATGTCCAAATGCCTGCACAGATTATTCAACCTAAGTGAATAAAGCCCTTATCTTTCTTACCATTTGCCCTGCCTTATATAAAATTATGGGAAAGGAGGAATTTGTCATACTTACTGTGATTTCGTGATTCCTTTCCTGGCCATCCACACGATCTGTATTAAGGGAGAATACCCAGTCATCTAAGGGAGAGAAGAAAAAACTCAGATTTGCTGCATATACAATTTATTCAAGGTTTCTGGTACCAGTAAGTGGTGAGTTCCACGGACAACATAGCCATTTACTAATGACAGTTCATGTCTAATCCTGTAGTAAGGTTGAAGATCAGGGTTTCTTCTCAGCATTTGTCCATTTGCTTTGTAAGATGTCCCGTAGTTTTTCTTGGATTGGACATGTGAGGCAAGCTGGCTTAAAATCAGCAGATGTAACTGTATATGATAATATATCAGTCAGTGCTACTTCTTCGTCCTCATCCAGAAGCTGCAGGTAAAGGTAAACGTGACAAACAATCGGCAGTAATATTTTTCAAACCTGGTTTGTATTGCATTTTGTAGTTGAAATTCAGTAGCCTTGCTGACTATTTAGCTATACCCATTCCAGCTCTTCCTAGTCCCTTTGGTGTAAGCAGGGTAGTTAAAGGGCTATGATCCGTGCATAATGTAAATTCTCTAGCCCATAGGTAAGTTCTCCATTTTTCTGTTGCCCAAACACATGCTAGAGCTTCTTTTTCAACAGCTGAATACTTACACTCTGTCTGTGTAAGTGTTCTGGATGCAAATGCAACAGTTTTTGTGTGAGAACTGCACCAACGCCATAGTCTGCAGCATCTGTAGTAACCATAGTGGGTAGTGCGGGATCAAATACAGCTAGAGCTGGACTGTTCACAATTAACTGATGCACTACTTCAAAGTTATGTTGAGCAGTCTCTGACCAAACCAGACTTGAAGTTTCACATATTAGTGCTCTAAGTGGCTCCACAACTGAAGCATAGTTGGGAATAAACTTAGAATACCATAAAGTAAGACCTAAGAAAGCTTGTAAGGTCTGAAAATCAGATGGTGTAGATGCTTGTGTTACAGCGTTGACATGGTCAGGGTCAGGCAGTAATCCCTCTTGTGAAATTATATGACCCAGAAATGACAGCTGAGTTTGTCTGAAGTGGCATTTGGAAAGGTTCAGTTTCAATCCTGCAGAATCAATGCATTTCAGAACCTTTTCTAGGTACCTGTCATGAAGATCCATAGTTGGAACATAGGCAATTATATCATCCAAGTAGCATTGTACAGAGGTATGTCATGGAGTATAGAAGACATCAGTCTTTGAAAACAACTCGGTGCTGAAGCCAGTCCAGCTTCTGAAAATATTTCCTCTATGTGTGGCAAGGGATGATTATCCATAACAACTGCTTTATTAGGTTCACGGAAATCAACACACAGTCGAATACCTCCAGTTTTCTTCATTGTTACAACAATTGGTGAGGATTCAGATTTTTCAATCACATCTTGCTTTACCAGTTTCTTTAGTTCATGTGAGACAGTCTCCCTTACAGAGTAGGGCAATCGTCTCAATTTCTGGTGTACTGGTTTTACATCTGGACTCAACTTAACTTTGTGCACAACGTTCTTTGCACAGCCCAGTGAAGTGTTGCTTTGTGGTGAAATTTTAGACACAGGCTGTGTGACAGGCACTGGTGCTGTAGTAATAAGACCATCAACTAATTGTAGGTTTAATGCAGCAAAGATATCCCTTCCAAGTATAGCAGTACCCTTATTCACAATGTAAAAGTCACATTTTGCAGTATTTGATTCAAATTGTACAGTCACTGGCAAGCAACCAAGCACAGGGATCAGATCCTTTAAGTAATGGACCAGTCTAGGGTCAGGTACAACAAGCGTATCTTTTGCAAAGTACTGTATTTCAAGAAAATATCCTTTGGTAGTATAGAAACAGCTAAACCTGTATCAAGCATCAGGTTAATGGAGCGTCCATTGTCAGCAGACGCAGTATTGCCATTGACAGTGCATATAAACTTGTCTGGAATAAATGTACACTGAATACTGTAACATTTGTAGTAGTGACTTCATGAACATGTTTATCAGAACTGCGGCAGGTTTTAGCAAAATGACCTATGTTTAAGCATTTGCGACACTGTACCACTTTTGCAGGACATGTAGCATAATTTACAATGTGTTGTCTTGAACCACTATTTTTTTTTTTGTATTTGCTACACGGTTTTGAGGGAATCCCTTTCCTTAGCACTGTATTTTGCCTGTGACTGTGCATTATTAGGCCATAGTACTGGATTTACAGTCTGTATAGTGCTTGACTGAGAGTTTTAGGGGTAGATTCATCAAGGAGTGAAGTTCCGCCACTAGAGGGAAATTCCACAGCTCTCAATTCATTTCTATGGGATTTTGCAAGGCATATTCATCAATGGGTGAAGTGAAAGTTCACCCTTTGATGAATACACCTTTAAAAATCCCATATCCTATTTGGTCTCTTAGCATTTCATCTGTTAGAATCCCAAACTCACAGGTAACAACCAGCTCTCTTAAAGCTGCTACACATTGTTCTGTGGATTCGCCATAACGCTGTCCACATTGGCGGAATTTATATCTTTCAGCAACCACATTTACTCTTGGCACAAAAAAAGTTCTTTATAGCAGTAAGAGCAGTTTCATAAGACTCATCAGGTAATGATAATGTATGGAATATAAGCTGTCCCTCTGCTCCCAGGTAATGAATACGTAAAGCACGCTTTCTAGCTGCAGAAATCTCCCCTTGATCAGCAGCAATAATGTAATTATCTAACATACGGATCCAAGCAATAAAAGGTATGGTAGGCTCACCAGGGTTTGGTAGAAAAGGTGCAGGCTGCTGCAGAGGTAGAAAAGACATCCTTGTCGCCATTTGTTGTGTTTGGTAGCCGAGGCTGAGAAGGGTAGAACAGTGCTTTATTAGCAGGTCATGCAGCCATTACATAACAGCAATAAGTCTTACTTTCACTTTCAAGTTGTACAGAAAGTCCTATGTATGCACAGTGCCACCTGCATTTGTATAAACACCACAGTTTCCCACACACAAACTCTGGGAGTATGTACACTTTACTTGTCCTCTCTCCCAGCAACACTTCCTTTTTTCAACAGCACTTCCTCTCTCCCTCTTCCTTCCTGTCAGCTCACAGAGGGTGATGCTCCTCCCCCTGATTGCACAGTACAGAAGAGAGACAAGTGTACACAGCTCTCCTACATACAGTATATGGGAACATTTTATTTTGGGAATGCTGCTGACATGCTTAGCTTAATTACATTACAGAAATAACTATCAAAAGAAGATCAATAGCATTAAAGCAACAGATCATTACTTTTACAAAAAAAAGGTTTTCTTTATAGTGGTGACCAAGCGACCTGACCTTGTGACTTTAATTTGCTGATTACTGACCTAAATTGTAAAGGACTGTTCCAATAGTTCTCAATATCAGACTGACCAGTCTTATTTATTTGAAATGAAAATCTAGTTTACATGAGTTACTACATTTAATGAGGATTATAAACAAAATAAAGTGAAGCTATATGCATCTATAACATTTATTATACCAAAACACAGTTTAGTTTACTTGATAAAAATGCAGAGAATGGCCAATTCTCTATTATGAAGCACTTGGGTTAATGTGTTTAACATTAAACACAGGTAGGTTTTTCATAATTTACATATGAAGCCAAATATCAGAAAAAAAAGATCCATAATTTTGCTTTAGTCCCACATTCATTAATTATTATATGCTTTTCAGTGGCCTACCTTACATTTTCCTTACCTAACATTTTCAAATACATTTTGCTATTATCACGCAAAAAAGTTGTAATTTCATTTGTTAACTAAGGGGATCCCTACATTTGTAAAATTTCCAATGGCATGGTGTCATTATCAGTGATCTAGGGATTTTGTTTTAAACTTAAACAATCACATTAGATAGGTGTTACAACTGTAAACATGAAAACTAGGGTTAGATTCTCAGTACTGCTTTTAGATTTAAAAGGATTTAGAAAAATAAAAAAATAAGATTTGGGCACAGATGTCATTTTTAAATTGAGAGGAATTAAATTTCTAAGCAATGTCCCAATATACAAAAGTTAAAAAGTGTGATTTTATTTTAATATTATATATAAAGTATTTATAACTGAATGATAGCGAAAATTACCTTACCCCTAGGGGCTGGAGGCCAAGAACACTTTGCAGCCCTGTTATGGTAAGGATTTTAACACTCTTATAGGGGAATGTAATATAAGTCAGTAAGGCAAAAACTATTTGCAATGCGAAAAGTTATGCCTCTGTGCGAACAATTTTTGCTTTGCACGAATTTAATATAGCTTTTGCGAACCCGGAAACTGTTTACCGACCACTTCCGACAGTAGAAGAAAGTTTGCAAATTTTACAGCTTGCACCAATGCCCAGTCAATGTTATAAAACTTCTTACTGAGAAAGTCGTTATGTTTGCTCCAAAAGATTATGACACCTTCAAGCACTTCTAAAGAGTGCACAATTAAAATTCGCAATGCGCAATTAAAGTTCGAAATGCGCAATTAAAATTCTCAATGCGCAATTAAAATTCTCAATGCGCAGTTAAAATTCGCAATGCAATAACAGTTTAAGGAACAATATTACATTGCGAGATGTGGATTTTTAATCTTATTGATGCACATTATTTTGCTCTTTGCGAATTTAATTACATTCCCCCCTTAGATTGATTGACACAAAATAGTGAAATATTAAAAAATAGTCCAATGTCAAATTTCCTGTTAAACAAAAACATGAAAATGAAAGATAAAAGAAGCAAACAATCAAATATACTACAGAAAAATGCTGATCAACTAGCGGCAGATTCTAAACCAATCTTAAGAAAAATGATTGGTGTGCAGACAAAGGCAATTAGGTGATTGAAAAATATATTATCTTTACTTTTTAATTCTAGGAGAACAGCAATTCACCCTTCAAGAAATATTATATCCTGACTTGCCTGAATTTTTCAATTTCCTAATTATATAAAGACAATATTAATCAATGTCATGTTTTTGCTAAATATATGGACATGTTCCTGCAGTTTCTTTGTGTCATTATATTCTTCTGCCAATTTCTTGTAACTTGCCTAGTAATGTGTTTAACAGCCCTCACATTAATTTACTCAGTGGGCCATTACCAATTCAATATGAGATTAAAGAGCAGCTGGTAGATTTTGCTCATTGTTATTTACCACTTTAGAAATAACAGGGTAAGCATAAAACACCCCTTGAAAAAGTAATATCATTTCATTTTTAATTAAAAGGGTTACACTTTCCAAATGACCAGCTCATAACTGCATTGATTTAAAGTGACAAGCCTATTAAACTATATTCATTCTTATTTTCATTTACATAATCTATTTATTTACTTACAGTTAAAAAAAGAGAGAGTCCTACTCATGGACTAGGAGCTTACCAGAGTTTACCAGACTGTTATACTATGTGTCTATTTTGCTAAAGTGCATACCGATGGAATTTTGTTGTACCGCAATGCCGTACAATTCATAAAAGTACAATATAAATAAAAGTACAATATATAAAAGTACACACAAGGAGGAAAAGTCAGTCAATAAATACAATAAATATACACAGAGCTACTGTCAATGTGGTAAGAGACAGCAGGAAGGAGGTCCCTGCCTAAGTTGGTGGATAACATTCAGGCATAAATTGGAGGGGGGAAAGTACACAAGGTAAAGACATTGCCCAGTAGGTACCAGGACTAAACTAATGTTTTAGTGCTCCAAAAGGTACACTTTTCTTGAAGAGGTTGAGAGAGCACTCCTTGCAGAAGAATTCAGGAATAGAATCCCAGAGGTAATGAGCAACAAGAAAGTTTTGAGAAGAGAGATGGCAGTGGATGTTGATGGTGTGAAAAGAAAGTGACTCTGAATATGGAAAGCATGGGATAGGGCAGCACCAAGGCAAGACATAAGAAATTTATAGTGGAGGAAGGCTGCTTTTGTACAGATTTCCTACACGTGCTCTGCTGTTTGCATACAGGAATGCAGAAATCGCATCTGAGATTTCATTCAGGGATGGAATTGCGGGCTTCATTGCATTGTGGCTGCAGAGGGGCATGGGTATTGATAGCAGCAGTCACAACTGAGTTATAAGTATTTATAAGTAAATCAGGATCAGAGGAAATACTGCTCAAGGAGATGCTAGAACTGACAGAATGAGAGCA
Organism: Xenopus borealis; assembly: GCA_024363595.1. Classification (NCBI taxonomy): domain Eukaryota; kingdom Metazoa; phylum Chordata; class Amphibia; order Anura; family Pipidae; genus Xenopus; species Xenopus borealis. Next base: position 63,793,237 of record CM044435.1, read on the forward strand.
GTTCTATCCACAGAGGGGGGAGTATGCAACATCGAAAAAGTGATAAGATGGTGATCTGAAAGAGGAAAAGGATCACTGTTTTCTGCAAAAAGATTTAGGTTTTTAGTAAAGACCATATCTAGGAAGTAACCATCCTTATGCGGTGCTGTAATTGTCCAAGGCTGGAGATCAAAGCAGGTGGTAGATGGAGAAATCGTGATGGGCAGAACTTGGAAGGGTCATCAATGTGACAATTGAAGTCAACCAGAATAATGCAGGGCTGTCAGAACGTAGCGAGATGATAGAACTGCTGAATTGCATGCACTGCAAAAGAAGGAAACAAGAAGGAAGGAGGTGTAGAGATTATAAAACTGAAATGCCAGTTTTTATAACATTTTATTTTTTAGAAAAGTATAAGTACTTACTAGTTCACTGCACAGGAGCAAATTTTACCACGAGTTAGTAATGATAATTAGTAAAGTTAAAATTAATTTAAAGGAACAATATAAATGGTGGTTTCCTGTTATAGTAAAACTTCTGTGATAAATAGTCCATCCTAACATAATTCATTGTGCTAGATAATGCTTTAGGGCTAAGGCACAACATATTATCACCCAAAAACACATTTGAGAATGCTAGTTTTGGATGCTTTGTGAACATGTGACGGGACAAATAGCAACATTTTGATAACCATCCCAAATACATACATGTGCACCCTATTTTGATTCAAGGATATTTTATGTAAACATGATGATTTTCTTCTAACCTGTTTCCATATTTAATCAAGAAAGTTCCTTGCAGAAATAAGAAATGTCAGAGAAAATGAAAGCCATGCACCTGTGTGCTCATTAGCAATGATGTGCTGCTTATTTCCCTTACTGTCTACTCAGAATTTTTTTGATCAGTTCTAAAGTATTCAGCAAAACATTTCTCAAAAACACCTCCCCCCAAATATGTAATAGAGAGTCATGTCATTCTACCACCTAGCCTGAGACTGAGCTACTCTGTTCTGTGATCAAAATGAATTGGAGATAACAAACATGAACATTTTCTGAACAAAATAGAAATAGATGTAGACTCAAACTGCTCTGTATAAAAAACTGTAGTAAAAATGAGAAATATTCATTAGGAAGATAAACCTTATAACTGGTTTCCAGGGATGCAACAGTCTAGCGTTCATTCCCTAATTTCTGCAGGCACTTTTCTTTATTAGAGTATCATAACTAATAGGGTCTTTGAATATATAATATAATCCAGCTCAACAACATGGGTAATAAAATCCACATCTCATCCCTTCTCTTTCCTACTCCACGTGTCTCGGAGACAGATTCAGTTCTAATAAATCACTAACAATTTAAGTGTTAAACACTTCACTACTCTCTAGGGAACATTCCAAAAAATGCTCAATATTTATGTGAACATTAATTACCTGCTAAGTCACAGTAGCATTTGTTGAAGAACCTGATAACTCCTCCAACAGTTATTACATTGCACACAGTGAAACCTTACGTTCCTGTTATAGATTTGTTGCCATGAAGGGATAGACATGCCAGTAATGCATACCATCTACAGTTTCTGACTAGGCTGGTGAAACACAGGGAAAAACCACAGTGGGCCCTGTGGGGAACACTGTCTACATATATGTATTTTTAGCATGGAAGAAATTAATTATATTTACATGTTGGAAAGTCTCTACTTGCCACAAAAATGTACCTCTATACTGGGGATAGGGAGCAGGAAGGAGCTGTAGCTGGTGTACGTCCATTATTTTCTAGACATAGAATGAAGCATTCATTTGAATTTGTAGTTCCAAAATCCAAGATGAGGAATTTATGTGTACAATTTTGAAGGCCTCGATCATAACTATAATAGAGATGCCGGACCTCTATACTGGTGCAGTAAGTGCAATGTATTTCTAGCCATATTCATTTTTGGGGTTTATTTCTCCTTTAAGGGTTGTGGGCTTACAGTGACACTATAAAAATAAAATTGTGAAAAGCTTGTATTCTAATAAGTAGCAGGACAAGCTCAACGCTTTCCACAGTGGGTCCAGGTGCTTGTGCCCCAGACCTTCAGAAAAGGGGAGCAACACACAAGAAACTTGAAAAGAGGCAGGCACCACTCCGGAACTTCAAAGTCAAGTTAGTCAGTTGAACCCAGGAGTTAAATATAATGTAAAATAAACTATTTTTGTATTTTGGCAATATTTTGACTCCTGGATTCAACTGAATAACCTGACTTTGGAGTTCCGTAGTGGTGCCTGCTTCTTTTCAAGTTTCTTGTGTGTTACAGGGACACTACCATTAAACTAGTTATGGTGATAAATTTGCTAGTGCAGGATAGCATAGAAAATGTAATTATAACATTAGATTTTCCTATGGTAAACTGGAAAGAGATCACTTAGATGAGTGGGCAAGTGTGGACCCATCTGTGCTTCCAGCTTGCATAACAGCCTCAATAAATATCTACTGGTGAAACAACTACTTAGTCTTGCTGAATTTGCTTATTATAGGGATAAGGGATCTAGCTCATTTACTAAAAGTATCCTTAACAGCTATACATGGGGACTGTATTGCTGTTGGTTTCTGTGTTGATTGTGCAAATCACTCATTAAATGCCACAGGCTTTAGACTGAGAAAAGAAGGGATTGCTCAGAGCAAAATTATAAATCATTTAAAATGTAAAAGTAATAAACAACTCTGAAGGGGGCTCACAAAAAGTACTAAATGACTACTCCATCTTTACATCTGGAGTTACAGCTTTTTTTTGGCTGGCAAATCTAAATTGGTGAAAACATATGAATGCTCACTAACACATGCATTAACCACAACTGTTCTGGGTGAAAGCATGCTGGAGGTATTCCATACAAATACAATAGTAACTTATTTAATGACCCTGTCTCTTGACACTATAATAACAAAAAAACAACATAATAATAAAATGTAATCGCTGCATTTTTATATCACTATTACTAGTAGCAATAGTTATGTATGCTACTACGGCATTTCCCAGGGAAGGAATTCCGCTAATTAGTTCATTATCTTGTGTGAAACTTCAATAGATCATATTCAAAGTCTCCCCCACTCACATCTAAGAGAGGTTAGCCCATAATCCCCCAGTTCCTATAGTAGCAATATTGGCTACCCATTTCTCCTGTGTAATAAAAATGGTATTGCAAGTAAAAGATAATGATATTTCGTGATGGTGTACAGCATACATACAACGTACATCAAATCCTACAGCTCGTAAGTGCCATGAACATTATGCAGCAAGAAATAGTTATGCAGCAGGGGTCTGCAGATGCTGTGTTTATGTGTACTCAAAACTCTAGAGGATTGTTAGTTCAATCACTTTCCACATCAAACAGTCAGAAGCTTTCATCAGCACTTAGGCAATATGAATAAATGGGCTTGGCAAGCTTGCCTATTCCATCACAAAAGCTAATAAAGGTTTCCCATTTGGGAACTGAATATTTCACATTTTGCATTTTTTTCTCCACGCAGCTCTAGATGTTTTTTAAATTCCTGATTCTTAAAAACGTATACTGGAAAATGCGGTTTCTTTTTGAAACGATAATACAAAATAAAGCTTTAATAATATCAGTGAGGCTTAGAGCTAAAACTGGAGGAATTTTGTGAGCAGACAAGATTTGTGTAACACAATTGGAGAATACTGATTTGCACGGAGGAAGACTGAAGCAGTAATAAGGTCACAAACTGACCAGCAAATATAAACTGTTTTCACATGTGTTTAGTTAAACAAGGTTATTAATTTTTTGAAGCAGTAAATTAATTTAAAAATATCAATCATTTTATTTTGCTTTTTGTTCTCCCCAGTAGGTGGTGCTGTTGAAGTGGGATAACGAAAGCTGAAATACATAATTAGCATTGCTACAAAATCTTTTAAAAATCTTGTTCATTTTTAGGAAATGTTCATCTAATTAATGTCCATTTTAAGGATCCATTATGACCAAGTGAATGGTAATACTAGAAAATGAAAGTATGCAGATACTGCAAGATCCATGGCATTAGCTGCGTTAATCAATAATACAAAAAGTCATGTACCTAGCCCTTGGCTCTTACACACAGGTGTTTATGTGTTAACTGAGCCCATTCTTTTCTGTTGTGCATGTACCCATAACACTGTGCTGAACCACCAAAATCAGATGAGAAGCAACATGTAGCATTTGGACTACACCTGGCAGCTTACTGTGGATACAAGAAACTTAGGGAAGAGTGGGTTCCTTTAACTTATGAATTTGCATATCCAAAAAAGTAACCACATGGCATTGCATGTGTAAACATTCATGCATAAGAACCCTTTTTTTAAAGTAAAAAAAAAAAGCAATTGAACTATATAATCAGAATCCTTTGGGTACTACAATGCCCTCCCACACTCCAAAAACAAACAGGCAGGTAAATTGGCTCTTGATAAGCTCAAATCAAGAGCTGCATGGCAACTTCTTTATATAAACTATAGTAATACTTGTTGTTATTACTGTTCCATTAACAAACTCCACAAGCACACTTGCTGGTTATACTACAGTAACAGTGGGCCTCCTGCCTCTCTGCCCAGTCAGTAATGCCTGAAAGGGAAGGGTTCTGCATAACAATTATTGTTATGATGGAGTGAAGCAGACTACAGACAGAGTCAGTGGCGTAACTACTCGCTGGTGGGCCCTGGTGCAGGATTGGCAACCGGGCCCCCCTATCAGGCTCTCCCCCTATGAATTGCAAATTGGTGTTCTCCTAGCCTTTCCGGTGGGCCCCGAGAGTGAGTGGGCCCTGGTGCAATTGCACCCCCTGCTCCCCTGGTAGTTATGCCACTGGGCAGAGTTAATCATAGATGAAAGCATTGATTCAACCATTATGAAAAGGTTACACATCTGTATTAACAATAGACAGAGGAGGATGATTGAAAGACCCAGCAGTGAGGAGTGCCCATAAAAGGTGAGGCCAATTGAGGAAAAGGGGAAAAAGAACAATGGAAATAGTATAAGGGGAAATTGGTACAAGAAAAAAACAGCCTAAATAGAAAGGAAGCAGAAATAAAAAGAGAATGAGCAAAAAAGTAAAGAAGTGAGTGAGCCAATGGGGTAAAAAGGAAGACAAGAAAATATAGGGGAAGGAGGAAGGGCAGAAACAAAAGTTTAAAGGAGAGAGCAGAATGAAAATAGGGGGATGGAGGAATAGCCCTTAATATAGAAAAGTAGAGCAGTGGTTAGAAATAAGTAGGAGAGGATGTTATGACAAATCACAAAACAATAAATTGTTGTTCTGCTTTAGCATAGTGCAGATGGAGATTAGCACTGGGCTGTATAGACTGTAAAGGAAAAGAGAATGTGTGATGTACGTTAGCTATTGATTACATTTATTTGTACTGAACAAAGACACATATGTAGTAAATAAAGTGACATTGCATTTTTTATAATCCAATGAAAATGGAAATAAATATATGCTTAAAATATTGTGCTTTGGGGAAATGGTGTAAAACTTTTTAAACCATGGACTAGTGGACAACAATTTCATATACTTAAAAGATTTATTTATATCAGAATCTAAATACACAATGTGCATGACTTTAATATGTTAAAGAATACCTTTGTTATGAAATCTGGTATTAAAGTGGACCCGTCACCCCAAAAGAATATTCAAAATCATATTTTATCACATTAGTCAAGCAAAATGAACATTAATTACACTATATAAATAATTTTAATCTTGTTTTCTTCAGTCTGAAAATTCATAATTATAACAAGCAGGCAGGAGCCATTTTGTGGACACTCTTATTAAGGCAAGCCTTGTATCATCTCAGAATCTTGTTTGTGCACCAGAATGAGGGACCCAATGTCTATCCCCCATGTCCTGGCTACACAATTAAATGGTTAAGAGAACTGGGGGAATGTGTGGGGAGAGCAGTGGCATCTAGGAAGTGCTGAATGGAAAGTGAAAGTAATTATCTGCCCCACCTCTTTGCCTAAGGCATAGAGGAGGGGCAGACAATATTTGATTGACAGCTAAGATTTTTAAACGAGCTTAAAACAGCTATGAATGCTTTAATAAAGATTTGAAATTGGATTTCATGTTTAATTTGAAAAGGACTTTTATTATACAGATTTTTGTGTCTGGGTGACAGGTCCACTTTTAGCAGATTACAATATATATAATATATAAAGAATAATGCAATCTATACCTGAAGATTAAAATATGTTTTTGTAAAATAAAAGTTGCCATTTTACTGTGAAGGGTGACTGGTAATTATACTGACAAGAAACATTATTCTTTTCTTCAATTCCTTAAATATAGCCCCTCCTAGTTCCTTGCACTTGTGGAGTATTAAAATATAAGAATAAAGGATACTGCATGCTATACATGGAATTAATACATAGCAATAACAAATGACTTCAATCTATATGAAAAGAGTGTAGAAAGAGAAAGAGAGATTAAAGCAATTTTGTAACCTCTGAGTGTTTTCAATTAAATGCAAATACAATTATGTAGATTTTAGCTTTAGTTTCACTTAGAAATCAAGAAAATTGCATAGTGTAAATCATTGCATTGTTACCACCATTAAATGTTTTTGAAAATGCAAGTGCTGTGCATTACATTATAGATTAATCCCTAATTCTTAACAACAGATGGTAGGTGGCCTTTCAGAAAAAAAAGAGTGTTTAAAGCCTCAAGAATGCAAATCAATCACACTTCATATAGAGATGCAATATTAAACATTTTAGAAAGCATCTTTTGATGATTTAGAGAAGTGGAATTAATTCACTTATTAATATGCTTAGTTTCTAGTGCATGTGCATTGAAATATTTATGTTGACAGACAATGGAAGCCATTGAGAAACTCAGTACAAAATGTGTTTTTATGCTGCAATAAAAATTGAGCCATTTCAGAGACTCTTGTGAGATCTCTGAATCCCAGCTAATAGTGTTTGTTAAACCTTTGCACGCAGACACTCGCAGAAACTTTAATGAACACATCATGGGGCAGATTTACTAAATTCACATTAATTCACGAGGGATTCGCCCAAATTCGACCATCGAATATTCGAATGATTCGAATTTAATTTTATTCGAATATTCGAAAATTCGATGGTCGAATACTTCCCTTTTAAATTTAAATTCGATCACCAACTTCGCCAGATTAAACCTACCGAAATGGGGATCATTCCCTAAGATCGAATAAGAAAAATTAGATTGATCGCTAAAAAATTATTCGAAAATTCGATTCAAGTTCGATCGATTCGATCGAATTTTTCCTATTTGATAATTCGATTGATCGAATTGCGCTAAAAAATTAAAAATTTCTTTTTTATTCCCCCACTATTGCCTGGTCGAATTTCAAAATTTTTTGGCATTTGAAATTCGACCCTTAGTAACTCTGCCCCTATAACTCTATATTTCTGCTTAGCTCTACTGGAACAATGCTGATGTTTTAGGATCAAATAAATATCTGTCAAATTGCCAAAGGTTTTATAGGTTAAGGAAGGTACCAGTAATACAATTGAATATGTTTTTGTTCAGATTCTTTAAGCAACAATGAAGTACATGTAATATTTCTGCCATTCCTTTGCTTCTTTTGTCACTAGTTCTGTGTCTAGGTCATAATTCTATGTGGAGAAACTGAAACATTTGTCACCCATTGGGAAGGATGCACATTGCCAAAAACAGACTGGCAGGATTTCTGCATTTTGCACCCTGATCCCTGGGTGAATACCCACAGGCATAGATCAGAGCACATAGTTCCTGCATAAATGCATCACTGCTTTTGTTCATCCTTTATGTTCATGAGGGACTCCCTCCCCAACTGTTCCTGTCATTCTGATGAGCACAATAGGGAGTAATGGTAAGTACAGGCTACAAAGGTCCCCTGTACTTACTTACTTAGTGCCAAAGAGCAGGGCTGCCCTGTGTTTTGCAAATCCTGATGGATTTTAATCTGGTGTGAGGAGCAGAATTTTAAATAAACACGAAAGGTGAACAGTTTTGCACTTCTGAGTGCTCTATCATCATCTTGGATCATAAACAACCCCTTTCATATTTTAAGACACCTTAGCTCAGATACTTGACTGCATATTTATCATATCAAAATAAAACTGCCATATTACATTTACATGCTGCAAGGCTCAGGTGGCTTTAGTGTTTTGAGGCTAAGTCCTCTTCTATTAGGCATTAGGCCACATCTTACTAAAGGAGAATGAAAACTCCAATCCAAGGGGGGTACCAAATTTTAGGGCAACCCCCAGGATTGTAATAATTTACATGATACCCTGGGCCAGTGCACCCAGGTCACTTGCGAGGGAGTGATCCTCATTTTTCCTTTGGACAGCCCGTGCATGTGTAGTAGAGTAAAAAGTAGCACTTAACAAAAAACCCATCATTTTCACTGTAATATGCATGCGTCAGCTGCTCGATTTTGAAGAATGGAGGAAGAGCAAGTTCTCCGGCCTGGTGCAGTCTTCTGCTAACAGGAGCACTGGCCCAGGGTATCAGGTAAATTATAACAATCCTAGAAGGGGTGCCGTAAAATTTTGCATCAGCTTGGAATGGAGCGTTCCTTCTACTTTCAATCCTATTTCTAGCATTTTTCTGTCTTTCACTATATACAGTATGTATTTATTTGTATAGATCATTATTGGTCACAATACAGTCACTGCCACTAAGAATTGAGCAATGGAGTAATTCACCAGCAACTGGAGTAGTGTATTTCTGATACCTGGAGCTGGAAAACTCAATACTCAGAATATTGCATCATGTATATGTAAAGAGCTTGAGATTTTATTAAAGGAAATTCAACAATCAGTTGTAACTATAGAGGAAACAGAGGTCTGTTTCCTTTCTATCTTTCAAATCCCACTCCCTTCCACTTTTTTCTTTTAATTGATGCTGAGCAAACACTCAGCAGGGGTGTGGAGATTGAGGGAAGGCGCGAGCAGGATTGCATATGTGCGTCGGTAGGGCCCTCCGAAAAATACTCTGCCGCAGGGCCCAGTGCACTCTTGTTACACCCCTGCCAAAAATTATACAATGGTAATATATTCCATAGACATGAGACAATTGGAGAAAAAGGAGGACTTTTCTATGCTATTCATCTATTTAGGAAATATACAAATTGGGTTTCCTTGTGTTATGTATGAGTTGCTCTGCTCTACCCTTTTGTTTAAACGCTGCTGCTGGTGGGAACTGCTGTATCGCTTTAGAGTAAACATGAGTTTACATGGCTAAGCAATTTCCTGACATATTGCATCTGAAACACTGCAGCACTTTGCAACATCCAGTACCACACAATTCCACAAATAGAAGAGTGTCCTAAGCGAGAAAAAGTCAAAATAGGTGCACTTTAGTTCTCACTCTAGGAGAATTTGTGCCCCCCCACTCTGTGTGCTGGATGTAAAATCTGCTGCTTGGTGGCTGCAGACTGAGCAGCAGTATTTAAGCCTGTCAATTTAGGTAAATCTATCTTTTCCCAATCTATGTTAACCTGCTAACGATCCAGCTGCCTATAGATCAATTAATTATCCATCCGGGCTCCTCTAGGTTTTTGTACTTTTCTCAGGTAAAGGCAATTTGTGGATGGTCTAAGCATAGATGAGCTATCAAAAGCATGGTGTCTTACCACCACATATAAAATGTCTAGGGAGCACAGCACTCACTTGAAGGAGCTGCAAGGACTGGGGCATGTAGGTTGATGGATGCATGTTATGATTAGCCCACCCTAGAACTGCAGACAAAGAAAGCATGACATAATTATTAGGATTGTGTGAGGGCAAGAAATTTTGAGCAGATGTACAGTATATGCAATGTAAAAAAAGAAAGTCTAAAATGGATAAAATAAGAATAAGCTTTGCTTTTTCATTAAGTCTTGTGTTTTGCAGTCCATTTTCAATGACATAATATAGGGAATAATTTACTCCCTATTGTAAACCATAAGAAATGTAGAAGCCACCAAGATGCTCCATGATAATATAAAAGCACTATGCCTAAAGCTTATTGCTTTTAAGGTCATGGCCTTTGTGCATACTGTATATAATATCATGATATCAACAGCAAAGAGGGGAAGGCAGAATTCTCTTTCAGACCCAAGCAAAACTGCAGGTCATCAATATGCAGATCATTAAACTGGCACCCTAAGGAGCTGATTTATTAAAATTTTATATTGCTTTTTTCCCCATAAAAAAATGGCAAAAAATGAAACTCAAATATACTTAAATATTTTTTCATACAAAAGGCCAGATTCAGATTCAGCGAGTAAAAGGTTTACCACACGGGAAAGTCATGGACGAGATTCAATTTGAGATGCAATTTGATGTGCAATTTCTCATGTGAAAGCTCTATGGTCTATGGGGAAAAACTAACTGAATTATGAGAAAAGTTTTTTTCTCCTCGAATCTAATCCATGAGTTTTCACGTGCTAAACCATGAGATAACTTTTTCTCTCTGAATTAAATATGACCCATGGTATTTAAAGAAATAATCAGCAACATTTTGCATGCATTTGTCATATAAAAGCTACTTTGTTTGTATAGAAGTCAGTAGGAAATATATTGATTTTCATCTGTGAGTGTGTCACGGTCGGCACCCTAAACCAGAACAGATGCCAAGTTCCCTGGTCTCGGCTCGGCTTCACCAGTAGTGTGACCGCCTTTGGCTTCGGGAGGAGCCCTCAGCTACTCAGATGCCACCTGGACTTAATGAGAGGAACAAGGCGAGGAGTTCTGGCAAGCAGAGGGGCACGACTGTTGTTAAAGTCAGTTAGGCCGAGGGTCAAGGTACAGGCGGAATAGGCAGATTCATGGTCAGACAGGCTGGGTCGAGGCAGGCAGACAGCAAGGAACGTCAGGCAGGCAAAGGGTCAAACCGGGTAATCAATCAGAAAGGATGAGGCAGATTCGGTGGTCGTATAACAGGCACAGATCAGGATGCAGATAACAGAGTGGTCAAATAGCCAGGTAGGGTCAAAACAGGTAACAGGAACAGACAGAAGCTTACTAAGCACAGGTACAGGCACCAGGAATAAACCTATCACGGGCAATGAGTTTAATAAAAATGGCCCTTTAAATATTTCAAATTTGGCGCCACTGCGCGCCGACGTCATGCTTCAGCGCGCCTGCGCCTTTAAGTAGAGGGAAGGCGTGCGCACTAAGCGGAAGCCGGCAAGAAGAACGGCACGGTGGGCGTCCCCGCCGCACCACTGGAGAACCAGGGTGAGTTTTTCTCACAGAGTGACTTTTTTACATGACAATGGGCCAGATTCCTTTCAGTGAGTTATCTCATGGATTATCATGTGAAAACCTTGTGGACGAGATTCAATTCGAGGAGTAAAAACTTTTCTCCAAATTCAGTTCCAGTTTTTAATCCCAAAAACTTTAATAGAGTTTTCATCTGATAAATAGTGAGAGGTTTTTTTCTGAATTTTTCTGAATTGGATTGCATGTCAAATTGAATGATGTCCATGAATTTTCTCATGATAAACCTGTTTCTCACCTAATTAAATCTAGCCTACTATGTGATCATATTGATTTTATTTACACTTTTCTTTAACTCAAGAATAAGTTTTGTTGAACTTATTTCCACACATATTTTTTTGCTTTAAATTTGTTAAATCAGCATCCCAGTGCACTAGCATTCTGCTATCTAGTACCTACTGAATTCCTACCCTGCCCTGCAGACAACCATTACTGCAGGACTCGAGTTCATGAACATGCTTCATATATTTTAACAAGTATTATAATAAAGATACTATAGATGTAGAGGTGCCACAATATAAGTTAGAAATTCTTGGTGAAACATAAGTATAGACGGATCAGTTAGGATTGCATAAAGACATACTGTACAATCTAAATAGGGATAAAAAATCAATTTCCACTATAAAAAGAGTACATGTGAATGGGTTTTATTTTAACATAGAACTGTTATAAATATTGACATTTTATAAATTATGATTTGTTTAACAATGACTGAATTTGTTGCATTTAAATGTAATACCTATTTGTAATTGAAGTTTTAAGTAGTGATATGGAACATTTTGGTGTTTGCTTCTAGTTTTCTACAGTTTGTTTTCAAATGAATTTCCTGTGAGTGAATAAATCATCAAAGCATGTTGGTATGAAAGGTACAGTTGTAAAGCATGAAGGGACCAGACTATGAGTCTCTGGCAGCTGATTTGAAATAAATTCTGGCCTCTTGAATAAGGAGAATCGCTTACTTTCTTTTGTTTACATTTGCATTAAACAGTACAGTGCATTTAGGCAAGTTGCCCAGAAGAAGGGGATCCCAGCTCCTCAGGGATGCCTTGTAGACACCACGTCTCCAATCAAACCTCATTATGACGCTAATTTGTTGAATACAAAAATATATTTGTGGTTGTGCTAACAGGTCCTTCACAAAGCTATCCTTTCCAACTGTAACTAGATACGAGGGGCTTCCAACTTATAAGTTCTTATTTTTTTCTGCACAGAGCACCAATGTTTGCAGTTAAAAAGGTCACTTTCGCTGCTCACTAAGAATAAATAATTCACTATACATGTTTGTGTATTTCTTCTTCTGTAAACGAATCGTATTACTAAGCCACATTTTATTTTTATGGGGCTTTCTTTGTTAACTAACAGCGCCACTGCTTAAGTTTAAAGTTTAAAACACCCACATATTTGCATGGCTCGTTGTGTTCAGGCTGAATGGAAAAAAAAAAAAAAATCATTTCACAAGGTAGATCTGAATAGAGAATAAGATATCTAAAATGTAATCCTCCATTTGGTTCAGAAAAAGATATATAATTTGAACATGAACCTAGGGGAAAGTTTGCGCCAGGGAACTACTATACTAGCATTTTAGGAACGTTTTGCATTGTGGTAAATCTACATATATAGCACATTGCAGAGATGTTTTACAGCCAGCTGTTTGCTCTCATTAGTAAATGTTTCCCTACATATTCAAATAAACCAGAAATCTCTGATTATAACACGATTTTCAGAGAAGAAATGGTAAAAGTATCTATTTTACAAGTTGTGAAAATTCACTTCCTCAAATAGAAAAGATGGTATAAAAGTTCAATGAAACCCTCAATGGTGATTTATGGTTATTACAAGATTATCACATTCGGCTTTACTTTATCATGCCAGGGAAGTTCATTTACTGTCTGCATGTTTCTTGAAAGTTAAAGGGGAACTGAAAAGTAAACATAATTTCAAGCAACTTTGCAGTATACATCAATTACAAAATATTAAACATTTCATATGTTTAATAATTTCTGACAGTTCCCTAAGCCTAACCTCCTGCTGATCTTTCTGACTACTTTGCTGTGCTGGCTGACTACTGTTACTTTGTATCAGCAGACAGCTCCTCAGCTTGCATCTTCCAAAACCCACAATTCTCTGCACGTGATTTCAATGAAACATCACAGTGCAATGCATTGTGGGTTATGTGGGTTATGTAGTTCCTGCATGTTGTCTGTAAGGTGTGGAAAATTGTTACATCAGTGTTAGTCCCTCCTTCCCTGCCAGGATTTCAAATAATGCAAAAAGAGAAGAGCTGTTAAACAGCTGAATCTCAGCATAGAAAATTGCATTTATTTTTGAAGAAACAGGTAACTGTGATGGGTATATTAGGGGTTTTTGTGTTATGTGGGCCTCTTTATCAAATTCTGGTTTGGAAGCCAGAGTTCCCCTTTAAAGGGATACTGACAGGATTTCTACAATGTCATTTCCAAGACCCGGTATCTTGGGAGGGGGGCTTTTTAATTTTACAAAATTTTAAAGTCAAGTGAATTTTAAAGTCTTTTGTGAATGAAGGTGCCACTGTTGAAACAATGCAAAACCTGTCAGTATTCCATTAATTGGCATGAATTAACTGTTCTTCTACATCAATCACTATTAGCAGTGTCTTCTATGCTAGCAGAAGAACCCAGCTAAATCCCTCCATTAAGTGTCCCTGGATGTCCACCTGGAAATAAAAATGTGAACAACATTTCTCACAAGTACCATATAAGGCAATATGGCACTAGAGAAAAAAACCTTCTTATGCATATTTAAGCTCCCGTGAACCCATTAGAAATGGGAGTACCCCCTTATTGTTATGTCATATAGTATGTATATACTTCCAATATCACGTAGCCATCGCTACCGGTGTACAGTTTGATACACCTTAAAGTACATAATTACTCAGTGAGATAGCGTGTGAAAAATCAGGTGAAACTATATCCAAGAAGCAGACCACTCCATGTATTGGGAAACACTCCATGTATTGAAAATCGTCAGATCGGCAATACATGCAGAGATATCATCAGCAGGTGACAGAAGTCTTCTAACCTGTCCAATCGACTGAACGACTGATCGCCACGGCAAGGCAAATGTCGGGACATTCCACACACGGTGCAAAAATTGTACCAATCAAGGATCCATACAATTGGATCTTTGCGTCTATGGCCAGCTTTAAAGTACAAGTTATATCTTCATGAAAGGTAATCACCCGAGAGAGCCTGTTTGCCAATATGCCAACTGGTAACTGCATCAAAGTTAAGGAGATATACTGGGCTGTAAGAACTGCAAATTAGGATCTTTGTAAGTACTATAACTGCTCCATAGAAGGATGGGACTAATAACACTAAACTATAAATGGTTTGCAGAGGATGTGCCTGATGAAGTATCTACTGTAAATATTTTTCACAGGTGGATTGTTAAGAGAGTAAGTACATGCAGTTAAAAACATGTTATATTCACTATGCAGTATGATTAATTTGTTATAGAGGGCCATTTATTCTATTTATAAATAGTAGAATGATAAATATAAGATACATTTTAAATGATGTATCACTGTTTCTAGCATCCTAAGAGAATAATATTTATTCTTATAAATGCCTTTAAAAATAATTGTTACAAAAATATGAGGTGTTACTATAACATTTTGATCAAAATATGTAAGCTCACATATCCCATCAAGGCCCCTCATTATTTTTTCTACACTGTCTATTAAAATACTAGGGGAGGATGTAAAAGTTGATTAAAAGTTGCAAGCATTATTTAAAATGGCATCTTTGTGAATATTTAGTACTGCCCGCAATGAAAAATCATTTGCTAACGAGTATTACATTGCACATTATTGCAAAGCAAAGGTTTAGCGTTAATACCTGCTCTGGAGTTTTGTTAAATATTTTATTGAAAAAAAACCCCTTTGCAATTGCGAAATTGTATTACATAACCTGCAAATATACTGCTATCAAAAAATATTACATTCCCCCAAAAGTCTGTAGTGCATTTAAAGAAGAAGGAAAGCTAAAATTAAGTAAGCTGTATCAGAAAGGTCTATATAAATACACCAGTAAACAATTAATGCTGCTCTGAGTCCTCTGTCAAAAGAAAAACAGTATTTCTTTCCTTCTATTATGTGCACATGGGCTTCCGTATCAGACTTCCTGTTTTCAGCTTAAACCTCCAGGGTTGGGGCTTGAGCATGCTCTTCCCCTCCCTCCTCTCCTCCCTGCTGTAATCTGAACCAACAGCTATGAGTGAACAGGGAGAGACTCAGGCAGGAAGTGATGTCACACTAAGCTAATATAGAAGCTGCTATCCTAAACAAATAGAGAGTGCTTCTAGAGCAGAATAAATATAGTCTTATAGCTTGCACTATTGTGGCTAATCTTTTGGCTATAAACTGCTACGATAGCTTTCCTTCCTCCTTTAAAATCTTTAAAAAAAGTCTCCCAACAGACAGTGTGATTGAGTAGTAAGACCATGATGCACTTACCCTGAACTCAGGAGCTTTAGTGAGCAAGCAAGGAACTTTTAAACCCCAGCCAATTAGCCTATACCTGTAAGTAGTTCCTTGTTTTGAAGGCTGAATGGCAGCTAGAAGCATGTAGAAATTCAGCATGCCCATTTGATGCTGCACAGTCAAATACATCTTTGAAATCTCATTTTGTCAGTAACATTGCTTCCAAAATGCTCTGTAAGTCTCAGTTCCAGTTCTGCTGTTTAGTTGCAATTTTGTTCATGTTCCATTTGTAATCTAACTTAATCATCTGCTGAATATGCAGGTGATGGAAGAAGCTATTTCCAGTGAGGTTTTCATTTTTGGCACTGGACATATAGCTTTCATTACAGTACTGAGTATTTGGAAACACGATACAGGTAGAATTAAAATGTCCAAAAAAAGGACAACATGGAAAGCTATATGTTAAAATACTATGTATATTCTATGACATGCTAAATTCTCAATGCTATACAACTCAATGATGAATCTAGTGCTTGTTAGAAATTAGAGCAATTTAATTGGTTGTGCTAAGAAAAGCTACACTGCTAGTAGTCTATGAGCTACACTGTAAGGGGCTTCTGTAACACAAACATTTATTTTCTTACTGAAAATCTGCACACTGCAGCTAGAATAAAATAGTTATTTAAAACACATTACGCAAGCAAATAATTTGGATATAACTCATTTTTCATCCTTTGTCTCAGATATAACAGAAATGAAAATCACTTCAAAAGCATTAATGGATTCTTCACAGTCATTGCAGAAACATAAAAGGATGATTTATATCGTCCATCCCAAGGGGAAAATGGTTATTTTATGAAGTTCCTTTCGCATCATTGTTGAATTCTGACGTCTGCTTTATTTCCATGACAACGCCCAGAAATTCTTGGTATTCTATTCACTTCAGTTCCTCCTTTTTTAATTTGGAGACACCTCTCAGCAAAATGTTCAGCTAAAATGTATTTCCAGCTTTGCAATCTTGGCACATGGCATAACACAAATCTTCATAAAAAACACACAATTAAAGAAAGAAGTCCCTACAATACTGTATATTCCATATTTTTGAAAATCCCTTTAAAGTGATCATGTCTAGCTATGCATGTAAGGGCCGAGGTTCAATGGGTGATTTGTGATATTAATTAGCAGTGAACAAGATGATAAAAATAATGCTGAGAATAAATTTAGTGTTGGTAGGTGGCCTGTGTTATTCTCAGCATTTTAAGAATTTAACCTATGGCCCACAGGTTTAATTAAGTTGCCCATATATTGTTCCTGACCTTGAGCTTCCTGATGGTTTCTGAGTATCTATGACCAGAATAACTTGTATAACGTTTGCATTCATATAACAGGGATACTAAAGCTTTGTGTGGACTTATCACCATGGATACAAACAACAAAACGCTGCAAAATATGAATTTGAAACATAGAAATACATATAAAAACTTGCAAGTGTGCTAAAACAGCAATCGGTCACCCTAAGATACATTCAATATTCTTTCGACAGACCCCATATATATGGAGATTGTTGATAATTCTGATATACTGTATGAGTTCAAGTGATCTGAGAATCACAGGACAAAATAATATCAGGAGAAAAACTAATTTTTTTAATAAAATTGGCCACAGGGGGCTGTCATCTTGTAACTTTGTTATACATCTTTGCAAGACTAGACTATATACACATGCTCAGTGTGGTCTGGGCTTAGGGATTGTCATAAATGATTTAAAAAAAAACAAAGCTGCATGAGTTCTGCATGGCTGGTAAGTAAGGCAGAGGCTCCCCCTGCTGTTCATAAGTATTGTTTTCCTTCCAGAAGTTAGGGACCATCTGACAATTCCTATCCACAGCACTAAATGAAGGGAGAATTTCACTGCAAACAGTTCGGTTTCTTATAAAAACAATACAAATTTTTTAATTAAAGTATATTGGAGACAGATTTCTTTTTTATTAAAGAAAGTAAAAATGGTATTTTATTTCTTTGCCTTTCTTTGCCCTTTAAAAACAATAGAAATACACAAATATACTCAAATGCATAGTAATATATCATTTAAATACCATTCTATATTTGTTATGTCAATTTCTTTAAAATTGTGTTGGAGTGGAGATTGGGTGAAGCCCCATATTAAGGTCATAAATCCTTAACCTTAAAAGAGTTTTTGTTTTTCACACCATTTATTCATAAATAAAGTGGTACAAACATGAGCAAGCAAATTTGTGTCAATAAATGTGAAACAAATGCCTGTCTGCTTGTTAGAAAGGAGGAGGATTTGCATGAATGAATATTTTCATCAATGTTCCTTGTGTTTAAAATTCACCAGTTACAGAATACAGAAGCTTGGGTTCCACAGAACCATAATGGCTTGCAGAGAAATTACGGCACACTAACCAAGCCAATAATATTATCACTTTGTCTATGAAGAATCTCAAAGCAACTAAATCTGTTCCAAGAGAGAAAGATTTCCAAGAATGTTAGTTCAAAGAAGTCATCCAGATAAAACATGATTGTTCTACCATTTTTTTTTATTACTTGTGGGCCTGTGGGGATTCAACACTGAGAGGCTGACATAAAATCTTAAACTTACACAGTTCAAAGAAGGACAGGGTGGATAAGCAGTTTAGAGGTACAAATCATGAGTTGTCTTGTAAATTGTTGTCATGACAGAAAGTACCTGTATAGTCTGAGCAAAGAACAACTTAAAGAATAACTTAAAGCTGCTCTATAACAGTGATCCCCCAGCAAATGGCTTATAATCAACATGCTACTCACCACCCCTGATGTTGCTCATGGAAGCACTAAATCAATTGCTTGCTTTGTATTCCTGGCCTAAAGGCAAATTTTGCAGACATAAAGACACACGTTTACTGGTTGGGGAACATCTATCTGTAGCTGGGCCATAGTAACAATAAACACCAAAAATGCATGTTGAAGATTTTATACATTTTTTGTTCCACTGCCCCTCATGCAAGTAATGAAATAAAACCATTAGGTGGCACACATAGATTACAAGATTCAGATTATTAAAGGTTATACACAAATTCAGGATATAGCAATGATTATAATTTCAGATTACAATTCTGAATGTAAAACAATATTTGTGAAGTATTCATTAGTATTAGTTCAGGTTTTCAATTGTTTTGATATTAATGAAAGTTATTTAAAATATGTTATTCATTCATTGACTTACAAATGCCATCATTAATGTAATAATTAGTAAAAAAAAAAAACGACATACAGGTGTCATGTTTAGCATGCATAGGATTTCCCATTTGTTTTGTGCTCACTGGTTTCTTTGTTACTCATTGCATAGAGTGGAGATAAAAGAGAGGATAATAGTATAATTCTATTTCATAAATATTTTTAAAACAATCACAGAACCCCAATTGCTTACTCACAAACAGTTCAGCATCTAAAGTGCATCACATTCAAAAGTAAAGTCTATACTTTATGCTGTTCAGAGATTCAGTAGAGTTCAAAGAGTAGCAATTGGTGCCACATTGTCTTTAACTATTGGTATATGATATGAAGTGCTGCATATAATGGTAATATGTTTTTAACAAACTGCATAGAAAAATAAGCTTGAGGACTTGAACCTGCTGTGAATAAAAATTGTTTTGTGGGAGTATTGTATTCCTTCCTAATTCCAAATAGGGAAATTGGAACAAATCTACTTTGTACTAAGCATTGTATTCATTAACTAATTATAGTTAACTAATTATAGCACTACCCTAATTATTAATTTTCATGTGCTAAACTTTTCTTTAAAAAAACATGGCAATTTACAGGTCAAAAGGCATTTTCCTCCACCAGGATCTAAACTAAGGTCATTCTGATTTTCCCTACTGTTGAGTTATAGACATCATTTACATGGAGCATGGAGGTGGAAAAGTAAACATCAATGGTCATGTGTACTCAAAAAGAAACTACTACTAAGGAAGTGAATAAACAGCCATAAAACACAATACTATGTGGAGGGGGGATACTCATTTGTATGACCTTGCAAAAAAGCATCCTTCAGTCAGGATACAAGCTGCATGGTGCAGAGGACAGGAATTACGGTGCTGCTTTTTACTTTCCTAAAATAAATTGAAGAAATATAATACATGTCTTTCAGTATATGAATAAACAAAGTGCTCTGTAGATTTCTGCTGTTTAGATCTTTTTCCATTCTAGCACTGCTCTATTGTCACGGTCAGCACCCTAAATTCAGAACCAATGCTAAGCACCATGTTCACAGCTCTTGCTTCAGCCATAACAGCTGCCTTTCACCTCGGAAGGAGGCTAATCGAATACCGCCAGGTCTTATTAAGAGAGGTGCCAAGCTAAGGGTTCTGGATGAGCAAAGGGGCATGAACGTAAGGCATAGAGGGAAATTCAGTAAGCACCAGAGTGCGCCAGAGTGCGTCAGCATGTGAATGGACGTGTATGCAGCAGCACATACACAACACTGCACAAGCCCAGGGAACACTGATAACATTGATAAAATTTATTATAATGCCCTACACATGTGCCCACAGTAAATTTAAGGTGCCATATGTGATCAACTGTAGGGGGGAAGGTGGGCGCACAAAAATTAATTTTGGTCATTTTCAGCCTATCACCCATTTTCAACTATTTTCGGACTTAGAAAAATGTTTGCTTTTTCTATTGCACTTCGCTTGCTCTAACCTGGCAAAGTCAACTCTGGCGAAGGGGATAACGTCCATAAAAAAGACAAACTTAGTAAATTTGAGAATTTTCGCCACCTTCCCCAGAGTGCAACTTCACCAGGGTAAATTTTCAAAGTGGCAAAATGATGTCATGCTGGCGGATTTTCACCAGCGTTAGCCACTTTGCAATTTAATAAATTTGCCCCAAAGTCTTTTGGGCAGAAGGTCACAGTGCAAAGCGTAGACAGATAGCATAGTCAAATCAGGCCGGGTCAATGCAGGCAGAGTAGAAGCGGAGTCAGACATGCAAGGGTAAAACCAGGAGATCAATCAGAAGGGATATGGATAGTCTGTTACCAGGCAGGTCAGGATTGTCACAAACAGGCAGGGCCCACAACAGGTAATCAGATATCAGAATACAGAAGCTTAAACAGAGGTTCCAGGAACTCACAAGGAAGAAACCTATAATAGGCAATGAGCAAATACAAAAAGTCCCTTTAAACGTCGTTTGAATTTGGCTCCATTGAGCACTAACATCATCATGCCAGCACCAGTGTGTCTATAATAGAGGAAGTGCATGCCGCTCACAACCTAAGGAAACCAGCACTAAGAAGAGGAGCAGCTTGGCGGCGTCCCTGCCGACCCCCTCAAACCCCTAGACAACCAGAGTAGTTATTACATCTATTGTAGGTACTCTCCTTGTGCCTCTCATTCCCTAAGGCCCCCCTTTTTCAATAATTAATATTGTGTGACAAACTGGTGTCTTGAACACGTAAATTTGGGGGAATTCGCAAATGGTAGGGCAGGGAGCATAGGATAGGAGCATAAAGACAGGGACACACAGGTTCTTCAAAGAAACATTAGTTTATTTTCCCAGTAAGTCATTCAAACAGAAGTGACCATTTCAGCATTTATAAAACGAAACATAAAAATAAATCCTTGCCCACTGGGCACTACCTTCACTTTGAAGTGTTCCCTCACTATACTGGGCCCCTTGTGGACTACCAGACAAAACACAGGTTGGGTCACCCCTGTACTCACAGTCTTTGCAGGAATTTCTCAGCCTCCTGGCTATTCCTCAATGTCCCACACAGACAACAAGATCTGGCTCTTACTCACAGCCACGGGCTCCCTCTGTTTCTTGCAGTAGCAGGCGGCACCCCCAGCTCCTCTGGGAGTTCCTAACACAGCCAGGTCTCCTACCTGTTGTGCCCTGCTGAGAGACACACTCTCCCATTCCAATTAACTTTAAATAGCCTTTCCACAGGACAGCTTTCCTGTGGAAGGTGAGCTCCAATCTCTGGACTGGCTCTGTGGAATGGAGTACCTGGCTACTAAATCTGTTCTCTGTTTAAGGCTGGGGACAGACAGGGAGATTCGGGGAGAATCTGTCGCCTGGCGTTTTTTAGCAGGCGACAAAATCTCCCCGAATCTCCCTGTCTGTCCCTACCCTAAAGACAACTCCCTTCCTGGAGTCTATCTTAGCACATGGGAAGAAATTAAAGGCTAGAGTGCCCTTTTCCACCTTTTCCCAGTCACTCTACCACAATTGTATAGAAAATTAAATGTCCATGCTAAATTTGGGCCAAAACAAATGTTTATATGCCAAATAACCGACCATAATTGTGTTTGGGTCCTGGACTAGTCCTTGTCGCTGTTGCAATAATGTATGCATGTACACCATGTTATCTATGACTGCCCTTTTCCATGCAAATCCACACTTGTGTGCTATTGTATCTTTGGTGAATCTTAAAGGGTGAATCAAAACCCATTGATTGCTCAGAGTACCTCCTTGAGCACTTATGCAATTGATATTCATTTAACTATAAATTCGTGAATTTCGAACAATTTCACTATAAATTCATGAATTTCGATTGTTTTCACGAAAAATTTGTGAAAATCGGAAATTGATGCCGGCGAATTTTCTCTGGCGAATTTTAACGGCCACTTTGCAAATTTATTCGCCGGCGGCGAATTGCAGGAATAAATTCGCCCATTACTACTGGAGACCACAGCTCCTAGGTGTTGTTTTATACAATGGACAATTTCCCCCCAAGAGTGTCATGCAGTGGAACTAATTTTTGGTGGGAGAGGTCCTCTTTAAATGTTTTTTAGTAATGGGTTTCTAATTAGGGATGATGCCAGTATAAACATGAGATGCACTGGACAAGTCTTATGGACAAACCTGCATCAAAGCTGGGCATCATGTAGCAGGATATCTGCAGAATTACACTGGATTTTATATTAGTGTGCCTGTAATATTACTGGCAATTACACAGTTTCACATATGCCTGCAGTGTTACTGGGGATTGTGTGCCAGGGTAACTGTGGGATTACTGACAATTACATAGTTTTGTATGTGTCTTCATCATTACTGGGGATTACAGTATATTCCAGGGCAATTTTTAAAGTCCGGTTGTCATCATTTCCTGGGTTTAGAATGAGAATTACATTGATTAACCCAGGCCACTGTGGGAATACAGGAACTACTGTCACCTTTGGAGGTGCCAGTAGCTCTGGAATTTTCCTGCATTAATAAGTCACCATGCTCAACTCAAAAAAAGAAGATAGGATCGCCTGAATGGTGCAGAGTGCAACCATATCAAAGAGCAAGATGCACATTTTGACACAACTACTCTTAATGGATGCAGTTTTTTTCACACAGTGCAGATTTGTATTTGTAAATGACCCTTACGTGTTGTAGTATTACTGGAGATTATGGGTACAGAGCCAATACACAGTATATAGTAACACAATTTACATTCAAATATCAATAGTGCGGCTTTCTAAGGGCATCCTTGGACCCTGGACATCCCTTATATTAACTAACTTGAATAGATCTGCACTATATTGATTTACTAATCACCTTTCTGAGGTTTGCTCAGCATTCCTGCAAAATTATGCTCTCCAAGATGTAGATTGACACACGTTGTTCCTAATTTGTTAATGTAGACGCAAACCTTTTGTCTGTTTCATAAATCAGGCATAAATTGTAGCAATCAATGTCATCAATGATAATGCAGATACAGTCTCACAAGTGGAAGTTCCTATAGGAACACACAATAGGAGCCGTGTAAACACCCACCTGCTCAAGGCAAGTGTTCATTCCAATGGATACCTGTGTGCCATGGAGTTTGTATGGTATGCCATATGCCTCATAACTGAATTATCTGCCAAATCAGCACTCCACAAGATGTAAAGAGTGAATACATTCATAAAAACCTTTGTGAATGGCTTTTCTCTATGCAGTATTATATTGAGCACTATACTTACAATTGTTAATGAGCTCTCATATCTTTTTTTTTTTTGATAAAACAATTTCATGCAACCTTTTTAAAACACACAGTGGAATGCACAAAAGCAGTGGCAGCTATAAGAAGAACATGCAGTATCAGTAGTATCACCTGCCTGCTGTGACATTGGATTTGCAAATTATTATGATTTTGTTGGTGTTATCTACTCACAGAACAGTCTTTTTCTTATAATAGTGTAATTACAGGAGCTTTTATGTGTTCAGTTATTTGTTATGCCTCCTTGCTTTAAAAATAATCTATATCATTTGGAGACAGGGTTAGTTACTAATGATTCGACCCTCTTCCCATACTGTGTTATTGTCTAAAATAATTGGAGCTGAAATTATAGTAGCATCACTGTCCTGACATGCTCTTAGTAGTTTTACATACAAGAGCATATGGAAAAAGACACTTTCTGATGCACCTTGCATTTTAGACAGTGCTTCAGATATTCTGCTTTTATAAAATAAATAATGGTGTGTGTGTGTGACAATTTTTGAAGGTGATTAATCTAATCTTGTCTGTATGTCTATCTATCTATCTATCTATCTATCTATCTATCTATCTATCTATCTATCTATCTATCTATCTATCTATCTATCTATCATATATTTATCTCTATCTATCTCTTTCTCTCTCTCTGTCATCATCTATCGCTCTATACATCTACAGTATCTATGAAGCAGATTCACTATAGGGAGGGGCGAAGTGGCCATTGCTAGCAAAAATTTGGCTAAAATCCAATCTGCAGGGACATTGCCAACTCACTAACAGGTACAGATGACAATTTGCTACAGAAACAGACTGTTACTAGTGTTCATTTGAACTCTATCACCAGGCGACTTTTCACTCTGGTGAATGGTCATTGCTCCACAAATTCACTAAATTGCTTTCGCTAGCATTTCCTCCCCACCTCATACCAGGCGAAATGCTGAAACTAAGCTACAGTACATCTTCCTCAATCTGATGTCAGTGACATCATATCCCGTACCCCGGAAAAAGTGTAAGGCAACTTTTATATTTTTAAAGCAGTATTGCCTTCAAAAGTCTGAACTAGTAAAGATTTTTGTGTGAACATTTTTTAACACATTTGAGGGGCATGCCACATATATTTTACGGTGGGCTCATGTCTAGGGCATTAGAGGAGCTTTTATGTCTTTATTAAGCTCCCTTTGAAATTTCTAACAAAAAGTGTCCACTTCAAGCATTAACACCATCTCTAAAAAAGATGTGTATACGACTTTTATGCACCTCCTCTATTCGATTTGACCTAAGTGTAACAAATTTTCCCTCATATCTCATTTGTAATTTCTCACTCCAAATGTATTGGGGAAAAACTCTGATGCATTTATACAGAGAATTAACTCCAGAAAAATTTTGGCACATTATGTTAGTGTAAATACTATTTTAAATATTCAGTGTCTCCATGAAAATATACCTGGTGTATTGATTAAACGCCACTTTGGTGGCATTAAATGACAATAAAACTCACTCATTATTAAATATGCCCTGTTCAAATTAAGAGAGCCTTTACACTTCTGAAATGCTCTTATGTTCAGATGTAAAGTAATAAGTACATTAGGTAAAGAGCACATTGCTTGAGATGCAGTAAGTAAATGGCTTCAAATTGATTTATAATATTGGGAAGCGGCATTTAAAATACAGTGAAATGATGTTGTACAGATTGCTCTAGGACATGAAGGCCAATGAAATATGTTAGCTCAGCACACTTCCTCCATTTGAAAGAGCCTAATGTGCACTGTTTCTACAGTCTGCAGCTGGTGTCACATTAAGTGAAGAATGTTATCATGCTCTAGTGTGTAAAATAATATTGTCTTTCTGTCTGTCTGGAATGTTCAATGGAGCACATCATTTACTTTCAGTGGAAGCTATTGATCCTATTGGCTTTTTCTACTTTCTAGGAACATCAGAAATGGAAAAGCTCCATTTGTATAATTTATGCTTTGTCATGCGACCATGAAATAACAGAAATTAATGGGAAAATAAACATAAATATCAGGGATGAACAAACTTTTTCAGGTAGTACAGTTTTGTGATCAAAATTGTGGTTTCACAGAGGTGAAATATTTTGCGTGTGTATGTGAGCTACAATTTCACCATACAGTCTATTTTATGGGAAAAAAACACAGACTGTTTAGCCAGAAAGACAAAAATGCACATGTCCTGCACTTTCCACATCAACCAATCCAAGCTCTCTGGTCGCCTTGTTTGAAAGAAACTGGCAACATGGTATTTTTATTTTCTATGAAAAACAAGATAGGGCAATTTGTATTTTATTGTAGAGCAAAAAATTCCATAAATTTGCTGCTACATGTCTTATATCTCAGTTGTGGTGGATGCCTATAGACCAAAGTCTAGGGAATGTTTTACTTCATCATCACTAGCTCTAATACATTGATTAAAGCACTTATGCTGGAGAAACCAGGATATATTAAAAACCAGATCTATGAGTAGCAGCCATATGACTCTAAATAAGTGTTTTGATAGAAGGTTTATAAATTTATCAATGTTTCAGGGATAGCAAGACCTCATAGTGTAACCTGCTCCCCCAGAGAGCTCTATAACCATTTTACATGGAAGCAGAGGGGAAGCTACCAGTAAAAGGCTTTTCACTGGTAAAGTAATAATTATATAGGAATATATAGTTGTTGACCTCTTTTTGGGAAGGTTAAGCTACCCTAAATTTTCTTTACTTTGGAGCTTTTCTATGTTAATTTCAAGAATAATCAATTAAAATGTGAAATGCAATAAGCTGTGCAGGGAACATTATTACATTGCAAAATTCAGTTTACACCCTTTTCATATATTACATATGAGTGCATCTAGACAGGAGAGAGGAGATTCTAGGGGTTGTTTAGGGTGGAGTGTAACATCTTTTTCTTTGCCTTTGTTACTGTTTACTGGTTGCAGGACTCTGGAAAGGGTACTATCCCCTAACAACTCTAGGTAGGCACTAATATACCTAGACTATGTATCTTCAGGTGGGCCCTCACTTATGGGTTAGAGGAAGGGATACCACTCTGGTATGGGCACACAGCGTCCACTCTTTCTTAAATAACTCTGGGAGACAATGATTCTTAAAAACAATTAATCAATTTATTAACAGGATGCCAGCATCTTCCAATTTTTCAGGGTGTGCTCAGTTGGTATAACAATCAAGTGGCAGCACATGTAAAGCACTCACAATCCTACTTTGATCCTCCACCAGCTTTCTTAATGGGTAGTATTGTCAGACTCATGGTCACCAGCTACCCATCCCTAGGTGAAGCTTGCAGAGATGTATTTACTCCAGGATCTACCTAATCCTGAGCCTGACTGCTCAGGTCCCTATAATGACAACAGAGGTGCTACAGGGTAGTTACCCCTCAATAAACTTCTTTTTGAATCCTTTTCACTCACTTTCCTGATCCTAATTGTCACTCTTAGAGTGATCTATAAATATTTCTGTCCTGACACTTACTTATCCTATACTGAGGTCTACCTCCACCTCAGGCCCTAACAGCAACACCCCACTTCCTCCAGCTAGTGGGTGCATTGGAGAGAGGCAGAGCATGTTTGTAACCCTTTTTATAACCTCAGCGGACTACTCTCCCTCTCCTTTCGGAAATGGACCCAGCTTAGCTGGCCAACTCAATCCCGGGGTTTAGAAAATCTTTATCCTCCTACACTAAGGGGGTTATTTATCATAAGTTGAGTTTGTGAGTTTTTTTTAAAAACTTAAGAATCTTTTTTAACCCAAAACTTCAAGGTTTGACTGAAAACTACCCTGAAAAAAACAATTCAAACTTTGATAAATAACCCCTTTATTTGTAAGATATAAATTCTGGTAGATACCAATATGTAAGGAAGTCCACTCTGTTTTATAAAATAAATTTGTGTAAGTATATGAATAATACAGGTATAGGCCCTATTGTGAAGAATGTTTGGGATCAGAGGTTCATAGGTAACGGATCTTTCAGTAATTTACACCTCCATACCTTAAAGAAAAACTATACCCCTCAAACAATGTAGGTCTGTATAAGAAGATATTGCAAAAAACAGCTCATGTGTAAAATTCTGCTTCATGAAAATAAAACATTTTCATAATAATATACTTTTTAGTAGCATGTGCCATTGGGTAATCATAAATAGAAAACTGCCATTTTAAAAAATAAGGGTCGCCCCCTGGGATCGTATGATTCACTGTTCACACAAACCTACCAAACAAACTATACATGTAAGGAAATATGAGCCATTTAACAGACAGAGTTTGCTTCCACACTTCTTCCTCTTAGTAAGAGCTGCAATATTTCTGGTCAGGTGATCTCTGAGGCAGCACACAGACCATCACAAAATTGTGGTTCATGCAAGAGATGTAAAAGGGCAATATTTACTTAAATATATATACCAGTTTGATTGTTAAATATGCCACTTAATTTGATATAAACTATCTGTTGCTCAAATATTCATTTTGGGGATATAGTTTTCCTTTAAGTCTGCTAAAAACCAAAAACAAACCCTACAGCAGGGGTGCCCAAAAGGTAGATCAGGATCTACCAGTAGACCTTTAGCTGGTGATCAGTAGATCTCAAGACACTGTCAACAAACAGCTTGTCTATATCACCCTCCTATTTCTTGCTTTCCATTCAGATATTTATTATATGAAGGTTACATGACAAATAGTTGTTTGTTAAATATATTAATCTAAAGTATCTCATCAATATAATATTTAAGTAATATTTTAAATGGAACAGAATGCTAACAATGCTTTTATGGATGAGGATCATAATGAGACAACATCACTAAAGGTAGACCTCGCACTAGTAAAGTATGGGCACTCCAGCCCTACAGGATTGTTTTCTCTCCAATATGGATTCAAATAGCTTAGTTACCATCAAGTACAAGGTACTGTTTTATTATTATCACAGAGAAAAAGTAAATAATTTTTAAAAATTTGAATTGTTTATTTAAAATTGACTGTATTTTGGAACTTTCTGAATAAGGGATCCCATGCCTCTAAGTCATAGTCATAGATAAGTAGATAGGCTTTCCCCTGCTTACTCAGTTTTCAGTATAGTTATTGTTATTTGATATATTGATAGTATCCAGCCAACAAAACAGGAATTATATTCCTTTCTCCATAAAGCATGTTGTTCTTTTGGGACCATCTGTGCCAAGCAGAAAGTTAAAAATAATTGCATTTTACAAATGTACAGCCAATGTTTCTTTTTCAGGACAAAAGCAATTGCTGTGACAATACTTCAGTTGCTCAGCAACTGCCAACTGCACAGAACACATGCTGATTATAAGGTTGCTGTACACAATATGTCCCTGCTGACATGTTAGTTCTTTTTCCCAAAAGACCACTTTCTGCACATAACAGCTTACCCCACTGTTCCTTTCTCATTTTACAGGTTAGCAAGGTTTCTGTTTCCATGACTTTTGTTCATGTGCCCTACATTCTTTTCCAGTCAAAGTATAATTGAAGTGCACTATTATTTGATTGCATACTGTCATGCCAAGGCAGCGTTGCCCTGGCATCAATAGTTCACATAACAAAACAGTT
>CM044435.1:63824610-63939658 GCA_024363595.1 Xenopus borealis
AACCCCTTGTAGCCAAACCCAAGAGTAAAGTGTGGTGGAGCCAAGTGGTTTCGTGACACATACTATTTGCAATTTCTATTATTCAAATACTCATTTAATTTAAAGGCTTCTTGAAAATAAAATATACGTTGAAGCTGGCTGCTTTTACTATCCACATATACTGCCAGTATACAGAAAAGCTAAAGTAGCAAGTTTTCTCCTGATCATTATAAAAAAAATGGCAGAGCATATTTACATTGGTGTATCAAATGTATATTATTTTGGATTTCATGTAAGTAAGGATTGCTCTCTCTGTGGTAATAAAGTGAGAAAGTAGCAAAATAAATATTTTCACTGTACAAAAAATGACAAGCAAAAGAAAGAAACAATATAAATAAATGTAGCTTTATATATATATATATATATAAATATGTAGAGAAGATGTGTTTTGTAACAAAAACAACACATGCTAGACCATGTCCTGTTGTGGTTTGAGTTATCCCCAGATCCTACAATATATTGGATGGCTCAGGCTTTACAGCACAGACTCACAGATGCCTCATGGGTTTACTTATTAAACCTATACCATGGTTCATTAACTATACCCTGGGGTGCCTGTGTTACAGCACAAGGGGG
Source organism: Xenopus borealis (assembly GCA_024363595.1). NCBI lineage: Eukaryota > Metazoa > Chordata > Amphibia > Anura > Pipidae > Xenopus > Xenopus borealis. Next base: position 63,825,226 of record CM044435.1, read on the forward strand.
CTGATTTATCAAGGGGCAAATTTGAATTTCGAATTTGAACTTTGACATTTGAATTTTCGAGTTTGTTTTGTGAAATTCGACTTGGGAATAGTTAATTTCTAATTTCTTAGAAATTTCCCCGTGCAATCAAACCTGTACTCATGGATACTCAGTGCCACACTTACATGTATCTTAAACCTTTTCTACAGACATAACAAAAATAATTGCTTTATTTGATCTGACAAGAAAGATCATGGGGTGTTGGGCACCTGCCACATACAGTAACACTGAGTGACAGTGAATGTTTCTCTTAATTTTAAACACAATTGCTTTCATATTTAGTAAAATGTTCGATTGGTAAAATAATATATATATGTATATCTATCTATCTATCTATCAATATCTGTTATTGAATAAAATACTACTGTCCAAAAAATTTTAGATCCACATTTTCTCACAGCTCAGAAATGTAATAAATAATCACACTCTTTAATAAACATATAATGATATCTTGAGACTAATCAGTCACAATGTGGAAATATGGTCTTATAATTATAATTGATGGAACCAGTTAAAAAAATGTAATTAATAAAATATAATATATTTCCTTCAATCATATACAATAAATGTATTTTCTTTTAACCACATAAAAAGAGTGGGGTTGGATTAATTCATGTATAAATAATCCTTTTGACAAACACAGGGCATGAAAACAAAATTCTATGTGACAACACAGTGCTCCCTACAGCGGAAACAAGTGCTGTTGGCCCATGTCATTTTTTTCTTCAGCTTTGTTTCCGTAGAAACTAATACATGATGTAATTTATACAGTGGCTACTGCATATTTTCCTTTGCAGTTAAGGGTCAGTTTATCAAAAAGCCGATGGGCATTGATTTTGAGTCATGCTTGCAAATAACACAAGCGTTATTTTTTATTATTTTCCTTTTTGGATCTCATCACCCAATCAATCTGATTATCATTCTGCGTGTCAATGACAAGCATTATTGCCTCTGATGGTTCCATTATTTGAATTTAAACTCAACTGATGCGCTATTTTTCTTAAAGTAAATTTCCAAATCTCAGCTGTTCCTGCACAATAAATGGGAAAATGAATTGCTTCTTTTTTTTGGTTGGGTTCTATTCCCAAATGGAACTTTATAAGTAGTTCTCATGGAGTTAGCATCTTCATGTATACATAGCTAACAATATATAATTCAAACCGATGTTCACATAATCTGTATACAAACTGTATTGCCATAAAATGTGAAAACCATTTGCTTACACATGTTACTACTGTATGCCCTCTCTTTAAAATAAATACATATTATAATAAATTTAAAGAATAAATATACATTGAACATAAATATCATTGAGTACATGAACTGATTAATATGCTTCTTCACAATTTGGGTCAGATTCAATTCCAGGAGTAAATGTTATCATTTCATTTAATGAGAACATTTTCCAAAGATTTCAGTTATGTTTTCATGAAATAAACCAGGGGAAAAGGTATTTTTACTGAACTGAATCTGGTCTTTTATGTGGACATGTTGTATATGATGATTAGCCTACTAGAGGGTACATAGAAAAGAAATTTGCATTACATTCATATTTCTATGATAACCTGATTGGACAAAGATACAGACAGATCAAGGGTAATAATTGTGGATAGCAAAATGCTGTATCCTGGTTGTTCATACGGGCCTCGGGAGGAGCCCTCAGCTTACTCAGATGCCACCTGGACTTATCGAGAGGTGCAAAGCTAAGAGTTCTGGCTAGCACTGGCATCTCACCAAGGAAACTGGATTTGAAGAATACCACCAAGTGGAACAGGCGGGCTGGACCAGCACAAGCTGAGCAGAATAGTCAGACAGGCCAGGATCAGGATTAGAGAGCGTAGAATAGTCAGGAACAGGCCAAGGTCAAACCAGGTAAACAAGCAGAGGGATCAGGCAGAATCAGAGTCGGATGACAGACAGGGTCAGAATACAGAAGTCAGGAGTAGTCAAAATCAGGCAGGGGTCACAACATGAATCAGATCAGTAACTAGGCACAAGCTCAAGGCACCAGGAACTCAGCAGAACTGAACCTATAACGGGCAATCCTCTGTACACCAAGATCCCCTTAAAGTGGACTTGTCACCCCAAAAAATCTTTCAAAATCCTATTTTATCACATTAGTCAAGCAAAATGAACATTATTTACACTATATAAATTATTTTAATCTTGTTTTCTTCAGTCTGGGAATTCATAATTATAGCAAGCAGGCAGGAGCCATTTTGTGGACATTGTTATTAAGGCAAGCCTTGTAACATCTCAGAATCTTGTTTGTGCACCAGAATGGGGGACCCAATGTCTATCCCCATGTCCTGGCTACACAATTAAATGGTTAAGAGAACTGGGGGAATGTGTGGGGAGTAGTGGAATCTAGGAAGTGCTGAATGGAAAGTGAAAGTAATTATCTGCCCCGCCTCTATGCCTAAGGCACTCTTGCCATAGGGAGACCGGCACTGGAAGAGGACAGATGCACTCGGTGAGTGTGCCAGTTGGGGATGGGGGTAGGTTGGGCAACTGGGGAATTAAGGGAATAGGAATCAGAGCTTGCACTGGAGCGGGGCCCCCATAAGTGCGGGACCCAATTGGGCCAAATTGGTCCAATGTGCTTAAAACTGGCACTGATAGTGTACACAAATTCTCAACATGGAAAATCATTTACCTTCTGTCTTTATGGCCATGTAAATAAAAAGCACAAATGAACATATGTTATTCTGCTATAATACAACTGCATATACATAAAGCAGTGTAAATTCTTAAAAACAGCCCCATAAAAAAACACTCTGTGGGGCTCATTTATAAATAGTGGGCATATTTGCACCTGGGCAGTAACCCATAGAAACCAATCAGTGATTAGCTTTGTTTCAAACATCTGCAGGTTGAGCACTGAAAGCAATTACTGCCCAGGTGCAAATTTGCCCACTGTTTATAAAAGAGTTCCTGTGTTCCCTTGTTCTTGTCAGTAAGAAAAGCTACATAGAATAATTTTTAGTTTTCACATTCAGTATTCATAATTGAAGATATTTTTACTGTGACTTGTTTGGGTAGCTCTTTACTTGCTTTTGAAAAGTGGGTGCTAGAAGGGATTTGTGTTCTTTTAATAAATTAAAGGATGCTGAAAAATAAGGTTCAATTGGGGAGAGTGTTAACCATGGAAGGAAGGCATTAATTAGAACACAAAAGGAGCCCAGGGGAGGACAAAAACACTATAATACAAATATTACTTGGCAGGAGGGTTTGCTGGGAAACTAGAAATCAATGAAAAGAGAAGAAAGTTAATAAATTGGAGAAAAGCACAAAGGGGGGAAATAGATAATGTTAATAGAACAAAGAAGACAATAGGGGAGGGTTAACATGAAAACTGCTTAGAAATTCAAATTTTTTAATTTTTTCAATTCAAATCGAATTTAGGGCTAAATTTACTTCAAAATTTGAATTTTAAAAATATGAATTTTATTCGAATATTCACTTCGACCCCTAGTAAATGTGCTAGTAATTATCAGAAAAACTAAAATTATTAGAGGTATTAGAGATATTTGTACTTTTTTTTGGATCGTTCAGCATTTTTTTCAGTTTGCACTTTTTTATTAAAATCTTTTAATATCCTTTTTAATATCCTATATAATTTTATAGAAATATATTTTAATCATGGCTTCAAAAGGCTCTAATTCCACTAAAATTCAACATTTAGTGAATGGGCCTCCCATAATAAGTTAGGTAACTACTGTAAGTAATAAAAATAAAATAATACATACATGTTGATTTTACAAATAAAAAACTAGAAATTTCTATACATGTATGTCTTTGGAGAGTGACCCTTTATTGTTAACTTTCCTGTAAAAGATGAAGCCCATGCACAAATTCTGTAGATTCTACTATTTTTATACTTTACTATGGGCACAGGACATGCCTTGGGGATTAAATGTATATTTAGAGGACCACAAGAGCTCAGGGCACCAAGTGAATATGACCTGTCTGATTTAATCTACTTTATCAGTCAGCAAATGTTATTGCTCTTGCAGTCCATCTCCAAATAAAAAACATTAATAAAAACAGCTTGAATATGTACTCTTTGGGGCACATTTACTAAGGGTCGAAGTGAATATTCGATTACAGTTTGAATTTTGAAGTAATTTTGGGCTACTTCAACTATCAAAATTCAATTTGAATAGAAAAAATTTTGAAAGTTGAATTTTCGAAGCACTGGCCCTTTAAAATCCTTCGACTTCAACACTTCGTCACCTTAAAGCTGCCGAGTTGCCATTGTAGCCTATGGGGGACCTCAGAGAACCTGTCCTGAAATTTTTTCTAAGTCCTAGGAATTTGATGGATTTTGCGCAAAATCGTTCGAATCAAAAAAAAGCAAAACAATTTTTCCCAATGCCTACAGCAAGTAACCAAAAATAAAGCATCTATAATATATACAATATCTGTTTTTCTAACACTCCCCTGTCAGTGTATCTGTCCACTAGCAGATGTCTCTCCTTCAGCACAATTTCTCTAGACACGTATGTACCTAAAGCAATATGTATTTCCCTCCAACTCTAGATATATGTGTCTCACTCACACGGCATATATGTCACTGAAACTGTGTGTATCACTTCAGTTCCAGTGGTATTCCAGTTGTTTATCCTTATCTCTCCCCTGCTCCAAATATGCATGTCACTCCAGCTTTATTTATAACTTGTGTTTTGTTATAGGGTAGAACTTTGATATGACGCATAACAAAAGTGGTGTGAAGGTGCTTTTTTGTTATCAGCTTTGAAGAAGGAACTGCAAGGTTCTGAAAGCTTGCTGTGATCATCACCTTAGTTAGCCAATAAAGGTATCATCTTCCCACCACTTGTTATGTGTCATATCAAAAGTTCTACCCTATAACTTTTTCAACGGGCTAAGACGGTACAAAAAACAATAACTTGTATTTATAAACCTACCATTTTCACAACCCACAAGCAGAATACACTATAAGTTCCCCATTAGATGTATACACATATAATACACAAGTGAGTGATAAATAAATTGTATAATATATACAAGGTGTTTAGTGATGACATCAGGTTTAATTGGTGCCTAGGCATGCCACTTTTGTCACAACAAATTGGGGGGAATTCACAAAAGTGTCGGTAATATAAGTAACCCAGAAGTGGCGGTCGACAAATTTGTAAAATGTCATACAAACGGCAAATTCACAAAGGCACGTTACCATCTTTGAATGTCTCGTAAGTCTGACAATTTTCTAAAATGTCGTATATCTTTTCATCGTACAGACGACATTTTACACAACAGTTTAAAGACATTTTACAAGACATTTTAAAAGACAATTTGACCGACATTTTCATTTTGGAGAGCCTAATGTGTCGGGAAAATTGTCGGCAAAAAAAAATTAATTATGAGTAATTCATAAAAATGTCGGGGAAAGTGGCGACAAAAGAACCATGCCCATTTTTCACTGCACTATTTCAAAAGTGTCGTATATGTCGGAAAATTGGCGAGGAAATGCTCTGTGAATTTGTCGTCTGTTGCTACGACATTTTAAAGACATTTTTTCCTTCCCGACACTTTTGTGAATTCCCCCCATTGAATTGACATCTTGGACTTCCTTGCTGATTTATAATCTACTTATATTTAACACATGTGGTAGATTTTTCCCTCTGTATTGTTTTCCTGTACTACATTGTCCCCTAATTTTTAGATCTACAACACATAGCTATTGCTTTCAATCAAGAATAGGTTACTACTGCAAGTAAATAGCAATCTAGGTTTTCTGAAAAAACTGATGCTCAAAAGTCCAATTTTTAGCAATGCAACTTAGCAACCCTACTACACTGCTAAATAAATCTCACAAAACCTGAGGCAGTGATACATGCTGGCACCCAGCCATCACCACCAACTTAGTTTACTGGAACGAAAGGTTTATGAGCAGTCCACTGGCACTATGACAGATTCCTTTTTCAGCTTGGAAAAAACAATATAAATACAACTATCACATGAACAGAGCTTGGACTACAAGTGCAGCACAGATCAGAAAACAACTTTCCTTTCTTGGAGATTAGATTTAGAATTAACTGATAACATATTCATGCATGTTATGAAAATGCGTTGTTTGATTTACACATTTGATAAAATGCAAGAACAGGTATGGAATCTGTTATCAGGAAACATTATGCAGAAAGCTCCAAATAACAGGAAGGCCATCTCCCATAGAATACATTTTAATCAAATAATTAAAATAATTAAAATTAAAAATGATTACTTGATGCTAAGATATAATTAACCATTATTGAAGGCAAATTAATCCTACTGGGTTTAATTAATATGATTTCATATTACTTTGCAATATATTTATCACACCATGTCATATTTACCAGTTAATAAGAATGTTACAGTATAGGAATACATATTATGGTATAGTACATTGTTAATCACAATGTTAACAAAAGCAACATAAACATTAAAAATTACATTTATTCATCCCAATAATCATAACAGTTATTAAAAATGGTCCTTTTCCAGCGCCCCAAGTCATCACAACTCTCTATCCCCAATGACTCCTCAATTTGCTATTGACTTTGGAAATTATAGGTAAACCTCAGTATATCACTTACTAAAACACAGGCCATTATGGTTGTACAGAAACCATTTATTAATTTGTATCATGGCTGAACCCTAACCATAAGGCTTAAAGCACACTGCCTTGTCATACCATCCGCTCCTTTGTTTCTCTGCACTGTGCTGGCCTGTGTGCAGATACATGAAGCTGATATTAGTGCAAAATCAACTCTGCGTACCTAAACACAGGCCGATCCAGTGCTGGTCAGAGAAAAGATGGTGCAGACAAGAATGCAAAATGCAGGGGAAGAAAAACCAAGGGGCAACTCCTTGTGCCTTTAGCGAAATGTCATGCAATTTTAAAGCTCTGGATAATCTTTGAAAGATGAAAAGCCTAAAACATTGTCTTTTCTGATCTTAATAAAGCCAACCATTTTCACCTCACAAAAGTAGTGTTGCAGCTCTGTTACACTTTTGATTCACTGAACATTCAGACTAAAAACTTATCAGTTTTGTAGCTTTTAAATACTGTTGGTGCTTTATTTTACAACTGTAGGTTGCCCGATCACATAGAATATATCCATGCTGCATTACAGGTTAGTATTTAATATACACATCACATGGTTGCAAAATGCATCTGAACCAATTACTAACAAGCAGCTCAGCATGTCTACTTTATAAAAGCTAAACTATTTAACCCTTTAAACAGAGTGATATATAGGGCCACCTAATGAGGCACCTAACAAGTCAGTATATTTTACAGATTTCCTTCTGAATAAAATGTGGCAACACTGATATCCTAGATTGTGAAAGCAAACTCTCCATTGGTGACTAAACTTGGGTTAGGTAGAAGAGGCATGTGCTTAGGGTTAAAAATGATAGGGTAATAGGCACATATATCTTCAGTCTGCCTACTCCTAATCTTGGCCCTGGTGAGAGAAAGGGAGAGTCTGGGGCCCAGGCCATGGCTCATTTAGTGCTGTCAATATTAGTGATGGTGATGAGGCTTTGGGGGCTATAAGGGGATCGTTGAAACTTGTTAGCCTCACATAGGGCACCCTTCCAGCTTGGCCCAGCATTGCTCTCTATGCAGCTTAAGGTTTCACATCATCCTGGGATCCATTTAGGAAGCATGGGTTGTTTATTTCAGAGGACTTTTGTACCCCTGGGCTAGTACTGCCCAAGTCATAAGTCATCCTTATTAGGATGAAGTTTTAAAAGGCATTGCATAAACATGGGATATCCTTAGATGCAAAAACTTACTTCCCAGCTCTCCTTAATGCGCATAAAACTAAAGCATTTCCAGAAATTGTTTAGTTATAATTTCCTCCAAGAAAGTAGTCTATCTGTCCCCAGTAATATTGATTTGCTGCTTTCTTTGCATTGTAGCATAATAATAATATCAATGCAGTTTATTGTACTAAGGTCTCCAGCAAAAGTTAAAAAAGCCCTTATTTATTTGTAATACTACTGGAAATCAGACCTTAGGGTTTTCTGAGGACTGCTCCAGCAAATAATGAGATTTAATAAAAAATAGCTTTCCAAGAGTATATTTACAGTATCTGCTTGTGGATGGGTTTCCTGGAATGTTTAATGTGTAGGCGTACTAAATGCTTTTACGAAAGCAAGGGCTGTAAGGTATACCTCCTCTGCCTACACAGCCAGTGTACGTCACTGGGATCTCCTTTCACTTCTGTACGCACATCTATTCATCTTCTGCTGTGGTTCTTGATAATACAGAACTATTTAAAGCAGGCAGCTTTATTTATCCTTCCGTTTATGGTAGTTTTTTTCCCCTTTGTTATTATATAATATTCTATGAAAACCTTTTTTCTCAGTGATGGAAAATGAGGTACTTCATAATTAAATTTGATAGTAAGAAAGAGTGGCAGAGGGAGATTAAGACGTGCCAGAGATGCGCAATGTATGACCTCAGGCACTTTTGCATTCAATTCCAATCATTGCACATATCTTTTTTTTTTCCAGAGAGATAAAGATGTTTAATTTCCTTCAAAGGGAATTCACACGTGATATCTGAAAGTGTTTTGTGTGCTGAAGATGCTGCATTAGGAACATTGTGTTCTGATAACAACGGAAAACGACAGTGAATGAAAATAAGCTCTCAAGCACTCCAAAGTGTTCTCGTTAATAATAGACGGTAGAAAACAAATGCCACTAAAGGACTGGCTTGTATATTATTAGAGCAACGTAACTTTTAGTCTAGCATTACAATAGCTATCAGGAAATGTTGCTTATGCTCCATGTGACCTGCAGGTTATCTTATTGAAAATATGACATTTCTGTACACTGGGTTCTTTACAAGGCACAATTTACTTGTATCTTCTTACAATGTAAACAAACTATTTTGTCACACATACGTACAGTAAATATAATGTGAAACCCCTCTCCCCTGTGTAAGCTTGAAGTCCCCATAAATGTCAGTCATCTAACTAATGCTATCGGAATGCATTACTGACATAGCTTTGTTCTATTATTAAGGTCTTGGATTCTAATGTCCTGCTGTTCTAAACAAGGGGATCTATCAGTCTGAGAGAGCTCCCCTCTTTTATTGTTCTGTAGTGAGTAAAGATGACAAGGAAGATGACTCATAGTTGCAAAGCATTGTGTTAGAGCCTATTTGTAAGTGTCTAAGGGGCCGATTTACGAAATTCACGTGAAACGATCGAAGCTTGATTGAATACCGATCGTATGAATTTTTCGTGAAATCGGATATGCAAATTTGGCCTCTTCGATCATCGAATAGATCGAATAGATCGAATGATCGGATATTTGATAATTCGATCATTCAATGATCGAAGGAATCAAAAATTCTTAATTATTCGACTGCCTACTTCGCCAGATTGAACCTACCGAATTGTAATAGTAGCCTATGGGAAGCTTCCCATAGGCTTCTGAGGCTAAATCCTGCTTGAATACCATTCGTATGATCGGAGCGTTCAATCGTTTGAATCATACGATTTTTTGGGACGCTCGAAGGAAATTTCACGATTTTTTGTGAAAACGAACGATCGGTATCCAATCCAATTCGATAATGCTCCAGGATTTGAAGTTTACTTCATAGTCTGTTCAAGCATTATAACCTATGCAGTAGGCCTGTTCAGTCAGGAGTCTCATGCATTGGGTGCCTTCCATCCCACCCACTCCAGGGTTTTGTATCCTGTCAATGGTCTGACCTGGATACTTTGTACACAATGAGGTACATCTCTGTAAGGTGCTGCCTACTGCAGGCTTTGTGGTCTGTGGCTCTCTAACCTTGCCTATGGACTAAAGACGTGCATGTTGCTGACTTTATGATGTTGAAGTCTGACACATCCATCACTGTTTCATGTGCTGTTGTTATGCCCAGTTGACCTATATTATCCAGCAGGTGTGGTTCATTGTCTGAAACCTCAATGTCTGCTTTATAAAAACCCTTACACTTATACATAATAGGTCTTGTTATGTAAGTTACTGAGTGTTCTATTTTTCTGGATTTTAAAGGGAAATGAGAACTCCACGGTACAGTTCCTTGAGCATTCTTTGGCTTCCCAACATGCTAATCACATAAAACACTCTTGTGCAACATAATATATTACCTTGTTTTGTTTATGTCAGATAACTTGCATGGAAGTGATACCAACAATCCTTAGTCTGGTTAATATGTTAGCTCACTACCTTGGACTTTTGGATCTTTTCGGCTCTGTGAGAGAGTTTGTCCTGAGCCACAGTTCCTGCAGTAAATTCAGTTGTCAGACCAATTAGGCTCATGGTTAAGACAGTACACAAGAGTTGTGTGAATAGTTATGATATCATAACTATAAACATAGAGAAAGACTTAATATAAGTGAGAATACTGTTGTTGATACATAACATGGCACAAGGAGCATTTTGACCAGATGGCTTGTAAAATGGATATAAATGCAGATCTCTGCAGAGAGATTGAGGAACCGCTTATTATGCTGAGTGATTGCATAGTGAAAGTTACATCAAATATACAGTACAATTACTGCTTTGCCAATTAAATGTGCTCATAGATAGATGGAAAGCTTGAACATATTATGCTGCATGATTTTACATTAGCAGTTATGCAAAATTCACACTTTTGATGATTGAATATGGAAAGTTGGCAATATAATTATATAGAATAATGTACTCCCTATTCTTAAATATAAGGATATTTAAAAGTCACCAAGAAGTTCTATAGAAAGGCAAAAGGCAGAAGGCTAAGTGCCTTTATACAGGTCATGGAACTCCAAGATGACTTCTAATATCTAGATCACACATTAGGGTTGATAGGCTGGATGAGGGTTCCCCAACAGAGGAAGCAGATTTGCATAATCTGCAACATGTCGGGTCCAAGGCTGTATTAAAGTCTCCTGCTGTGAGTGCCCAATCCTAAGATATTTTATCATAAATTTGGTCATATGCTGAATGCAGTTATGCAGTTATGCAGTCAGTGCAGAATATGGTGGAGGGATATACTGTATATGCTGACCTGAATTAAATCAAGTCCGCTGTTGCTATTAATATAACATACTGTAAATATGTGTAATGTGAAGATTTAGGGTTAGGATCTTAACTTCAATTATCTGTTATTACTTTAATGGACTTTTCCACCTTACAACCTTTCACCTTACAAGCATAGAATCATTTAAGGTCTTGTAGTGTGAAATTGCAGCTGATGCTATACTGCAGTGCTGTTTGCACCCCTTGTGCATTTGAAAATACCCATGTCTCCTTGTTAATGTGCCTAAAGTAACCTCTCCCCTATGTGTATGCATCTATGCATTCCATTGAGCGTTTATGCAGTGGAATGTCCTGCCAGCATTCCCTCTGATGTGTATTATCCATGAGGTTCAAGTAAATTTCTCCATGTAGGGAATTTAAAGGATTCCTGACATATCTATTTAAATATTTTTGTAGTTAATAGAACTAAGGAATTAAAAGTGTTCCACAACATCAGCTTGTCCCATGGCTGGAGAATGTATTCTGAACCAACATTTACATTAATGGCAGATTTCCAACATTACTTTACTACTATAAACCTGTCATGATAGATGGGAAATTATACCTTGTTTATAACATCTATTGGCGTTGGTTCTATTTGCCCTAAAATAATCTTAATACTAAAATACTGGATAATATGTGGATAGTAATACTATCTTTATTTGTTGACACTACAGTGTATGGGGATATTTAATAACTCCAGTTTCCTTGGGAACCTATTTGGCAGCACTACAATTAAATTTGTGTTTGAAGCTGTTTTCTTCCAATTGGAATACATTTTTAGCATTGGAAGTTTGGCAAATTCTTTTCCATTGCTTCTGATTTTGTTCATTAATTTGGGTGTTTTGGCTGCCTCTAAGGGTACTGTCACACAGGGTCTGTGGGAGTCACCTTTAATTAACTTTTAGTATGTTATTGAATGGCAAATGCTACAAGTTTTCAACTGATTGTTTTGTTTTTTTTATTATTCACTTATTCTTCTTACTCTTTCCAGCATTCAAATGGAGTCACTGATCCCATCTAAAAATCAAATGCTCTGCAAGGCTACAAAAGTATTGTTATTGTAACTTTTTATTACCCATCTTTCTATTTAAGCCCTTTTCTATTCTTATTCCAGTCTTATTCAAATCAATGCATAGTTGCTAGGGTAATTTGGGCCCTTGCAACCCAATGAAATTGCAAACTGGAGAGCTGCTGAATGAAAAGCGAAATGACTCAAACACCACAAATTGTACAAAATGAAAACCAAGTGCAAATTGTCTCAGAATTGCACTCTCCAGTCTATATCATACTAAAAGTTAGTTTAAAGGTGAATAATTCCTTTAATCATGGGTAACAAATCTCCCGGAGTGCCACCACCCTAAGATAATGCATAATTTTAGCATAAAGACAAAAACAGAGTCTTACATAACTCATACATACATATGTGACATTTATCAAATGATTACCTAGCAGTTCCTCCATGTTGGACCTGGTAAATTTAAATACTCTAAATACCCTCAATCTTCCCTACAGTTCTGAAATAGTGTACGTAAATGGTCATGTCTTGATGATAAATGATATGTAAATGATATGTCAACTACAGGAGTCATGGGATAATTGAAGTAGGACAATCTTCTCTTGGTAGTTTAGGGCTGTTAATGATATTATACTTATTGGTTCTAGAAATGCACATGACACGTAAATATCTATCTGTCTATCTGGCAGTATGTCTCCCTGGCCCATGGGTTTTATCTACAGTATTTCTAATCTGACTAAATGATCTATATATATATATTATATTTTTATATATATATATATATATATATATATATATATATATATATATGTCACATGGGCACAATCTTATATCAATACTACCATATCAGCAGATCTATTCATATTTTATCAGTACGATCATTTATGAAATCACAAAAACCTGTAGGGGGCTCTCACAGTCCATTTAAAAATGAATCATAATACTGTATTTCCTAACCTTGTTTCACAAGGCTCAGCTGGAGGTTGAATAAGGTCACTGAGGTTCCTGTCAAAAATAAATATTGTAGTATTCCTTACAATAGTTACTATCCACTGTCTTTTTAAGTTGTCTTTTTTAAAAGTTGTGTTGTCTTTTTTAAAAGTAGTGTTGTTTAGAAGTAACTGTAGAGTATGTCATTCTAGTACCATTGTTTTGAAAATAACAAACACGTGTATTTATTGTATATTATATCGTTATGTATGGTTTAACTCTTCCTGTGATGGAACCTTATAATCTTGTTGCATCATTGCTGAGAAACACTCAGCATGGCATAGATAAAACATTCTGCAGATATTGAATCTAGGAGACTGGTATGTTCATGGCAACACTGCAGATTCTGCATTGCATGGTAGCTAAAGAGTTCAAAAGGAAAATGCACTAATTAAAATACTAATGAGGGAATGTAATAAAAGTGCTTTGTGCCAATTTAATATAGCTTTTGCGAACCTGGAAACTGTTTAGCGACCACTTCCGATAGTGGAGAAGAGTTTGCGAATTTTACAGCTTGCGCCAATGCGCAGTCGATGTAATAAAACTTCTTACTGAAAAAGTTTGCTCCAAAAGATTACGACACCTTCAAGCACGTCTTAAGAGTGCGCAATTAAAATTCGCAATGCAATAACCGTTTAAGGAACAATATTACATTGCGAGATGTGGATTTTTTAATCTTAATGATGCATATTATTTTGCTATTTGCAAATTTAATTACATTTCCCCCCATAGTGTTTTTCTTAAAAACATCAGATTTTACATGCTCTTTTAAATGTAATTAAAATATAAATATGGTCTATGGCAAAATAGTGACTAAAATGTGATTTGCTAAAATGCCTCGTCTGTATATAATTTTTAGCTTCAAACACGTTTTAAAGGAAAACTATACCCCCCCAGAACAATGTACAGTAGTTCTCTATAAAAACATATTGCATAAAACAACTCATATGTAAAACAATGCTTCATATAAATAAACCATTTTCACAATATACTTTTTTAGTAGTATGTGCCATTGGGTAATCATAAATAGAAAATAGCCATTTTAAAAAATAAGGACAGCCTCCTGGGATCGTAGGATTCAATGGTGCACACAAACATAATAACAAACTATAAACTTTTGCTTCAACACTTCTTCATGTTACAGTTAGGGGCACATTTGCTAAAGGTCGAAGTGAATTTTCAAATAAACTTCGAATTTCAAAGTAATTTTGGGCTATTTCGACTATCGAATAGCCCAAAATTCGATTTGAATTGAAAAAATTTGAAAATTTGAATTTCAAAGTACTCTCCTTTTAAAAAACTTCTAATCCGACCATTCGCCACATTAAACCTGCTGAATTGCTATGTCAGCCTATGGAGACCGCCTAAGAACAAAATTTGGCTAAAGGGCACATTTACTAAGGGTTGAAGTTAATATTCGAATAAAATTCTAATTAAAAAAATTCAAATTTTGAAGTAATTTTGGGCTACTTCGACCACTGAATAGGCCAAAATTCGATTCGAATAGAAAAAATTTGAATATTCAACAAGTCAAATTTTTCGAAGTACTGGCCCTTTATAATACTTCCACTTCGACACTTCACCACCTTAAAGCTGCTGAATTGCCATTGTAGCCTATGGGGACCTCCTAGAACCTGTCCTGAAATGTCCTAGGAATTCAAAGGATTTTGCGCAAAATCGTGCAAATCGTTTGACTTTTATTTGATCGAAAAAGCCCTTTAAAGGAAAACAATACCCCGAGGCAGCACACAGACCATCACGAAATGGTGGTTCAAGGCAAGAGATGTAAAAGGGCAATATTTACTTAAATATATATTCCAGTTTGGTAAGATTCTTTAATATGTCCCTTAATTTGATATAAACTATCTCTTGCTCAAGTAATCATTTTGGGGGTATAGTTTTCCTTTAAGTGTTTGAATGGATGTTACCATGGTTTCCACAATTCAGATTTGAATCCAGAGGAGACAGGATGGAGGCGGGTTCTTGTGTTTATATATGAGAACAACGCATATATGTGTTAGTCTATCACAGCTGAAAGCAGCAAAGGAACAGTGCACAGAGGGAGACTGTCATGATACAACATACCCATTCATATCATTGTTGCTTTATCCAGTGGCTGCAGCTAAAGGGCTATGGATTTGAGCTCATTGTAGCTACGTAAATGTCAGCTTATTGACAATGCTTAAATTATTAAACAAAAATTGTGAGCTATTGTTACCAGTTTATCTAGTAAGAATTATAAATGATCTAGCCTTTTTCTGAAATCATTAAGCTAATATTTTTAACCTTTTTAAAATGGCAAGCACACTATTCTCCAGGTGGAAAGTCTAAGTATTTTCCAGGCGCTAAAGTCCAAAACAGCTGGGGGGCAGCCACTATGACCCCTGGGGTATTATATCCCTTAACTGCACAGTTACACAATTCCCTCAATCTTAATTAGCTAGCCAAAGGCCTTGAAACTTCCACCTTACAGCACAATAGTCCTAGGGTAATTTTGAACCAACGTGCTATCAGCATGAAATGTATATGTTGACACTGTACCTGCACTGGGTGCTCAGGTTTCCTCCCATATATTATACACAGTGAAACTGACCAATAACTAACTATATGCATCACTGAAGGCAGGGGTTGAAGTGAATACCCATAATGCTCCATAAAAACAATTTATGATTGCCGACAAAACTCAAAATTCATTATGCTACCCACAAATTCCTTCAGCTAACTGAAAGAATTGTCCTCTGATCTTCAACACATTATAGGAATGAGACCTAAGTATGCTATAGGCCAGTTTTTATTGTTGGCACTGCCCTGCCCATCCATAATTAAGACAACAACAGGAACCTCTTGCATTTGTCTATATGTATTTTGTGGTCACAGCCTCATTGCACCCCCGCCTAATGGTTTTAAAAATTAGTGGTGAGCACAACTTTTTCTTGTTTGTTGTAACAACAGGAACGAGTCACTAATATGAAGAATATGCAAGGAATGTGGAGGTAGACATGAGAGATGCAAGAGCTGGTATAGAACTAGGTGGCAGGGCGGGAACTAGGGGTAGGAAGAGTAGGCGGCCGCCTAGGGCGCAGTCATGGGGGGGTGCACTTTAGAAGGGAAAAATAGGGGGGCAATGGCTGATGGTACAAGTACAGACTTGGGGGGCAATGGCTGGTACAGACTTGGGGGCAATGGCTGATGGCACAGGTACAGACTTAGGGGGCAATGCTGGTGGCACAGTTACAGTCTTAGGGTGCCAGCTGGTCGCACAAGTATAGACTTAGGGGGCAGTGGTTGGTGGCATAGGTACAGACTTGGGAGGCAATGGCTGGTGGCAGAGTTACAGACTTGGGGGGTCATGGCTGGTGGCACAGATATAGACTTGGGGGCAATGGCCGGTGGCACAGGTACAGACTTGGGGGGTCATGGCTGATGGTACAGGTACAGACTTGGGTGGCAATGCTGGTGGCACAGGTACAGATTGGGAGCAATATTTTGGGTGCTGCTGACACAGGTACAAATTGGGAGCAATTTTTTTGTGTGCTGCTGGCTGGCACAAGTACAGTTTGATTCATTAATGTGTTATAAGGTTTCTTTATTTAAGAAAAAGTGAATAGGTGGGAAATGGTCATACATAATGGGGGGGGCGCTGATTGAACCCTTTGCCTAGGGTGATAAACTACCTTGGCCCGCCCTGCTAGGTGGGCATCAAGGGAACAGCAGCCTCATATAATGCTGTTGTGGGAAGCCAGCTGGTATAGTATCATATCCTTTAGCGATAGTTTAGCAACCTATTTCATTGGCAACAAATTAGTTCAAATGTAATATATCAAAAACAATATTCATGCAGATTGTGCAAATGTGGTCTTTTAGCTAATGCTAATTTGCTGACCCATTTCCATGCACTGCAGACTGAAGGCTTTTCAGAGGAGTGACCTCTCCATTGTATTTTCTTGCAATTATTTTAATTTGCCTTGTTTTTATTCCCCATTTTATATAACCAATTACTATGCAAAGTGCTTTATACCCTGTAGGGCTACATATACACATACTACTGCTCAGAGAGCTACAGTTTGGTTAGTTACAGTTTGTGACCATGTGCGGTAATGGTTAATGTATGAATGTTATTTCAGTTAGTGACCTTAGTCTTATAGCACACTCTGCATTTTGAATGACACTGTGGTGAGATGAAAAACAGAGGCGTTCAATATATGCCATGTATTATATAGGCTTTATTTTTAGAAACAGTCTATTGCTCTTTTCCTTTAAATCATTAGTTCCTTGTCACTGGAATATTCAGGTTGTGGACTTTTAGTCAGCATTGTAATTCTGTCAGTGAAGCAAGAGAATAGAAGGGTCCTAGCACATGGGAAGATTTGTTGCTTGCAGTATATATACACAACTTCGGGTGAAAAATCTCCTAAAAATGCCTTCCCCTTTTCGTTTCATTGTATTGCTGCAAGTAAAACATATTACAGTGGTCTGGCTTAATTGTGAGAAGATGAGAAAGAAGGTGACTTCTCACAATTAATACTACTAGCCAGACTTGCACATACAATTTGGTTAGAACGTAAACAGCAAAACCACTTGAACGCAAGTATTCTTCTGTCCATAATTGCTTTGTGTGTAGTACAGGTATGGGACCTATTATCCAGAATGCTCGGGACCTGGGGTTTGCCGGATAACAGATCTTTCTGTAATTTGGATCTTCATAGCTTAAATATACTACAAAATCATGTAAATATGAAATGAAGCCAATAGGCTGGTTTTGCTTCCAATAAGGATTCATTATATCTTAGTTGGGATCAAGTACAAGCTACTGTTTTTTTATTACAGACAAAAATGAAATCATTTTTAAAAATTTTAATTATTTCATTATAATGAGGAGTCTATGGGAGGCGGTCATTCCGTAATTTGGAGCTTTCTGGATAACAGGCTTCTGGATAAGGGATCCAATATCTGTAGTTATATCATTGGTTTGTTCAGCACCATTTACTTACAGGAGTTGTTCACCTTTAAATTAACTTTTAGTATGATGTAGTCAATGATATGGTGCTTTTGAATAAGAGACTGAAATATGAACAATTGGGGGGCTGAATAGAAACATATGTAATAAAATGTAGCAATAACAATATATATATATGACTAAAGTCATGATTTTACCTTCACTATAGTCATCACATGGGCAGGACATATGCATTCAGCTACACTCACATCTCCACCTGTGATTTTTCAGGTCCAAAATGTACAAAAAATGTATACGTGAACTTTACAGTGCAAAGGTCACAACGGGTGTACTGACCATAACACAAGACATATACAGTATAAACCCAATTAACTATGATTAGATGTTTGCAAAATGTGTTCCTGTATCTCTTCAACACAGGAAAAAAATGCACCCCCTACCATAAATACAATTCCCTTCTGCTGACAGAGCTAGAATCTCACAGAGATAATGTTAATATTGCTAGTAAGGACACTATAATGTGTACAATACTGATTTTTTGAAAAATAGATTAAATGTATATTAAATGATACAGTGACAATATTTAATTGATTTTTCAAAAATCAGTCAGCAAGCGATTTATACAAGTCTTTAAATGGCCAGTGAATGGTTTCATTGTAAGGAAAAGAAAATAAATGATCAAACAAGGCTTCATTATCAAGAACAAGATTTCTTTCCCCGGAGCCCACTGTGATTTGTGAGACCAAATGTCTCCATGTTTAGTTTACAAATTAGTATACTTGTCACATTTAGGTCTTGAATTCACTGAAAGAAAAAAAAATGGCTCAGATAACTGGATATTATTCTTTAAAATTATGTCACCATTACCTAAGAGTAAATGTGTCTGTAGTGTTTTGTTGTTAGCTAAATAGCTTTTTGTGTTGCCTGAGTTTAAGCCTTGCTGGAACTCTGTCAATTCCTGACACTATTTTTTTTATTATTCATGTGTAAGTAAAGGGAAACTCACAGCTGATTGTAAGAGCTCCTTGTTACCATCACAATAGAGCCCCTTTCTTTATGGGGAAAAAAAGGGCAAATTTCCGTTATGAGATCATCGGATTCAAGTAAAGCAGTTTTTTTTACAACAGACAGTGAAAGTAAGAACTGGTCATTTTGGCATCTGTACAGATTCATTCATAGTAATGCTATAGTAAAGCTGCTGCTGTACAGTTGCTTGAAACAAGTGTGAAAGATAATAGTGAGTACCTATTTACCTATTCATAGCCAGAAGCCTTATACCTAAGCAAAGGTTAAAGGGTAACTATTAGATTGCAAAATAAAACCGTGAAGTGTAGCCGTGGTCCCGCATTACAGTTAGAAAATAGAAAAAAACAGCAAAACCACATGAACACAAGTATCCATCTGCCCATAATTGTTTGGTGTGTAATAGTTATATAATTGGTTTGTGCAGCACCATTTACTTACAGGAGTTGTTCACCATTAAATTAACTTTTAGTATGATGTAGTCAATGATACAGTGCATTCATTTGAATAAGAGACTGGAATATAAATAGGAGAGGGACTGAATAGAAATGTGTGTAATAACATGTGTAGTAAAAAGTAGCAATGACAATACATTTGTAGCCTTACAGAGCATTTTATTTTTACCATACCCCAGT
The DNA here is from genome assembly GCA_024363595.1 of Xenopus borealis. Classification (NCBI taxonomy): domain Eukaryota; kingdom Metazoa; phylum Chordata; class Amphibia; order Anura; family Pipidae; genus Xenopus; species Xenopus borealis. Next base: position 63,844,937 of record CM044435.1, read on the forward strand.
GTTTTTCCATCTGAAGTCCATTACTTGTGAGGCTGCCAAAAGGTGCAATTGACGCACAGGTACAGGGGCAAAACTTTAGCAAATGCCATTCTTTTAGCTTTACTATAGTCATCACATGGGCAGAACATATGCATTAATCTGCACTCACAAGTGACAGTGCACTTTACATGCAAAGGTCACAATGAGTGTGCTCACCATGGCACAAGAAAGACTAGATGCAACCGCATTCTTTTTCAAGTGCTTATTGATAATTTTACAAAAATCTGTTCCTTTAGCTCTTCAATACAGGAAAAAAAATGTATCCCCTGCCATAAGCAAAATTCCATTCTGCTGGCAGAGCTAGAATCTTACAGAGCTAAAAGGTATCAATAGATTGTAAAATAGATCACACTGCAAGGAATCCTTCAATCTATCATACATCATCCACATAGTATTGTGATCTGAAAATTATTCCACTATTTAATACCTTAATACCACACCAAAAACTTGCCTACAACAGATGTCAAACTAACAGGCCTGAGAACAGGATCCTTTTTTGAATAATGGCACAAAGCAACAATTCACCAATCTCTTGCATCATGCCAGACATCAAAGAATGATGGAAGAATAGATTTTGGCAACTATAGAGCTATAGAACTATAGAACTCTTGGGTGCACACGATCTGGTACTGGACTGTTTAATATGTTCTAGTCTTTTCTCAAGTTCCGCCTGAGTCATCCTATACTTACATATATTGGGTTATTTTTAATGGAAAAGTAAAGTATAACTAAAGAAATAGACTATAATTGTTGTACATTATGTTTTATACTTCTGTACCAGTCCAGGGCAACCACAACCCTTTAGCAGGGAACATCTAGTTATCCAAAGATGACCCTGTAGTTCTCCATCTTCTTTTTTGCTGATTCACTGCACATGCTCTGTGCTGCTGTCACTTACTGAACTTAAGGACCTTCTCAAAATATATATTATCACGTAAGACTATAAATGTCAAAATATTAATTAGTAAATAATAGAAAATACAAGATTAATTAGTCATTAATACAGATAATTACTACATGAAAGCACAGAAACCAGTGCAACTAGCAAGAACATTTAATAATCAGCCTTGTAGCATCAGCTTATATTACATACAAACCTCATTTTCTGCTTGTTAATTTGAGATGACCCCTAACCTTAGCTTTTCAACAACTGCTCAGAGCCCACTGAGCATGTGAGTGTTGCAGACACTTTCCAAGATGGTGACCCCCTATGACAAGTTTGAAGTCCTGGATCATTGCTGCTATTGAGAAGCTGAAACTTTAGGCTGTTGCAATAAGTGCAGTATATAAAATATGGCATGTATAGCCATATTACTTTTTAGGGTTAGTTCTCCTTTAAAATGAAGCATTTATTAACTGTTTTCTCAACTGTATAAACAAAAACTCACACCCCCTGATTTATTTTTTACTATTTATAAATTAAAAAATTAAAAAAAAAATAATATAAATTTTTTTTACTTTTCTCAGGAATGTAATTTATATTTTGCATGTTTCGCTGGCCTCTCTGTATGAACATTCTTTTCTTCCCATTTTCAGTGTTAACCTTGCTAATAAAATGTAAAAGTTTTTTTTAAATACAATACTTTGCATTTTCTTGTTTCTAAGGGGAATATATAGACATAGTATATCTGTTAAGAAGCCTTTTGTAAATTGTATTTTAGATGGTAAGTTCCATTGGAGTGGGTTTTAATATGAATGATGACTGCATAATCAGTTACAAAAATAAAGAATGATAATAATACTAATTAGCACATTGACAAATCAGTGTGATTGTTCTTACTTACCTAACCCTTTACTCAATTGTCTATAATTACATGCAGTCCAATTTGAGAAACTTTTCCACCTGTAACAATAGTCTCAGTTATAATGGGAGGTTTGTAGCATTTACCATAATTTGTTTAATTAATCTTAAATCTAGCTGAGCTCTCGCTACACAGCCCTTATGCTATCCATGCTGATTTCTTATGTGCACAGCTTTCTTTTAAAGACAACCAGTTCCACCATTTGTAATCCCGCTGTTCTTGCAGAGACCCACAAGCAATACTGCACCGGGTTTTTATATATAACTTATTGCACGTAAAAAGAAACTACTTAAATAAAATGAACTATTAATCCTGTACTAAATATTTGGTTCAGTATGTCAGGCCCAAGAACTTTAGAAAGGAAACCTTTAGCTGATAACAGTTATAAACAAAACATTAAAACACATTTTTTCACTTTAACCTGTTTCATTGATATCAGATTTGATAAATTATTCATCATTTAATACTTAACTGCAATTAGCACTTGATATTGGAAGCAGTATATCTTCTACATTTTCCATTTTAACAACTACAGATTTCAAAAGGGTATCACTCATTCAGCTTCTACTTTTTCATTAAAAACACACACCAGCAGCTACAGTAAAACATCCTGTTCTGTGACCCCCATCTGTTCCTTGCTGACAATAAAATCATTTTTCATATAAACTGGCGTCAAATTCTTCATATTTAAAGGCACCTGTCAACACTAAGAGAGGAAGGTCAGCTATTTGGAAAACAAACATTCAATTTACTTCTCGTATTCTGTTTAGCATTTTAAACATCTACAGTATATTTCTTCTTTGATAAATTATGAGAGAAAAATGTAAGCACCATTCTGTATTGATTAATGGAATACTGCATATTATAAAACAGGAAATTACTGTTTTTTAATAGGAAAAAATAAAGGTTGCTTTTTCCCCTTCTAACTGCAACAGGAAACAGAAAGATACACAGATACTGTATCCAAATGAGCTTTTCAACCAGCTGTCATTTCCTTGTTTCCTTATAGCCCCATGCTCAGTAGTACTTGTATTGTTTACATATGATAGACAGCTAAATCAAGCCATAATCCTAATCATTTATTATATTTTTCTCACCATAGTTTTCAAGTTCCCTTCAAACAAACAACATACAAAACTGAATGCTGGTACTGCCTTCCCAATACAAAATATATTATATGAATTTTTTTTTTATCAAAGTATTAATTAAAACCAGTATATCAAGTGGTAAAAAATTGACCAAAATGACTTGATATAGAGATCTGTATATATTAAATTCAATAGATTGATAAGTTGCTTCTATTATAGTATATTACTGTGAATATATAATAGAATCCTAATGTTTAACTAAAGGTACACATGAAAATGAATGGCCAATATTCTATTTGAGGAGAGAAAACTTCAGTGAAAGTGACATGTTGTAATGAATGCCTGGATATGAGGAGTGAAGGACAGGGCAGCATCTAGGATAACCCCAAGGCACCAGGCCTGAGAAGATGGAGTGAAAGTGATAATGTTAACTATGACAGACACTTCTGGGATGTTATGGTTGTTATTTGGAGGAGAGAGAACAATTTCTGTTTTAGAGAGGTTTAATTTAAGGTAGCGTTGCAACACCCAAGTAAAGATAGCGAACAGGCCGGCAGGAGGTAGGAGTGCTGGATTGAGATCAGGAGAGAATAGATTGATCTTATTATCGTCAGCATAGAGGTGGTAGTGGAAGTATAGAAGGACAATAATAAGGACAGAGCCTTGAGGAACCCCAAAATAAAGAGGTTGGGGAGAATATGCTATTCCATTGTAGGAGACACTGAAGGAATTAATATTGAAGTAAGAAGAGAACCAGGACAGGGCCAAGTCACGAAGGATAATCATATGGAGGGACTGGAGGAGGAGAGGGTAAGCAACAGTGTCAAATGCAGCAGAGACATCAAATAGTATTAGTAGTAAGAAGTGGTTGTTGGCTTCAGCTGTTAAAATGGTAATTTGATAGTTGGGTTTGGGCAGTTTCAGTGGAGTGTAATGTCACTTCTGATGACATTTGCTTTTGAAGTGCTCAGAAATATCTTGAGCAGAGACAGATGTGCATGGTGGGGGGGGGGTAGAAAATGAGAAAGAAGAGTTGTGCTGTTTTTTAGAAAGGGAGTTAATGAGTGAAGTAAAGTATGTTTGCTTGGCTTGGTGTTATAGGAGTGCAGGGCATATTTGTAGCTCCAAAAGTCTGATTCCAAGGGTGATTTGCACCAACGATGCTCAAAAGTTCATATTTATCTTTGGAGTTGTTTAGTATGAACAGTATGCCAAGGTTGAAGTGGTTTTGGTCTAGCACGTTTAGTTTTTGCAGTTTTTAAGCTCATTAATGGCAGTGGTGAGAGTGCTACATAGTAGACAGAGTTAGCCATATTAAGATATTAGGGCAAGAGATGGCTGAGATATTAGAATGAAGAAAGTCAAAGGAAGATGCGACACCTCTGAAGTCTGCAAGTCAAGTTAGTTTCAGGATTTTGTAGGTTTTAGTGCATTGTCCAGGTTTTTTTTTCCGTTAGTACTTTTTATCCTCACATGCGAGGGATAACAGAGGCTATGTTCATTCAGACAGGGGGAGCCAGGGCAGGTGCTGTTATTAATGAGTTACCACCTGAAGAAAAGGGGACTAACTATTTATGACTTTAGCTTCAAAGTGCAATAGTGTTTTTGGCTGCTGGAATCAGTGAAACCCATTTGAAAGCTAGAAAGAGAAGAGAAAGTAACATAATTAAATAACTATGAAAAATAAAAAAATAAAGATCAACTGAAATTTGTTACAAATAGAACATTCTATAATATTTGGAAGGTTAATATAAATGAGAAATACCCAATTTAAACTACAGATCATCTTACTAAAGGTTTGTGGGGCCTTCAAAAATTTGCTTTTGGCCCCAGAAACTCAATTTCTGCTACTGATGCTGGAGTTTGACTAGTTTTCTCACTAGGATTCCCCACAAGACAGGATAAAAGTTTTAGTACCATTGATGTCATGGGATATGCCAACTACTAGGGCACAGCCTTTAAAAATGCAGATTACAGTGAGACTTGTTATATGTCAAGGGATACAGAATACAAATTAGGGTTCCCTTACATGCATACATCTTGTGTCCATAGGCACAAAAGACTTGCATTGAGTCAGTCATGCACTATAAATATTATTGACACCACCAGAAGCCATGCCATTTGTACACAAATGGAGTAAAAACGTGCCAAAATTTTATACAAGCAGCAAAAATGGATGCTGGTTGGTGTCCTTATTGGACACATATGCAAGCAGCAGGACCCGATATTACTCTGGAATATAGGGGAAAATGCTGCAGCGCATATGTAAATGAGCCATATAATGTAATGAATTCAGAGCTTTGCCTTGTTAAAATAGGATTTCACTTTGGACATGGCAAATCTTTGAAGCCTATGTATTGGCTCGTGTATATGATTGTTAACTAATTAAGAACCTTATTTGGCTTCTGTTTCCCTTGAAAATGGGTCTCCCCTGTGAGCTTAAGTAATGTGCATACAGTACCTTTCTGTTGCAAGACTCACTGTTTGTGAAACACCAAAGTGCCAGATGTACTTCTGAATGCAGGAACTACTATAATCAAAACAACTTCATAGGAAAAAATAGTGGAAATGTAGTTGCTAGAATAAGGAAAAACAAACCATAACATAAGTGTTAACAGCATGCAGAGAGCTTCCTGTCATTAAAATACTGAAGTCCCACTGTCCCATAGGAACTAGATAAGGAAAACAGAGTTTTTAATAAAGGTAATCTCTTCCTGTTTTTTATTATTAGGTTCACTGAAAATAATACAGTCATGTTATGAATGAACAAAAAATCTTTCTTTTGCCAAAACAATAACTGGATATCCTTATATGGAACTGTGCAGTGAGTCCTCAAAACAGAATCATAACACAGGGATTCAATTTATCAAGGGTTATCTACCAGCTATTCTGAACTATAAGGATTTCAGAAGTCCCATTTGCTGTACTTACAGTCCATGCATTCATTAATATTCTATAGTTTCAAATAATGGACCAGATTAAATTAAGTGAGAAAAAAAGTTTATTACAGGGATTATTATGGGATCCATTATCTGGAACCCCATTATCCAAAATAACAGAAAGGCTGCTTCCCATAGACTCCATTATAATCAAATAATCCAAATTTAAAAAATATTTCCTTTTTCTCTGTAGGTTGTACTTGATCTAAACTTAGATATAATTAATCCTTATTGGAAGCAAAACCAGCCTATTGGGTTTATAGTAGTTTTCTAGTAGTCTTAAGGTGTGAAGATCCAAATTATAGAAAGACCTGTTATCTGGAAAGCCCCAGGCCCCGAGCATTCTGGATAATAGGTCCCATACCTATACATGAAAACTCATGGATGACATTCAGTTTGAGATGCAATATCTCAATGTTTATCACATGATATCACATGATGGAAGTCTATGGGAAAACACTACAACTGAATTAGAAGAAAGGTTTTTTTCTCTTTGAATTGAATCTTGGCCATTAATTTTCACGTGATAATTCAGGCCCAATGTTGGGAAAGGTAGTAAAAAATATCAGCACTTGTAGTTATCTAGAGCAGTGATCAGTTACATTTAAATAGGTAGTGAGAGTGCCTAAGGTTCTCAGTTTTCTCCATAATCTGCCATGTAAAGTGTCTCATCATCTTCAAGCAAACAATTTCAAGTATTCATTCATTCATTAATTCATTCACATTCATTCAATTGCCAGGGATCATGATGACACACAATGAACAGACCACCCCTGTTATAAAACCACATATGTTCCATTTTGCCATAAATATAGTTGGCCAAATGTAATCTTTCCATTTATTCAACCAGTTGGCAGACTGAATGTGCCACAACAGAAAATTTAGAAGAGTGTGGTCCTTGTCTGTTTCCTATGGTGATACCCTAACAAGTCATTTCAGTCCAGAAGATCAGATAACAGAGACAGATACCATCATATCACATGGAATATTGGGCCTCCCACTGGTTTCATATACACAGTGGTAGTTGTTAATCTATACATTTTTAAGAATGAATACAACTGGGGCATGTATAGCTAGCTTAGGTCAAATTACACTGATCTATTGATAAACACACACTGCTTTTTTGAGGCAAAGACTTGGACATATGTTTTGCTGCTTAAAAGAGTAAAACAAATGAATTGATGCAGTCATGAATACCAGCACAAGTACATGAATTCTGCAAACATACTGTAAATTCCACCTGGCTGTAATGATAAAATGTACAAAGTAACTACCATTATACTGATTGACTTACATTAGGAATGCTTCATTAACTGAATAGAAATACCAGCTAAGCACAGTTTCATGGAAAGAGCCATTTTGCAAGCATAATACAAAATGAATTATTTTAGCCTTCAAAGAATATTGAGATATATCAAGATGTGGTGCAGTGTATGGGGGTATGTTCATTATCAGCACATATAAGAGGCTTTGAGATTGGAATGTATAATAGAGCTGTGTGGAGAAATCTCTGCAACCACAACATATTACTCATAGTGGTTAGGGTGTGTGTGTATTCAGCATATTTTAAATATTCCACTGAGCACTACAATAAACCACCAGGTCCCTGCAACCCCTTAGTAGTTCCACAGTGCACCACCTAACTTACTCTCTATGCAACATCTAGACCCTTTTACCACTTTTTTGGTCTCAGGTATACATCCTAACAAACAGAATTCTGCATAAAAATATCTACGCTTGTAGAGACATGTGGAATCTGTTGACCAGGCTGTCCGAAAGACGGAGGCAATTTATTGTCTGAAAAAATATTTGTAACTGAATACATATCCAGCAAAATGTTTTTTTTTCAAGGGAAATACCTTAACAAATATTCAGAATGGTTAAAATACATTTTACTCTCTGCTTAAGCATCCTTTTTATTTTGCAAACAAAAGTAACATTAAACAATACAGTCAGCTGATGAGCAATATTCAGCACATATTGTTAGAACATTGAGAACTTTGATCCTTTTTTCCTGTTTTTCACGGAGAATACCATTTTCTAGTCTATGATTTTCTATCTGTCAAGTAGGCTTCCCTGAAAGCTGACACAATGTTGTTTTTCACATTCACAGGAATTGAAGGTATTCATTCACTCTGCCTATTTCAGACTGAAAATAAAATATCAGGATTTCACAGTTTATACAAGAAAGATTTTCTATATTTCCATTAGGTACCAAATCAATAAACATTAGATATATAACTTCATTTCCCAACCCTTTATAGTGTTTCTGAGCCTGTGCAGCACAACATCAGCCATCTTCTTGTCATTTTAGATGCTATGCATATAAAACATAGAAACAAATTAAATGAGTTGTTCATCTTTAAGTAAACTTTTAGTATGTTATCGAATGGCTAATTCAAAGCAACATTTCAATTGGCCTTCAGTTTTTCTATTTTATAGTTTTTTTTAATGATATTCCTTCTTCTTCTCACTGTTTCCAGCTTTCAAATGGGGGTCACTGACCACATCTTAAAACAAATGCTCTATAAGGCTGTAAATTTACAGTTATTGCTAATTGTATCACTCACATTTCTATTCAGGGCCTCTGCTATTCATATTGCAGTCTCACATATATACTTCTCTAAGCATGTAAGGACCCTATTTTTCTTTGGAGAGGTTGGTAGTGCAGTGGGATTTTTTTATTGTATTGACGCCTGTGTTTAATTAATGGAGTGTTCTGCTGTACAGCACTGTGTGCATGAGTAGTGCTTTATAAATACATATATAAACACATATATACTTCTCTAAGGATGTAAGGACCCTACTTTTCTTTAGAGGTTGGTAGTGCAGGGGGATTTTTTTTGGATGATTAATAGGTTTTATAAGTAAGGTTAAAACATATTAAATCTTGTTTCCTCACAATAGAAAGGCAAATAAACAAGACCAGATGAAATGCTGCTTACTTTGGGTCAAATAACATCATAGAAAAATAATGTGAAGGTAAACTACAACTTTAAAATAAGCCTCAAAACCTGTTTCGTAAATCAAAACTCAAATAACACCATGGCACAATTAATATAACTGTTATGCAATTAACTAAATGAGCTGAACTAACACTAACATGCCCAATTGCATGAAATTATGTAAAATGATGTACATTTAAATGAAAAATGAATAGCCACATTCTGCCAGAAGTTTGTCATCACCACATAAATGACTGGATCAAATGCTATATTGATCACCATTCCATCTGGGTTAGCTGGATGTCAGATACATTAAGATCAATGAGTAAAATAATGAGTCCTAAAAGGAACATTGTATCTATTATTATATTTACATTATTATATTTACTTGATATCAGCAATTGGTTTCTTTGCAAGCAGGACACTGCAGTATAATTTAAATTTTGCCTTCTCTGTTGTAGGAAATCCAACAACCAGCAGATTCAGTAATGTCCTTAATTGTGCTGTCATGACAACAAGCACAGTTGTATTAAAGAATACTCAGGTCACATGGCCTAGTTTCCTTTAGCTAATTAATGTCACTAATTACTTACTTGTATCATCTGCTGCATGGCTTGTGGCTTTGCCAGTTTAGGTGAGGATAATTATATGCATTGATTTAACAGACACTTCTATACAAAATGAAAAATGTGAGAATGTTGCAACATGTACAGTTATGGCTTCCTGCTGTTTTGTTCTTGATTGATTTGCACCATATGAAAAACATGTCATCATTTTTTTGTGTCAGTGCAAATCATGTGGTACAAAATGTAATCTATCCTAATTTGCTAACAGGTATAAATTGCTCCAGTGTTTTAGTAATCAATTGCATAGGCAATTGTTGACTTTTTTGTTCAAGCTTCTTTTGGAGGTCTAATAAAAGTTCATCCCCATTATTACCCTAGCTGATCCCCAAATTGGGCTTGCAGGTCTGCCTAGAAAAGCATATAGGCATTCTCCCCATTTTACAACCAAATACAACTTCTTGCTGAGTTGCTTCTGCCACAGCTCTAGGCCCCACAGGAGGTAAATAGGGATGGCGCGAACTGTTCGCCGGCGAACTTGTTCGCGCTTGCCGGAAGTTCGCGAACGTCGCGCAACGTTCGCATTTTGGGTTCGCGTCAATTTGGCGCATTTTTTTTGCTGCATTTTTTTGCCCTCTCACCCCAGACCAGCAGATACATGGCAGCCAATCAGGAAGATCTCCCTGGACCACCCCCACACACCCCCTGGACTAAAAAAAAAAAAATGTGCATACCTCCCAACTGTCCCTTTTTTGGAGGGACAGTCCCTCTTTTGCGAGCTCAACCCTCTGTCCCTCATTTGTACTGGAAAGACCCTCTTTTTTCTGCACTGAACAGCCAGAAAAAGAAGCAAAGATTTGAACTTGGCTTTTGGCAGAGAGTCCAGAACAGCTAACAGGTGCAGGTAAGATACTTTGCAACACTTTTGACATACGAAAATAATGGATTTTTCTTTTCCCTTGATCCCCCTCTGGCATGCCACTGTCCAGGTCGTTGCACCCTTTAAACAACTTTAAAATAATTTTTCTGGCCATAAATGTCTTTTTTAGCTTTTAAAATTCGCCTTCCCATTGAAGTCTATGGGGTTCGCGACGTTCGCGAACTGTTCGCGCGTTTGTCGCATGTTCGTGAACGCGTCCGCGAACTTTTTTGCCGCGGTTCGCGCCATCACTAGAGGTAAAGGCCAAGGGCATAATTACAGAAGCAAACCAGTGGCCTAACTAGATAGTACTAGTTCAACATTTATTGAAACTGTATATGAATTAGGGTCTCATGGGCCCCTAAACCTCCTGGGCCCTCTTGCAGCTGCAGGGTCTGCTTCCTCTGTAGTTACGCCCCTGAAGCAAACCCTTGGGTTGCAGGGGGATCCACTCTAGTGAGACCCAAGTTAAGGAGCAATATCAATATCTTGGTGTATTAGTTCAACTTATTAATGTTTGGGGACCCTAAATTAAATTTGCCGTGGAACCCAAATAACAGCAATGGGGAAGCCCACAGTTTTGTAAACTACTGGTATAATTCTTCTAAACTTTTTCATAATCAGGGACATTACACAAAATGCTGCATGCTGGACTGTGCCAATTTAAAGTGAATTGCATTTACTTTTATTGCTATAATTTTATTCCAGTGAACTGCTTTTTATGGAATGATCTGACGCCACTGCTTTTTATTTAAATGACTACATCTAACTACATCCAATCCATTCTAGTAAATTTCAGTTAATGAAAGCAACAGTTTAAATAATTGTTATGGGTTACTACTTGATTTGCACCTTTGTAGGCCCTTAAATTCCCAAAATTGTTATGTTTTATTTTAAAATAAAACAATGTTTTATTTAAAAAAATAAAATCCAACCTTGGTTTAGTTTCATATGCTTTAGTGAATTTTGTTTATAGTCACCACTATTGCAGGTAAAGATATTTTGTAAATAAACTATTGAAATAAAATATTTCTTCCATTAAAAGATACCAATTAGTATTAAAGCAGATAATAATGTACAGATATATGTATTGTCGATAATTAGAACATATGCACTAATTCTATGTTAAAAATGTGTAAAATCTAATATAGTAATGCATTTATATAATAATTACCCTGACTGACTGCTGACTCACCTCTGCATTATTCAAAAATTAGTATTGTACTGCTACATAGCTGTTCAACTCGGAGAACTTGCGAGATAAACAAGCAAAGTAAGCAGCATTTCATCTGGTCTTGTTTATTTGCCTTTCTATTGTGAGGAAACAAGATTTTAATATGTTTTAACCTTACTTATAAAACCTATTAATCATCCAAAAAAATCCCCCTGCACTACCAACCTCTAAAATAGGGTCCTTACATCCTTAGAGAAGTACAGTGGTGTGAAAAACTATTTGCCCCCTTCCTGATTTCTTATTCTTTTGCATGTTTGTCACACAAAATGTTTCTGATCATCAAACACATTTATCTATTAGTCAATGATAACACAAGTAAACACAAGTAAACACAAAATGCAGTTTTTAAATGAGGGTTTTTAATTATTTAGGGAGAAACAAAATCCAAACCTGTGTGAAAAAGTAATTGCCCCCTAATAACTTGTTGGGCCACCCTTAGCAGCAATAACTGCAATCAAGCATTTGCGATAACTTGCAACGAGTCTTTTACAGCGCTCTGGAGGAATTTTGGCCCACTCATCTTTGCAGAATTGTTGTAATTCAGCTTTATTTGAGGGTTTTCTAGCATGAACCGCCACAACATCTCAATAGGATTCAGGTCAGGACTTTGACTAGGCCACTCCAAAGTCTTCATTTTGTTTTTCTTCAGCCATTCAGAGGTGGATTTGCTGGTGTGTTTTGGGTCATTGTCCTGCTGCAGCACCCAAGATCGCTTCAGCTTGAGTTGACGAACAGATGGCCGGACATTCTCCTTCAGGATTTTTTGGTAGACAGTAGAATTCATGGTTCCATCTATCACAGCAAGCCTTCCAGGTCCTGAAGCAGCAAAACAACCCCAGACCATCACACTACCACCACCATATTTTACTGTTGGTATGATGTTCTTTTTCTGAAATGCTGTGTTACTTTTACGCCAGATGTAACGGGACGTGCACCTTCCAAAAAGTTCAACTTTTGTCTCGTCGGTCCACAAGGTATTTTCCCAAAAGTCTTGGCAATCATTGAGAAGTTTTTTAGCAAAATTGAGACGAGCCTTAATGTTCTTTTTGCTTAAAAGTGGTTTGCGCCTTGGAAATCTGCCATTCAGGCCGTTTTTGCCCAGTCTCTTTCTTATGGTGGAGTCGTGAACACTGACCTTAATTGAGGCAAGTGAGGCCTGCAGTTCTTTAGATGTTGTCCTGGGGTCTTTTGTGGCCTCTTGGATGAGTTGTCTCTGCGCTCTTGGGGAAGGTTCACCACTGTTCCATGTTTTTGCCATTTGTGGATAATGGCTCTCACTGTGGTTCACTGGAGTCCCAAAGCTTTAGAAATGGCTTTATAACCTTTACCAGACTGATAGATCTCAATTACTTTTGTTCTTAGTTATTTTTAACAAGGGGGGCAATCACTTTTTCACACAGGCCCATGTAGATTTGGAGTTTTTTTTCTCCCTTAATAACGTAAACCTTCGTTTAAAAACTGCATTTTGTGTTCAATTATGTTATCTTTGACTAATATTTAACGGTTTTTGATGAGCAGAAACATTTTGTGTGACAAACATGCAAAAGAATAAGAAATCAGGAAGGGGGCAAATAGTTTTTCACACCACTGTATATATATGTTTATATATGTATTTATAAAGCACTACTCATGCACACAGTGCTGTACAGCAGAACACTCCATTAATTAAACACAGGTGTCAATACAATAATAAAATATACAAATATAAATAAATACAAACTACATATACATTTAATATTGTCCTAAGTGTTAAAAAAAAGTACAGAAATCAATGCCCTGTAGGGAGATAAACAATGGACCAAGTATAGAATCTTGCGGCATCCCTACATTAAGTGGAATTGTTGATGAGGTTTTGTTAGCATAAGAGAAAGAGAAGGATCAGTTTGAAATGTAAGACAAGTATTGGCATTGATTACTGATATCAAACAAATGCAGAATTTGCAGGAAAGGGGGATGGTCAACGGAATTAAATGCAGATAATCTTCCAATTGTATAGTAAGCAATCAATCATACAAGACTCCTATTCACTAAACTCTTAGGGGCAGATTTACGAAATTCACGTGAATGCTTATCGAATTTAGGCCAAATTCGAGGGCTTTTAGTGAATAATAGTAAATCTGCCCCTAAGTCTAGACATTAGTTCAGTATTGGTAAAGATCTATGTATATGCCACATTTCAATACCGAAAATGGTGGGGGTTTGGTGGTGCCACATTGATTTTCAAAGTCCATTACTGGTAGGTGGATCAGCTGTGCTTCATAGAAGCATGAGCAGTAGTCTAGTATATTGTGCACTATTGCATTCCAGAAAGCCCTACCCCAGGGGTGCCCAAAATGTAGATTGGATCTGCCACTATACCTTTTGCTGGTGCTGGTAGATCTCAAGACACTGTAAACAAACAGCTTGTCCACATCACCCTAAAGTTTAATGCTTTTCAGTTAGATATTTATTTTGTTAAGGTTACATAAGAAATATTTGTTTGTAGCAATACATTTTCTCATAAATCAATATGTAAGTAATATTTTCCATGGAACGGAATGCTAAGAATGCTTTGTATGGAAGTAGATCATAATGAACATCATCACTAATAGTAGACCTTGTATTAGTATGGGCACTGCTGCTCTACACTCAGCTTTAAATCAGTTTTAGGTGGCATTAATTACAGGGTTCTCTTTTCTTGTGCATTCTCAGATGGCAGACCTTGGCACACTCAGGACAATCTAGATGTGCATGAAGAGGAAGATAATCTGGTACGGACAGTTTTACTTTAGAATAATGTTCAATCTTTGTTGCTATTTCCCTAATAATTTAAATCAGCTTGATTCTGTTTGACATTTTCTTTAAGACCATTGACTGAATAATGTTAGGCACATTATAGTTATTAGCTCTAGGCAAGCAGTTTCAGCCAGTAACTTGGAACATGTATAAAAGTGATTGAATATCAAATTTCATTAATACATTTTCATTACGTTATGCTAACTCAAAATATGAAGAATGCCAACAATATCTCCCCTTGTTGAAGTAACATTTCCGTTAAATATACTTTTAACAGGAGACAATCAAGGAGCAGAGTAAAAGCGTCCCTCTGAATGAAGTGTTGAATATTTGGGACCCCAGGGGCACCCTCTCTCTCTCTCTCTCCCCAGCTCATAGAGTAAACAGTTCAGGAGACTCCGTCACACAGGCTATACCCACCTCAGTGCGACAGCTCCCGAATCACTCCTGCCCAGTCTGTATAAGACAAAGAAACAAAAGAGAGCTCCAGCAAGGGTGCTCCATAATTAACCCCTTGTTGTAAGACTGTCAATCCATCTGTGGTGACAGCATATGCACAAAATTGCCACTGCAACTAATAGAAGTAAGCACTACTCCTACGGCTAAAAAACATCATACAGCTATACAACCTGGCAGCAAACAATACAAAGATCTGCTTTGTCTCTTTAATAAAAAATCCCCATCCTGTGCCCTGGAAGGCCTTAAATTAATGCAGACATGAAGCACTGATGCTACAGTAACCCGGTGATCAAGGCACTGCACGAACTTTACAGGTTGGGCACATACAGAGGGCATCTAGCGCTTAAACCCGTGATCTGAATATGGGCAAATATGGATCGCCATGGTTATACATGCTTCCTACTCCACTTACTCTCGCGAGGTGGCAATCCTCATAGGTAAATCGGCCAACCTCAGTGTTCAGCAAGTCTGTACAGACCCACAAGGTACTGTAGATATGTACTAATAAGATGCAGCTGGGAATAGCCTGTGCATACTTGCCTCCACCCGCTAATTCAGCTGTTCTCTCTGAAATACTGGCCAAACTTAGCAACTGGGTCCCAGCCCCACTGTTATTAATGGGTGACCTCAACCTGGTTCTGTCTCCCGCTTTAGATACACATATCCCTTTGGACAAGCCCCCTAGTGGATTGGTGTGCAACCTATAATCTTATAGACCCTTGGAGACATAAATTCTCTAGTCAAAAAACATACACCTGCTATTCAGCATCCCATAAGGCTGCCTCTAGAACAGACTACATCCTAAGTGGCTCCAAGTCACAGAGGTTCGAGAGCAAATAACAAATGAGATTGCTAAATTCTGGTCACGGAACAAGGGTTCGGCATCCACTCTTACAATATGTGAAACATCTAAGGCCTTCCTAAGAGGTACCTGTATGTCAGTGGTAGTCACTTATAGAAAAAAACTCAATCAAAAACCCATACAGCTAAAGAGAGAAATTGAATTGGCAGAAGGGGAGTTTGCCAGGACCCCCACACCTCATAACTTCCAACAGGTATCTCAGGCTCACAGAAGCCTTCAATTACACTGGGTTGATAAAACTAGAAAGAAACTCCTCCATTCAAACCATCTTCAATTTGAGAAGGGAAATAAGGGAGGGAAACTACTGGCGTTCCTCCTGCTTCAACTCCTATCATAAAGATATGTTCCCCCACCGGAGATATACACGAGAACCCTAAGAGCATAAATGACACATTTGTCCAATTTTACCAAAAACTCTATCAATCTATACAGAATGAATATACTCCAAATCCAAGGGAGTACCTTAAAAACATCCCCTTAGAAAGGTTGTCAGCACAGGACAGGCAAACTCTCGAGGAACCATTGTCAATAACTGAAATTAAAGATGCAATATCCCTATTTCCTACTGGGAAAACGCCAGGCTTGGACGGAATACCAATGGAACGGTACAAACTCAACATGGACACCCTGGCTCCTAGGCTGCTCCAAGTGTATGAGACAGCCTGGGAAGTTAACTTAATAATTTCATGGGCCTAATGGCAAATAACCTATGCTTCAAATGTGGAACCAGCCCAGGCATGTTCATGCATACTTTATGGTCCTGCCCAATCATTTATAGATTTTGGGCAAAAGTAACAGCATTTACAGAACAAATGCTGGACCTGCCTAATGTGAGAACACCAGAAGCATGCCTTCTGGGCCTGGTGGAAAATATAGTCCCTGACAAATACAGACGTGCCCTGCTACGGCTTCTGTACTTCTATGCTAGGAAAATGATGCTTCGGTCATGGAAACTGCCCAATCCACCCACCCTAAAAAAATGGAAATCCCTGATAAACGGGGCTCTGCCACTCTACAAACTGACCTATTTGAGTCGAGGCTGCCCAGACAAATTTGACAAAATCTGGGGCTGTGGGTAGGCATACTAGATGCCAGGTAACAACTCGTAAGACAGGAACACTTGACTACAATATATAAATTCCACGGTCTGACTCCCCTCCCCTAATTTTCTTTTGTTTTTATGTTTTTTATTTGCTTTTTCTTATCTTTACTGTAGCGTGTATATTATAAGTTCAGGGGAAAAGAAAAAAGTAAAAGACGTTTGTTCATTCAGATGTACCCCGACTCTCTGGGGAAAATGTATAAATGATGATTCAAACACGTACAATGTAGCAATGATTTATTGTATACATCAGTAAATATGTTATTGTTCAAACATAACTTTTAAAATAAATATATACTTTTTGCTTATTGTTTTAATCATAAAAGAAATCTATAGTTTGTGCTATTTATATAGCTAAACAAAAATGGAAATTGAAGCTCCACTCCTTGAGAGGTAGCTAGTTACATTACCAGAATATAACTCCCTCCCTTCATCCTTTGTATTATTTGTAGGAGTCCATTATGCAGGATTATCTTTACATTGGGCATCTTTGCATCTAATTATTCACCTCTCAAGGTCCAAACATGGGGTAGCCTCAATTTCCATGTTTGCCATACCACAGATTTGTCAAAATGTATGTTTAACACAATCCCTATTCACTGAACACTTTTGAATAATGGGGTATATTGTACCATGAAGCTACAACTTTCTTAAAGCGATACTGACACTAAAAAAATACTTTTTAAAAATTGAATGTACACTAAGGGGCAAATGTATCATTATTCACGAATTCGCCAGAAATTCGGCAGAATTCGGCGTTCGATCGTACGAATGGTATTTGAGTCCTTCGATCATCGAAAGGTCGAATATTCAATCATTCGATCTATTCGATCTTTTCAATATGCTCAAATTTAGAATATTCGATGACCGAAGTGGCCAAATTTGCATATTCGAATATCCGATTAAATCGTACGATCGTAATTCGATCGAACTTCGAATTATTCACGTGAGTTTTGTAAATCTGCCCCTAAAAGTTGCCTATAGGTCATGTTGATGTTTTTTTGTTTTGTTAGTTGAAGTTTCTAAACCTGACTGTTTTGCCAACTTGACTGTCCCATCTCAGCATGTCAGTTATAGATTCTAATGCTGACAGACTCCTGACGCAAAAATATGGCAGCCCCCTCATACAGGAATATGAGGCATCAGATAATGTAAACGCATTGTGCAAATACTTTTTGACAAAGTTATAAGTAGTTTCTAAAGGCAATATTATGACAGATAAGAAATAGCTTAATTTCTAGTGTCAGTAGCTCTTTAAAGCAGGGATTGCTAACCTTCAGCTCCGGAGCCACATGCGGCTCTACATCCCGATTGCTGCGGCTCTGCCAAGTTTACTCAAATATATAGTACCCACTGGCATCATTAAAGGTGATTTCACTGTGCTTAAAAGTGTAAAGACTCCTATCCCTCCAGCGTCCAGCCACCCCCGCATTGTGTGCCACTACTGTTCCATGATCGCTCTCTCACTGTGCCTGTCCCCCCCTCCTGCCCCATAGGAAGCTGATCCCATGGGATCGCACGCCAGCTCCTTCCTGGGGTCACCTGGGTGCCGGGACCCATGTGATGCAGTTGAAGAAAGTAGCATGAAAAGTTGAAGACACTACTTGAAATACCTGTGGATTGCTACATGTTGCCTTGGTGTCGGGTCCCGTGTGATGTCCCGCAGCAGTTGAAGAAAATTGCATGACCAAGTTGAAGACATCTCTTGAAATCCCTGCAGATCGCAACATGTTGCCTGGGTGCCTGGTCCCATGTGATGTCCCTGGATGCCAGGTCTCATGTGATGTCCCTGGATGCCGGGTCCCATGTTATGTCCCGCAGCAGGTTTGGCTCATTCTGAAGAAGTTGAAGAAATCGATTGAAATCCCTATGGAGCGCTACACGTCTTGCTCTCTATACAGTGGCAGCCTGTATGTGATCTGTGTGTAGTGATCTGCGGGGATTTCAAGCAATTTCTTCAACTTATTCCTGCTGCAGGACATAACATGGGACCCGGCATCCAGGGACATCACATGGGACCCGGGAACCTAGGCAACATGTAGCGATCCGCTGGGATTTCAAGCAATGTCTTTAATTTGTTTCAAACGATTTTCTTCAACTGCTGTGGGACATCACATGGGACCCGGCACCCAGGCAACATGTAGCGATCAGCGGGGATTTAAAGCAATGTCTTCAACTTGTTTCATGCTATTTTCTTCAACTCCTGTGGGACATCACATGGGACCTGGCACCCAGGTAACCCCGGGCAGGAGTCAGCATGCGCTCCCATGGGATCAGCTTCCTATGGGGCAGGGGGGGATGGGCACCATGAGAGACATGCAGTCTGGGCATATATACCCCTCTGCCTTTTAGCCATGTTATCATGGACAGTGGGATTATCATGCCCTGACCATCATGGCAGCGTTAGCGATCATGGCACAGCAGTGGCACACAATGCGGGGGTGGCTGGACGCTGGAGGGATAGGGGTATTTACACTTTTATGCACAGTGAATTTTCCTTTAATCATGCCAGTGGACCATGCCCGAGGCCAGACTCCAGCAGTGCTGCAGCAGGTGTGAGGGCTATAGATGTGGATATGATGCATATTTTAATGACGTCTATATTCCTTGCCTTTAACTGCTGACACTGGTGGCTTCCCTATCCCTTTAATGTGTGAACCCTGCTCCAGCCATTACTATCTACACTGGCCACAGGTGCAACCCCTTCCCACCTATACCTGCAACTTCTGCTATGGACCATGTTTGTAAGATCTATAAACAAATATAGACTTATAGAGAGCATATTACAGAAAAAAGGGAAAAGCCTACTCACCCTTGTGCCCCAAGTACACAGAGCTAGTAAAAGGGTGACTAGAGCAGACATAGGCAATGGCAATTTTAAAGTTTATAAGCTGTGTTATGTTTTGCAGCTCCAGACTATTTTTCTTTAGTGGAAGAGGGGGAAAAATGGCTCATTTGATAGTAAAGGTTGCTGACCCCTGATCTATGTCCATCTTTGAAGTATTTTTCTAGGTGGAGAAGTTGTACACGGTTCTAATAAAAGTTTCCTAAACATCAGCAATTGAACTGAACCCCCCCCCCCACAAAGTGTATAAAAACATTTATAATTATACTTGCATTATCAACAGTAACTTTATAAAGATTAGTGCAATAAAGTGCAAATATATTTGCACCACTACAGTAACCCTTGGGGGCAAATTTACAAAAGTGAAGGATTCGAAGTTCGATCGATTGTGATTAAATACTGATCTACTGAATAGATCGAATGATCAGATATTCGATAATTTGATGATTGAAAGACTTTAAATTTTAAAATCCTTCGAATGCCTACTTCGCCAGATTGAACATACCGAATACCAATAGAAGCCTATGGGAACCCCCCCTATGGTATCCGATCGTACGATTTCATCGAGAACTCGAATATCGTGCAAAAAGATAGCCTAAAACTATTCGATAAGCATTCGATAGTCGATTGCTTATCAAATTTCGAATAGATTCGTAGGATTTTTGGGTGAATTTTAGTAAATTTTCCCCTTGGTGACTAATACAAAAACGCTATCCACCATGTAAAGTGTATTGCTCATTGGTTGCTATGGGCTACCGCCTTATGGCGCTAATAACCCCTGGAGGGTATAGTTAATTTTAAACTGTCTTTTTCTTTTTCATCTTGGAATAGTTTGAATATGAAACTGAAAGATGATTATTTAAAAAAAAATATATTATACAGTAATTATGAAGTATTATTATAACTGGATTCGAGGATTTTATTCATCCTCCAAAGAATGTGATAATGTAACCAGATGGCCTGGCCAAGAATGCACTCAGCAAGGTTGTAAAGGCAAATGATTTAATATACAAGTGTGTATATAGATTTCTGAGGTTTTTATCTGACAGAATAAAATTTAAAAGTCTAGTGGAGACAACCCTGCAATAGAACGGTTATTGTATGAAAATTGCTTACTCATGCTGAAGCCTTGATTGAACTGTTGTGACCACACAACTGAATTTGCCATTGGCAACCCAGCTTGTAATTCAGTTCCTAAGGGGATGTGATGTCAGTGGAGTGTGCTTGCAGTGTGTGTGTTAAAGAAACATATTCCTCACCAAGTGCACTTAACTATAACTAAGTCAAAATCCCTACAGAGATTTTGCTATGCTATTTTCTCTTTACTCAGTATTTTGTTTGCTAAATAAATTTCAAAAAGTGGTTGTTTAAATCAAAATCAGTGTTCACCTGTCATTTTAATTTTAATCTGTTTAATTAGCCTGCATATAATATACCAGTGCCATAATTCATAACTAGTGTTAGAGGCAAAAAATAATGGAGAGAGAGAGAGGGCATGTCTGTATAAAGGCAGCATACAAGTACTGTATGTTTACCCCTGTGACATGAATATATAGTCTGCAGTGATTTTAATATGCAGATATATGCAATATATGACAGACATCTTTCAGAAATACCACTCTCAGCATATAAGGCTTTACACTCCATCTGATGAATGATGAAAGTTGTAGTTCTGTAACACATGAAGAAATAAAAACCTAACTCTGGTTTGAATCGAGAATTGGCTATTGCAAGAAAATCAATCTATTTTACAGGGCAGGTCTTACATTTCCACATTTGCAGATGCAATCTGCAGGAGAAATATAGCAGTAGGAAAGTTATCTTCACATTTTGATCATTTAAAACATAAATTGAATTCCTTTGTCTAATTATCTCAAATCATTTTAAAGTTTATTACACCAATCTAAAAAGGACACAACACAAAACCAGGGAGGCAAAGTCTTGCAGCTTAATGAGAATGAAAAGTCTTTTCCTTCTGTATATGAGTGTATAATGATAAGAGTTGTAATAATATCCATTTAGGTGAAAACTGAATGCTTTTATCGAATACCATTTGGTTACTATAGTAGGAGATATTGAAG
Organism: Xenopus borealis; assembly: GCA_024363595.1. Taxonomy (NCBI): domain Eukaryota; kingdom Metazoa; phylum Chordata; class Amphibia; order Anura; family Pipidae; genus Xenopus; species Xenopus borealis. The sequence continues at coordinate 63,866,590 of CM044435.1, forward strand.
CTGATCCTGCTTCAGAGAAAATTAGTGTTCTATTCTATTTACTTTAGTCAGGAATATCTTGACACTTTCTTTCATTAAAGTACGCAGTGCAGAACAACTTGGCAATACATATATTCCTAAGGCTGTCAGCAAAATGGCTATCGTGTAATGGAATAGCATTTGCAGGGCAGCATGACCACAAAGAAAGCTGGCAGCTTACCAAGATTTTGCTGCTAGCAAATGCAAAGTCATCCGACTAAATGTATACAGCAGCTCATGTAAAATGGTACTATACTGCAGACATAACCAAACTAATGAGACATAGGTAGAAAGATAGAAAAACTATTAGTTCATGCTAAGGGCAGATTTAATAAAGGTCAAAGTGTTCGTCGCTAGTTACATTTTGGCAGAAATCCCATTCGCAAGGACATCACCAATTTACTAACAGGACGAAGAGGACAATACGCTAGCAAAAGAGACAGTCGCTAGCATACGTTTGCATCGTCAGGCAACTTTCCACTCAGGTGAATGTTTGTTACGTCACAAATTCACTAAAGTGTGAATTTTACAGAACGTTACCTCTTTCGGCAGAGTTTCCTTTGCCACCTTATACCTGGTGAACTGACAAATTAAGTTACATCCTCCTCAATCTTATGTCAGTGACGTCATACCCTGTATGCCGGAAAGTCATAAAAACGCTTGCATCTTTTAATCTTTTATAGTGGGATTGCCTTCAACTATTAAAGATTTTTGTTTTAACATTCTTTTTCCAATCATCTGAGGGGCATGTCGCATTTGTTTTAGGATGGGCTCATGTCTAGGGCATTAGAGGATTTCTTATATCTTTATTTTGCTTCCTTGGACATTTGTAATAAAAAGTGGCCACATCAAGCATTTGCACCAACATAATTATTTGAGACGTCTATACGACTTGTATGTTCCTACCCTATTCAAATTGACCTAAGCGCAAGAGTACTAATGGAGTTTCCCCTAAGCAGAAATGAATGATAGCAAAACTTCCCTATCAAATGCTTGCACTGCCGCTAGTAACACTAGCAAAAAGTCACCAGCATTCAGCTGTTGAGACTCAACAGTTTAGTGAATTATTTTAATTATTTATTATTCTAATTTAAACACCCTACTGTACACAGGTCATAAATTGTCCAATTTGGACAATTAAAGAGAGAGTACTGAGCCATTTTATTGGGTTGGAGGTCCCAAAAAGTGCCCGCCTACATCCGATTACAGAGCAAGCCCTTGCACAGAAGTATAAAGGCTTACCTGGAAGCTGCAAGGGTCATATAGGCTTGCACTGTGATAAATATTTCTATAGCATTAAAAATTACTTTGCTCTTAGATAGATATAATTTAACCATATGAGAGAATGGCATTCACCTGATGAAAGCTGTAGAACACATTTTGGCTGAAAATCCTCAAAACTCTCCTTACTGTAACAGGAGTATGACTAAACTAGCAACTCAGAACAAATTGATTCAAGTCATCTCCAATTTATCTGCAGTACTGCAACCACCTGATGGCTGCAAAACCCCTACAGAGAAATAAACAGGATTCACAGTTTTCCTTCTCCTTTTCTACCAGGTACAGTACCAACCAATCCAAGCTTTTTAAGACACGTATACCACAACATCGATCCACCATTAGAAAGTTGGATCCACCATTAGATAGCTGGATCTAAGGCTTTTGGTGGGGTGAGTTGTGAAGCAAGGTATGGAGTACATATCAGTAAGATTCTTTGGTCCCAGTGGGACCCAATAAAGAAAATGACATGTTTCTCCATGAATAAGGAGCATCCTTCCTTTTATCTTTTGTTGCTGATCCAATGTTACATACATTGTTTCTTTTTTGCCCATGGATTGATAACAGTGCTTTGATGCATTGACACATCACTGTGTTGTTTGGGCTGTGGACTATATATTTTAATTACATTTAACCACTTGTGTGCTGGGTATTTTATGATTTTTAAAATATTTATATATGTAAAGAAAAATGCACACCTCTAACATCAAGGACTAAGAAGTTAGTAGGACTGCTTCTTATCTATAAGTATGCCTTGTCTGAGCAGCTGATTCCCAAACATGTAAATAAATAAATAAAATTAAAGTTCAAAATCCACAGAACCACTTCTATGTCTTATATGCCTTGTAACTGCTCCTTGTGGCTAGCTACAGTTTTAACCATAAATATTTGGACAGACAACTTTTTCTAATTTTGGTTCTGTACATTAACACAGTGAATTTTAAATGAAACAACTCAGATGCAGTTGAACTGCAGACTTTCAGCTTCAATTCAGTGGGTTGAACAAAAAGATTGCATAAAAATGTGAGAAACTAAAGCCTTTTTTTAACAAAATCACATTTCAGGGGCTCAAAAGAAATTGGACAATTGACTTAAATGCTATTTTATGGGCAGGTGTCAGCAATTCCTTCATTATATCATTATCAATGAAGCAGATAAAGCCCTGGAGTTAATTGAGGTGCTTGTATGTGGAAGATTTTACTGTGAACAGACAACATGCAGTCAAAGGAGTTTTCCATGCAGGTGAAACAAGCCATCCTTAAGCTGCAAAAAAAACCCAAAAACAACCATCAAAGAAATAGCTACAATATAAGTGGGGCGAAATCTACAGTTGGGTACATCCTGAGAAAGAAAGAAAGTAATGGTGTAAGACCTTGACATCCATGGAAGACAACAGTGGTGGGTGATCACAGAATCATTTCCATGGTGAAGAGAAAGCCCTTCACAACAGCCAAACAAGTGAACAACAGTCTCCAGGAGGTATGTGTATCGATATCAAAGTCTACCAGAAAGAGAAGACTGCATTTAAGTAAATACAGAGGGTGCTCTACAAGGTGCAAACCACTCATAAGTCTCAAGCATAGAAAGACTAGATTGGCTGTAGCTAAAACAAAATCTAAAAAAGCCAGTACAGTTCTGGAAAAACTCTTTTCATGAAACTCTTTTTCATCTTTGGACAGATGAAGACCAAGATCTTGCACAATTCCAAATGTCTACACAGAGTAGAAATTAAATCTGCCCATTAACAAAATATGAACTTCTGTGATAAAATGGATCTCAGTACCCAGCTCTGTAAATTATCGGTTAGGAAAATATGCTTTAGCTAATTTGCAATTCTTACATGCAATTTGCTTCTTGTAAAGTGTTGTATGTCTAAGAAATGAAAATAAAAACATGTTTTGAGTGTTAAGAAGTATTGCACCTTACATCTACCATAAATCCCATAAATCCTGTCATTCCAGGAACTAAACAACAGAAACATTAATATTCTGGAAAATAGAAACAGCATAATAGTACTGAGAAATGTCATATATGTTATTTTTTTATTTCTTCAGTAAACTGGCTCAGTGTTGTAAAGACAGAACAGAAAGAACATCATGTAAAGAGGCACATTAAGCCCTGAACAGCTAGCTTTGATCTTTTCTTTCTAAGAATTAGGAAAGGATCATTGTGACATTCTGAAAGAAGGCAGCATGCACTTAGTAAAAGTATTTTATAAAGTATTGTATCCTATAAAGTAAAAGAAGAACCTGCACCGTTCTGTAATGAGTGTCAGATTCTAGAAAAATAGTTTTAATTATGTGGTTATATTGTGTTTTTTTGTATCTTTGTCACATTGCTTCTTCAATATATATTCAGGCATTCCAGTATAAGTGATAAATACCTTTACATTGCTTTATCTAGGGGTTCGCTGTGGAGTGTTTAGTCAATGTAATATTCTATACAGAATGGATTCAATCATCACCATACTAAGGGACCTATTTACTAACATTCAAATTGCTATTTTTTCAGGAATCAAATGTCTTCTCTAAAAAAATCTTTTTAAAGATTCCTATTGATTTCTAAGCAGTTGAGGTCCTATAGAAGTCAATGGGAGCTGCCATTCAGGTTTTTGCTTTTTTCCCCCACTATGAATTATCTGTATATTTCTGCACACCAACAGGGAATATGGGTTTTGGAAAAGGCAAAAAAAAATCATAGCTTTGAGTCCTATGGGGTAGCAGCTTTATCAATGTTCAGGAGTGAATTAAGCAAAATCCTTTAGGCAGTTTTCATCAAAGTTGTTAAGGTGATTATATGATGCTTGTACACCCCAGTTTTCAAATACTGCTGCCTTGATCTCTAGATGAATTGACATCAGGGCTAACCCATTTTAGGATATTCAACTTTTTGTTTTTGAGTGGCTTCATTGTTGACCTAGAGTTTGGGATTATTTGTGAAGACAAACTAACAGACATAATGTTAAAGGTGAAGTTTGTCAAAACAGGTAAAAATTTAGGAAACGGCAAAAGTCATGCTACAAACCAAGAAGCAAACCACCAGGAGAAATGGGTTTTGGAGAAGGCAAATGAAAATAAATAATAGCTTGGAGTCTTTTGGGGTAACAGTTTTATTAATTTTCAGGAGTGAATGTAGATGAATATTTCAGGCAAATTTCCTCAAGGTTGGTCAGATTATTTACATGGTTCTTCTGCTCCATAGTTTTCAAATGTTGCTACCTTGATCTCAAGGTGGATTGAGATCAGGGCTAATCCATTGTAAAACATTCAAATGTTTGTTCTTGAATGGCTTCATTGTTGACTGAGTGTTTGGTAGAAATGTCCTGCTGCAAGAATACATTAGCCCAAGCTTGGTTTATTTTAAACAGACTGAAACAGATGAAGAATAAGCCACTCTACTTAACCATCAGTATGGAGTGGACATTGTTTGTTTTGCACCATACTTAAAGCAATAAACCTTAAACAACAATATCCCCAAATAAGACAAATATACCAGCAGGGTAATCTCCAAGAGTGATTTTACTCACCCAATAGGGGGTCAGTTCTAGAAAGGGACATTTCCTGTGTAATAGTTAGAGCCCAAGTGTGGCAAGGGTTTTGTTTACTCATTTGAATTTTTTATATAATAAAGTGGACATTTACATTTCAAAGATGTTTCTCTTCACAGTTGGCAGAGGCATATCATGGGCAAATAGTTCATTTGTAAATAGTGAAGACAAATGGACAGACATAATGTTAAAGACGAAGTCTGTCAAAACAAGGTTAAAATGTAGGAAATTGTAAAAGTCATGTTGCAAACCACCAGGAAGAAACAAACCCACCAGGCAACAATGAGACCCCAGCAACAAACACCAAGAGGCCATGAGAATTCAACAACTACCAGGCTGCTAATTGCACACATCAAAGTACAGAAAGAAGCCATTGTGGCTGCCTTGCAGCAACATCATCAAATTATCTTGCAGTCGCATCATGTAATTTAGGCCATTTATGCCACTGGATCATTGCATGGAAACCCTCTCAGAGGTCATTTGCCAGGTGACACATTGTGGGCTGAAGCAGAGAGGGAGTATATGAGATGGTCTCTCTTCTACTCCCTCATCAATTATGATACTAACATGGTTCATTCCCCTGGATATTCTATTTTCATTTGGAGGCAGTGATCTGCTAGTAAGAGGGTGGGAGTTGTGGAAAATGAATCTTTGGGTCTAGTAACGGTGCAGTGATCCTTGTTCTCCAACTGTGAATTCCAGTAGGGGACCAGTCCTAGGGAGTGTCACAGTTAGAACACAAGTGTGGAAAGGGTTTTGTTTTGATTAACTCATCTTAATTTTACTACAGAGACTAGAACTTTATGTAATAAAGTGGACATTTTCATTCCAAAATGCTTTCTATCCATCTGGTCTAGTTCACAGCCTCTTTAATGTTAAATTGACTCTGCATCATTAAAGATAACCACAATGCTATTCACAGTGATGAGTTTAAACAGAAGGAAAAAGATGTTTAAGAAACATCATACTTGGCTGACTTTTATCTTGGCCCACAAAAGTGAAAATCATCCAGCAATGGAATAAAAGGATTGACTGCTCTCCAATTCTTCTGCTAAGGGCTGACAAAGAAGAAGTTAGTTTACCATGCCAAATTTTCATACAGATTGATTTCTTGTTAGTAGTATTCTGACAGTGGAACCACATCAAACAAATATAGTTCAGAATTCTAATGAAGATCATATATGAGAGATGCTTTACAAACCTTACATTTTTAACCCTAAAGAGCATTCTTAATATGAAGGCTTAAACTGATCTGTATGCTTCATAGTGTGAATTCTACATCATGTGAATTTACATGATCATAAATTAACAAAAAAATCAATAAAGAAAGCAAGTAATGAATGCATGCAATAAAGGTACAGCAAAGGTTAAAGAAATGTATTTTTATATGAATTAAGATATTCACACATATGAATAAAAGCATTTACAAATCATAACAAAACAAAATAATGTCAATTGTTGTTGTGTTTTGGTAGCCGAGGATGAGAAGAGTATAACAGTGCTTTATTAGCAGGTCATGCAGCCATTGCATAACAGCAGTAAGTCTTACTTTCACTTTCAAGCTTTACAGAAAGTCCTGTGTATGCACAGTGCCACCTGCAGGCCATTTGTATAAACACCACATATTCCCCTTATAGTAGGAAAGCATTTGGACAAATATATAAACAGTAACAATTACACTGTATGTATCTTAAAGCAATATATATATTATTCACATGACATAGTCCTTGGTCCATGCAGGTAGTTTCCTGATTCTCTCAGTACGCCTTATAGGTTCACGTTCTTCTGCCCTATTGCAGTTGGCATTAGGAGAAGGGAAATGTCCTTCATCAAATGGAACATCTCCAAAGTCATATCTAGCAGGAGCAAGACAACTTGCATTCCATATGCGTCCATCAGACAGTTCATATATGTATGGTGCTCGCTGGCGTCTCACTTCAAGTGGTGTAGTAAATTTAGATTGTCCTTGTTTCAGTATTCCTGGTTTCTTAATTCTGACTAAAGATCCAGGCTGAAAGTGCACTTCTCTTGCACCACATTTTCTATCAGTATAAGCCTTTCATTTGGCTTGCTGATGTTTCACAAATAGTGCGCACCTGTCTGCCATGTAATAATTCAGGTGGAGATGATTGGGTTGTTGCATGGCATGTTGCTCTGTAGTTATGTAGGAACTCTGTTGTAAATACTTTCCAAGATTTCCCAGTAAGATTTGCTGTCTGTAGTGCTTCTTTCAGACTTCTGTTGAATCGCTCGATTTCTCCATTTGCTTGTGGGTAATACACTGAAGATTTTGCAGGCAATTTGTATAAACACCACAATTGTCTGTACCATTTTGAGTTGAACAAGATAGAAACTATATACCAGTTTATTCTTCACTGCTTCAGATATAATAAAAATGTTGTGTCTTCAAAAGCAGAGTCTTTATAAAAAAGGTCTTAGAATTAAGTGACTTTAGCAGAAAGTAAATCTAACCTTTAAATTCAAAACAATACATATTTTTCAAAAGAGTATGCTAACACACCTGTAAACCTCTAACCGTAAAAATTACTTTTATTATGTTATTTATTATGTTTATTATGGGCAGGGAGCGAAGTCCAAAAAAAAAAGGCTCAAGCCTCCATGTTTTTGTAACATAAGGGCCTGTGTTTCCCCATGAATACATCACTGGTGCCGGTGTCCAGCATAACTGGCGGTAAAGAGAGAGCTCCTTGCACCCACCTGCACTGCACTCTGGAGATCAATGTATGCTCCATACACCAAGGGGCAAATTTACTATTATTCACAAATTCGAGGGCTAAAATTTGCTCGAAATTCCATTAGCATTCGACTATCGAATAGTTTTAGGCTATTTTCACATCGATATTCAATCCCTTGATAAAATCATATGATCGAATACCGATGATTCGATTTCACAAAAAAATCGTAGGATTCCAACGATCAAGGAGTTTGATCGTGCAAATGGTGTTCGAGCAGGTGATAGAAAAAAAAGCCTATGGGGGGCTTCCCATAGGCTTCTATTGCAATTCGGTAGGTTCAATCCGGCGAAGTAGGCAGTTGAATAAAATTTTAAAGTTAAAGCTCATCGAATGGTTGAATTATCGAATATCTGATCATTCGATCTTTAGAATTTTCGGTATTCGGTGATCGAAGTGGCCAAATTTGCATATTCGAACATTGAATTAATTCATACGATAGAATTTGATCGAACTTCGATCTATTCACATGAATTTAGTAAATCTGCCCCCCAGTGTAACTACACACAAGCAATTGATATTAAAATTATTATAATTGCGAGTGGCTAGGTGGGTGGTTGCTTTGGTGGATTGGGCTATTCCTACTCAGTAAGTGCTTACAATGGATTTTTAGTCTAACACAAGGGTCAGAGCATGGTTTGTACCTGCCTGCATCTCCCAGTTGGGCACATTTACTAACCTCTGACAAAGTGACCCTAGTTCAGTAGCCCAAAGCAACTAAATAGGGGGCTAAGCTTTACTGAACTGGGGTTAGTGAGCCCCAGAGGATTTATAGATTTGAATTGCAGAATAAATTATCTTGAGAAAATAAAATACAACTTACAGTAAATAAAGATGTGCCCTCATGAGTCAAGTCTCCACTAAATATTTATAGGTTTTACAGTTAAAATAATAATTATAGATCTCAGCAACGGAACAAGATACCTAATTGTGTCATAAGCACCAAAAATCAATGTTGATTACACTGATTTCATAAAATGATAAGTGCTTTGCATATCTCAAGAGTCCAATTCAAGAAAGAATATTATATAGAGTAAAAGTAGAAACACAAAAAATTCATAACATTTGTGGAGTAATTTTCTGACATACTAAACATTCGTATTGTCCTGTATTATAAGCAATATAGAGATCAAGCAAGAAGATCAATATTGTCAACATGATTTAATAAGTTATGCTAGATGTTAGGCATTGGTAGTTTACTTATATATTCCCTTAAGGGCCAAAAAAAATAGTTCCTGCACTTTTGGTTGGAGGTAACAGTAGTTTTTTTTTTTTAATTTCTCCGCCAGTTCTAGAACACTAGCTCCTTCCCGGTGTGAGCAGCAATGTTGTGCAGAGCTTCTGACATCATGCACAAGCACATAGGCTCAAATTCACTAAAGCGTGAAGCATCTAAAGCTAGCACTAATTCGCCAGCGTGACGTCATTTCGTAACTTCACGGAAATTAGCTAACACCGGCTCTGCCGAATTTTCGCTAGCAAAGTAGATAGACTTGCGCAACGTCGCACCCTTTCGCCAGGCGAAGTTGCGCACTGATGAAGGATCATAATTACCCAAATTCACTAAGATCATCATTTTCCTGAACGTTACCACTTACATTAGACTTTACTTCACATGGTCAGACCAGGCGAAGTTCAATACAATAGATAGGAGGTTGGAAAAAAAAATTTAAACATTTTTCTGTCAAAAAAACGCTGGCGTGTTTTACCATTGGAGGGTGATAGTCTGAAAAAGATCGATTTTTTTTGGGGGGGGTTACCCTCCTTCCCCCCTACATTTCCTAACATATGGCAGCACAACTATACAGGGGGCACATGTAGGGCAATAGGACAACTTTATTTAATTTATTAAAGGTTTCCTGGGCTTGTGTAGTGGAATGTAGTGGCTGTAACATATACTTCTATTATACGTTAAAGTTCCCACCGTATGCAAATTAGGCTTCGCTAGCGTAGCTGCACTCTGCCTAGCGAAGTAACACTAGCGCAACTACGCTACCGTTCACCAATCAGAGCGTAAATTTGTCTCATATCAGAACAAAGTTTGTATCATTTGCATATTGGAGCTATGCAAACAAATAAAAATGGAAGATTGCCTTCCAAAGAAAACTGGGGTATGCATAGTGCATGCATATAGATATTAATGCAAAAAACAATTGATTTAAATGTGACTAAGGTTCCTGCAGAGCACTGTCGCAGAATGTGGCTCAGTTATTAGAGCCAGAAACTCCCAAAGCATTTCATCAGATATAAGAGACAATAGATAACAGAGCAACTGTGCTCCAAGCTCAGTATATTTTTGGCAGAACAAACTTCACTCTTTATTGCTCATGCCTCAGAGCTGATGTTTTTCATGCACGGCTTGGTTTATTTTCCAGTGCACTCACCACACAATTATGAACAGGCCTATGTTACTAATCAAGAAGAACATGCATGTTGTCCATTTTCTAAAAATTTACCCAACAAGGTTTGGGAGGGAAACAATCAAAGGTGTTTTAAGAATATTTTAAGAATATATGGACAGACATTTAAAGCAGGTTATAACAAAACTGATAATCATTGATTCATGCTGGCAGTGTATCCCATCAAAACTCTAGTGACATTATAGTAGACATGTTATGGTGAACACATTTTATATTATTAAGTTTGGCATAATACAATGATTATTTTAGTACTGCAACTGATTATTTGTGTACCTTACATCATAACACATTTAAGAAGAGTTAGAATTGTTTCTATTCAATCTGAGAAATCAGTTACTGTAATTCGCTAATGAACAAAACAATGAATATACATCATAATTGGAAATTCTTGCTTTTTTGTCATTGATCATACATCTCTTCTGTTTTCTGGCTTGCCCATGCAGACATCAATGCTTACAGGTAACTCAAGTGAAATAGCTTGAGGTGAACATTTCATGCTTATTGGGCTCATGGCTTTATCTCATGAACAGCTTAGAGTGCTGATCCAGAGCAGAACAGTCTGACATGCTCAGAGTTTTGATCAAAACTGACAGAGCTGAAAGACTTCTTGTTGTTTCAATGTAAAGGAAAATTGGAGAATAGATGCACTAATAAATACTGACATATAAGATTAAAATACATTTTTCAGCTACTTCCATCCATTGCTCCGAGATCAAAACACCATTAATACCATCATCATTACTTATATGTAGAACAAAGGTCTGAATTGTATCACTGTGTAAATGGAAAGCAGCGAATGCTCAGATTTTAAAGATCTTAAATAAAAATAGTCAAACTCATTATATGCATGACATGGTAAGGGGTGAATTGTACATAAGGCACTGCCAAATGACAGTTCAGCAACTCTGGTCCAGGTTTTTCTTTAAATATGCAAATTATGTGAATAACTTTCGATTTGTTTTAACTGTCCAGTCTTTTAAGCCTTCTTTGAGTAGGTGAATATAAATTATGTCACTGTGAAGACAGAATAGGTTTAATAACTTTCTTATTTAGCCAAATTAGGTGTGATGTAGGTATTTCATTTCAGTGTACCTATTAATGCATTGAAATCCCATTGGACAGTGCGTACAAATATAAATTGAATACTGTTTATTCATTTTATATGCTATGGAATTATTGGGACCAGTGATCCCTATTTCATAAACTATAGGACCTTTTTACAATGCCCCGCACACTATTGAGTTGTCCATTTTCTATTGCAGACTTCTAAACCCTAAGGGAAGTGGTAAGGGCAGGGCAGTGCTGCACCCCTTGACACTGCACTCTTCCCTGAGAGCTGGATTTTTCTTCTGGCTCACAGTGCAGCGCACAGTGTCAAATGAGCACTAAGAAGGTACTCTTTCGCCATGTTCTTGCACTTGCACCCCCAGTCCTTAAATTACCCCTTTAAGGTACAATACTTAGGAAAATTCATAGCAACAGAGCAGTGAAGTAAACCATATCCTTGTAATTTGAGATGATATAATACAATATCACAATGGCTATGTTACATATAAATAAGCATGGTCATTATATCTAACACTTTCCCAATTCATTACCCTTGTGGGTAGTTAGTTACAGTGAGCTGTTTTTTTTCCTTAATAATTCTGCATAGTGCTTTTGTTTTGCTTTTATTTAATACAACCATTTAGTTTTTAAGAAACAGTCTTATTTCATCTGCATTTTTTACTTTAATTAACTTTCACAATTATCCCCTACTGTGTGTTTTGTTGTGTGGGGAAAGCCAGTGACCCAATCCCAAACACTGTATTACTTCCAAAACCTTAGGTAATTATAAACGTTCAATGTACAGATTTTAAAGCTTAGTCTAAAATAAGAACTTGGCAGGATTAAAGAAGATCTGACACACCTAATTAAAATCCCTTGCTAATACACTGTTGACATTGTTTAACAATCCTCCATGTAATGCAGTACATACATTATAGTTTTGAATATGTTGCATGCGGTTTCCAGTCTCAAACGCATGGCCATGCATCCTCATGCATTTTGTGTAAAATCTACAGTGTGATAGAAATTTTCTAAGGAAAAATACATTTGTGCTTATATATACAGACAATTAAAAATATAGAATCTATGTGAATATGTTTTTTCAAGTACTACAGCAATTTGGAAATATATTTACATATGCTTTGGTGTTTTTAAAGTGTTTTAAGAAAAGTGTGCAGCTCTATGTTTTGCGTGAGTGTATGTGTAGAGGTAATCAGTGAGGTGTTATGAAGCATATCATTAAAAAAGGTGGTTTTGTATGTACTTGGAGAAAGGTTCAGAGATGTATGACAGGGCAGAGTTGTGAACTATTTTAAACAGGGTCCGCTGTTTAAATTTTACCCTGAATGGTAGTGAAAGCTAGAGTAGAATTTAAAAGAGAGTGGCATGGCAGAAGAAGAGAAGTGAGGTGTATAATCCTGACATTTATTCATTTATGAGGGAAGTGGTGACAATCAGTCAATATGTGACATGACTAGAGTGAATTTGAGTTATAGTGGCACCTTGTGTAAGAAATGGTAGTATTTTAGAAGTATTCTATAGGTAAAAGTGATAAGATTTCGTTATTGATTGGATATGAAGTGTGACAGAGAGTTCAGCATAAATATAAACTTAATACACCAAACCTAGGGAGAGCAAGTGACAATAGACAAGTTCCCTGTAACTAGATTTGCAATATGTTTTGGATATTGTAGGAGAAAGAGGACCATATGTGTTTAAAAAATGAAAATTAATGAAATTAACTTAGCATTGGGACATAGAGGTAGAAATTAATCGTAATACAGTTTTGGAGGAAAGGAGTGCAAATCTGTACGGTTTGCATCTCACTATAAACTCTACCCAGATGCTCCACATGTTTGATTCTAGCAAAATCTGAATTTTTAAAATTAGGCGACATGTTTATAGTGTTACTAAGATGTTCTCACCCTTTAAAAGTAAGGTCAGGGTTACAGAGACTCATTTATTGAAAATGCAAACTGAGGTTGATTCCCCCTTAAGAGATTGCAATAGAATGCTAAAAAAATTGTTTTTGATTAATCCTAAATGATGAGCAATGTCAAATAAATGCGTAAGTCCAGAAACAACAGCAATGTTAACAATGCTGCAGGGTCTGATGTGGCGCTAATTCTACAGATACAACTTATACTGGATATGGCTGAATCCCAGTATGTTTTATAAAATTTAGGCTTGGCTTACGGTAGGGACATTGTTTGGTTAAGACTTACAGACCAACAACTGAATACTGTAACATTTGATTAATTGCTGGATAGTAAGTAATGTTTAGTGCCACTTAGTAAGTGATTCAGAGGGAGCAAGGGCAATTAAGGGGCACATTTACTAAGGGTCTAAGTGAATATTCGAATAAAATTCGAATTTAAATTTTTTTTAATTTATAAGTAATTTTGGGCAACTTCGACAAAATTTGTTTCAAATTGAAAATTTTACTTCAAAGTACTGGCCCTTTAAAATCCTTCGAATTTGACACTTCACCACCTTAAAGCTGCCGAATTGCCATTTAGCCTAAGGGGCAAATTTTTTGTAAATCCTAGGAATTCGAAGGTTTTAACTTCAAAATTTGACCCTTAGTAAATCTGGTGTATTGAGTTTATATTTATGCTGAACTCTCTGTCACACTTCATATCCAATCAATAACGGAATCTTATCACTTTTACCTATAGAATACTTCTAAAATACTACCATTTCTTACACATTATTAAATCCCTAAGGGGCAGATTTAATAATGGCCGAATTTTCGAAGTGAAAAAACTTCTAAATTCGACCATTTAAGCTTTTTATAGGGCTTTTTCAATCGAAAATGGACCTATTTCAATCGAACCTAGGTCAATTTTCGATCTAATAAAAATCATTCAAAACGTTCGAATGCATTGTTCGATTCGAACGATTTCCCTTTAATAAACTGTAAAGGCTATGGGAGGACCCACATAGGCTATAATGGCAATTCAGCATTATAACATACGTTTTTTAAAGGTACAGTACTTTGAAATTTGAATTTTTTTAATATTTTGATATTCGAACTAGCCCAGTGAATTTGAAACGGGACAAAGATTTTTTCTCTTTCTGTTTAATTTATTTCTATAGCTAATTTTGACTAAATTCATTGGCATAGACTATGGTAAACCTAAGTTGCTTTAAAAATAACTAAAATATTTACTACATATATATATTTTAAACAAAGTTTTCATTCAGTATTGAAATTAGTTTCTGGATTAAGTTTAATTTCTCCTGTATGGCAAAGCTTAGTTTTTTAATGATCCACATTATTGAATTCAGTAATGTTCCTGTGATTTAAATAACCACGCAAATATGTTTCTAACTCTGATTTGCATGTCTGTATCCTCAGATGAACTCTCCATGGCTGCAGTATAGAAGAGTTTATTGTTGCCAAGGAAACAAGCTTTTCATAGTAAATGCTTCTAAAAATGAAATCAATATAAGGACACATTCCAACACACGGGGCAGACTGAGTACTTAAAAGCATGGCTACAAAACAAATATTCTTTTAGATCCTTTATCAAACATTTATTTGGTGTCTTATGGGATATTTAGTATGAAAACCATAACAAACATTATATTATATTGTCAGTAAATATCTATATTGTATTTTTTATAAAAAACGGTAATTAGGCATCAAGGTGAACAAATGAACATTTTATCATGCAGGGTTTTGCTTAAATGACTGAAACTAAGGCTATCAAAGGTCTTTTAAAATGTGGTCAGATCATTAGCTCTTGAAATGCTAAAATTAGCTTAGTACACTCTCACAGCTCCCCAGTTTTTTGTATTTTTGCTCAGTTATTATGCAGGAAAACAGACTCAGCTTTGAGCGTTAGAATCCGCTTTCCCTTCCATTTAATGGCCGCCATAGACTCTTAGTAACCGTCCCTCTATTTATAAAGAATAAACAGCTGTGGACAAATTAGCTTGGAACTAAACAGGAATGAGAAACTTTCCTAGCAGATGAGCTCATTCAAATAACTGATTCCAGTACAAACAAAATCTAGCAAAATAACTGCCTTTTACACAAATCCTGCATGTAGAGAGACAAGATATTTGGTGATTTTAGTATAGTAAGCTCTAAAAAAGAGCCCCCTATAAGATATATTGGATCTAACTGTCAATAAATATCTGACACCAAACTCTTGCATTAAGAGAGATTGAAGAGAAACAGATGCTGAGAAAGGATTAGTTAAAGGGGTTGTTCACCTTTGAGTTAACTTTTAGTATAATGTAGAGAGTGATATTCTGAGACAATTTGCAATTGGTTTTCATTTTTTATTGTTTGTCATTTTGGGGTAATTTAGCTTTTTATTCAGCAGCTGTCTAGTTTGCAGTGTCAGAAATTTGGTTACTAGGGTACAAATTAGCCTAGCAACCCTGCATTGATTTGAATAAGAGACTGGAATATGAATAGGAGATGGACTGAATAGAATGATAAGTAATAAAAAGTGGCAATAACAATACAATACAATTACAGAGCATTTGTTTTTACATGGTCTCAGTGACCCCCATTTTAAAGCTGCAAAGAAACAGAAGAAAATTGCAAATCATTAAAAAACTATGAAAAATAAATAATGAAGACCAATTAGAATTGGCCATTCTACAATATACTAAAAGTTAACTTGAAGGTGAACCACCCCTTTAATATATAAACTTGATTATTTCAGTATGGAATTTTTAAATGATTGCATTAGAAAGTTTCTTATTTTCTTATGATGACATTTTTGAGATAGTTCCCATTTAAATAATCAGAAAAATTCACATTTTAGTAAACAACCCTCTGACTGTACCAAATTTAAAAGTTAATGCTTTTTTCCCCAGCCATAACAATTTTAACATTTTAAAAATTACAAGTCTAGCAGGTCTCCTGTGTACCACTGACCAGAGTTAATCCACTTTTTGACAAGCCTTTAAAGTAACCTTAACCATAGATTGGATACCTCTGCATTTATATACAATAGTTCTCTAAGGGATAAAGTATATCTACGAAGCGTCTCCACCCTAACAATTTAATTAAGGAGCCCTCTATTTACAAAGCTGAGTTTTGTTTAACTTGTTATGTGAAGTTGGCTGTGATAGTTAGGATATTTTAGCTTCATTTGCACATACTGTGTGTTTCCTTTTCTTATGTTAAGTTGTGTTTTCTTAAGCAGGGCACCACAGTGGTCATACAAACCACTATATTATGTTGCCTTTTTATACTTTTTTCTACAAGCCACTATATTTAGTTGCATTTTTATACTTTTTTCTGAGTCTTTTGCTCAGTTTACAGCAGTACTGCAGCCTATTGGGTCTTTTGAGACTAATTAATACTCATACAAGTTAAATATAAAAATATGTAACATTAACATCAATTTTATTAAACATCACTTTTGGGGACTAGGCAGAGATTTTCCAAAGATGCTAGCATTTCTGCAATAGACTCCTTTAAGAGTGAAGATAGACAGAACACAGTTTTAGCCTGTGTACATTTCTATAAATTAAATTACATAAATATAGTGTTAGTACCACATGTTGTCCCTAATAATTAAGGGCAGGTATGATGTCAAGGTCCAAATTGGGGATGTTCACGCTGGAGAAGAGGCGCTTAAGGGGTGATATGATAACTATGTATAAATATATAAGGGGGTCATATAATAATCTCTCTAATGTTTTATTCACAAGTAGGTCTTTCCAGATGACACAAGGTCACCCATTCCGTTTAGAAGAAAAGAGGTTTCGCTTAAATATTCGGAAGGGGTCTTTTACAGTGAGAGCTGTGAAGATGTGGAATTCTCTCCCTGAAACTGTTGTACTGGCTGATACATTAGATAGCTTTAAGAAGGGGTTGGATGGCTTTTTAGCAAGTGAGGGAATACAGGGTTATGGAAGATAGCTCATTATACAAGTTGATCCAGGGACTAGTCCGATTGCCTTTTTGGAGTCAGGAATGAATTTTTTCCCCCTCTGAGGCAAATTGGAGAGGCTTAGGATGGGGTTTTTGCCTTCCTCTGGATCAACTAGCAGTTAGGCAATTAAAATTAAAAAAAAAAAAAAAAAAGGTTGAACTTGATGGACGCAAGTCTTTTTTCAGCCTAACTTACTATGTTACTATGTTATGTATGTTACTATGTCCCTCCTAATACGCTACCAGTGTACTAAATCTTGAGGTGCATTTCAAGTAATGAATCCCCTAACCGTGCATTAATGTTTAACTCAGAAGTGAAATTATGTTCCAAAAACCTAATTTATAAGCTTTAGTGCAGGAGTCCAAACTTTTGGCTTCCCTGGGCCACATTAGAAAAAGAAAAGTTGTCTGGTACCACACATGAAATACACAAACACTTTGATTGTTAAAGTAAAGAAAATACACAGAAAAGAACTACAAAACCAGTTAGATAACCAGATGGAGCTTTACACTGGATATGGATACTAAAAAGACTTATTATTATACTAAAAAGTCTTATTATTATATTATTATGACGTTTCCTTGAGAATCAAGCGTTTCCACCTGGGCCGCATTCATATCCAATATAAACATAGAAGAAATAGAAATGACCCTCAGGACTGCACCTCCCCACCCAGCATATCCAATGACTCATTAATGGTGTATGAAATAAAACTTAACTGTTATTAGTTCTGTATTTAAAAGGTCCAGGATAGAAATAAAAAGAGAGTAGATATAGGGAAACGAGTCCACAGTCACGAGGGGAGAGAGCGACTTAACTGCTGAAAGCAGAATGTAATGTCAAAATGGTTGCTAGGTTGGTCACCTTGACCTGACTTAAATAAACAACATTACCTTAGATAATGATGTTAACACTACATAAGTAGTGACCAGTGTAGGTATTATATAGCGCATCTATTGCCTGGCCCGACTTCTTCAGACACTGGGCTGGAGGAGGAGTGGAACCCTATATGTGTGCCTCAGGCACCAGAGCGCTAAATAAATCTAACTGACTTGTGCCTCAGGCACCATGGCTGACTAACTGTCACACCTGAAATGTCAAAGCTGAGGATACGCTATCTAGCTTGTGCCTCAGGCACCAAAACTCTCTACCTAGCGTGCCTCAGGCACGAATGGCAGCAACACTGCTTTCGTGCAGAACGGTCGATCCTACCTGCTCCCTCCCAACTCCAGCCCCCCGGATCAGGAACTCTTAGGCTGATAAGTCGTCTGTGATTGTGCGGAGCCCGTATCCACTGATTAAAACTAAAAGATGCACCTGACGCAAGTTTCACCCGGCTCACCCAGGCTTTGTCAAAGCCTGAGGCACACATATAGGGTTCCACTCCTCCTCCAGCCCTCGGGCCGCAGTTTGGACACCCCTGCTCTAGTGAAGCAAGAAAAGAAGCTTATAAATTGCAGCTAGATAACATCCATCTGAGAGGTAATACTTAATCTTCTAGATGAAGAAGACTGCTTTGTTTCTAATGTAAAATGTCACATGGATTTACTCTTTGTTCTTTAGGCCTGGTGGCAACTTCCTTGTGACTTTTGACTTAAGAGAGGCAACAATGCATTTTTAGAAAATCAAAACTAACAGACAAAATTCTCAAATACTCAAAACCACAATAGAGAATGGATAAATGGTATAATACATTGATGTTCACATGCTATACATCATTTTCACTCTGTATGGCAAGAGTCGTATGAATCTCCTTCTTGCCAGCTTCTGGATACCCTAAAAACCAGAGATACTTGAATTTGGTAAAAATTCAAATTTTAAGGGGGTTATTTATCAAAGGTTGAGTTGTGTTTTCCCCAAAGATTTAGTTTTTCAAAGGTAGTTTTCAGTCAAATCTTGAATTAATGTTTCCTTATTAATGGTCCCAATTCTAGTAATATGTCTAATGATGCATGGTTCACACAAGAAGAAATTCAAAAGAGACTAGAACATGTTAAGATAAAGAAAGGTCCGGGTATTCATCCCAGGGTATTTAATGAGCTTAGCTCTGTGATTGCCAAAAAAAGTTTCAGGATTCATTACAGTATGGCATTGAACTGGTGAATTGTTAATGTGGTGCCGCTATTCTAAAAGGTATCCCATTCTCAGCTACAAAACTATAGGCCAGTTAGTCTGACGTCAGAGGTTGGAAAGCTTTAGAAGGGTTAATAAAGGATAAGATACTGGACTTCATAGCAAATAACAATACTATGAGTTTGTGCCAGCATGGTTTTTTTGCGAAATAGATCTTGCCAGACTAACTTAATTACTTTTTATGAGAAGGTAAGCAGTGACCTCAATTCTGGGATGGCAGTGGGTGTGATTTAATTAGACTTTGCAAAAGCATTCGATACAGTGCCACACAGAAGGTTACTGGTTAAATTAAGGAATGTTGGCCTGGAATATAGTATTTGTACCTGGATAGAGAACTGGCTAAAAGATAGACTTCAAAGAGTGGTGGTAAATGGAACATTTTCTAGTTGGACCAGTGTTGTTAATGGGGTACCGCAGGGCTCTGTACTGGGTCCCTTGCTTTTCAACTTGTTTATTAATGACCTGGATGTGGGCATTGAAAGTAATGTTTCTATTTTTTGCAGATGAAACTAAATTGTGCAGAACTATAGGTTCCATGCAGAATGCAATTTGGGAAACTGGTCAGCAAACTGGAAAATGAGGTTCAATGTTGATAAAGGTTATGCAATTTGGCAAAAATAACATAAAAAATTTTAAAATTCGAATTTCAAAGTAAATTAAAAAAAAATTCAAATTGAAAAGATTAAAAAATTTAAATTTGATTTGACGGATGCGATCGAACAACTCGAATTTGATTGAAAATGGACATATTCAATCGAAATAGGTCCATTTTGATCAAAAATGGCCCCCGAAAAAATTCAATGGTTACATTTCTACCCCTAAATGGCAGTGTGTTGGAGTTTCCTTAAATGAGAAGGATCTTGGAGTTTTTATAGATAACAAGTTGTCTAATTCTGGGAAGTGTGATTCTGTAGTTACTAAAGCAAATAAAGTTTTGTCTTGCATAAAAAAGGGTATAAACTCAAGGGTTGAAAACATAATTATACCTCTTAAACGATCCCTAGTAAGACTTCATCTGGAGTATGCAGTGCAGTTTTGGACTCCAGTCCTTAAAAGGGATATAAATGAGCTGGAGAGAGTACAGAGACGCTCAACTAAGCTGGTTAGAGAGATGGAAGACTTAAATTATGAGGGTAGACTGTCCAGGTTGGGGTTGTTTTCTCTGGAAAAAAGGTGCTTGCAAGGGAACATGATTACCGTTTACAAATACATTAGAGGACATTATAGACAAATAGCAGGGAACCTGTTTACTCATAAAGAGGATCACCACACCAAAGGCCACCCCTTCAGACTAGAAGCGTAGGCGGTTCTTCACAGTGAGGACAGTGAAGTTGTAGAATGCACTGCCGTGTGATGTTGTGATGGCTGATTCTGTTAATGCTTTTAAGAGGGGCTTGGATGATTTCTTGGACAGACATAATATCAAAGGCTATTGTGATACTAAACTCTACTGTTAGAGTACGAATACCGATCGTACGAATTTTTCGTGAAATAGGATATGCAAATTTGGCCTCTTCGATCATCAAATATCGAATAGATTGAATGATCGTATATTCAATCATTCGATGATTGAATGATTCAAGATTTGAAAATTATTCGACTACCTACTTCGCCTACTTCGAATTGTAATAGAAGCCTATGGGAAGCTCCCCATAGGCTTCTGAGGCTAAGTCCTGCTCGAATACCATTCGTACGATCACTCTTATTAGTTCGATCGTTTGAATGGTACGGATTTTTCAGACGCTCGCATGAAATTTCCCAATTTTTCGTGAAATCTAATGATCGGTATCCAATCGTACAAATTCATTGAGAAATCGTATTGCAAGCAAAATTATAGCCTAAAACTATTCGATAAGCATTCCATGGTCGAATGCTTATCGAATTTTGTCGAGCTAATTTTAGGGAATAATAGTAAATTTGCCCCAATGTATAGATATGGGAATATATAATTTAAGGGAAAGTATGGAGGGGTGTGTGTATGGATGCTGGGTTTTGATCCGGAGGGGTTTGAACTTGATGGACTTTGTCTTTTTTCAGCCCAATTTAACTATGTAACTATGTATGTGATCTTCCTCAAAAACCTGCCCTCACAAAAACATAAAATTAGTACCACTCTCTATTAATTCCTATGTCATTCAGACTGAAGTGTTTCTGTTGTGCTCAAATTTCACACTTTTGTATTTGTTTGATTCACATCCCTGAGGATGATCACAGTTTGGCATCACAATTTCGTATTATATTTATATATATATATATATATATATATATATATATATATATATACAGTATAGTATTTAGCATTTAGCAGGACAAAGAGTTTTTATTAATGTAAAAAACATAATTTATGTTCAAAAAAAGCAAATGTAATAGATGCCCACAGGGTCCCCATTTTATACAGTACATTTACACACACACATATATATATATGGTTCTTTGAAGTATAGGTGAAGAGTGAAGTAGAAAAGGAGTCCTTTGTCTGTTGATGTAATATGCTGTCTTACAGGTGTAGACGATGGAATGAAATATAGTTCAGTTACATAATGTGCTGAGACAGGGCTGTTTTACTAAGCCTATTTCGTATTAATCCATGCTTTTCTATTAAATTAACAAGATTTAGTATATGCTTCATTTCAGATTAATATATAGTAGAAATATGACTAATTCTAAATAGTGTTTCCTGATTCAGCTATTTATTTTAATAATGTATGACTATTTTATTAATATCTTGGTAAATCTATATTAAAAAAAATCATTATGTGATTCCTCTTCTATTGCAAATATACTTATTTAAAGCTGCTTTGCAATCCCTGAACATTTAAAAAGTTGGTTCTGCAACTGTGATGACAATTTAAGATAAAGTAGTATTTAAAATAACTGGAATTTGCAATGAACATAGGGGCATAAGGTATATTTTACACAGTAAGCCAGTAACATGAAATGAAAATGCCCTAAAATACAGATACATTAAAAGTCCACTTAGCATGTGCTCTAAAATATTCTACCCATTATTAGATATACCTATATTTTTTGTTTGGCATCGTTTTTAAGCAGGTCATATATACACATTATCTAAGACATTATCTAAGACTCAGCTGAGCAAAGGAATGGCCATGCTTAGGCCTACCTAACCCAACAACAGTTCTTTCTAACAATTTCAGTAAATAGATTGTAATGGACGCCTATGCATTCACTGAATCTGTGGTTAAGTATATCAGTGAGTGCAAAAGAAAATATTCTTCTGTTAACTGGTGGTAATTTGAGTGATTGGCCAAAATCAAAGGATAAAAATAAAACATGAAGCATTTTATTTTGAAATAAAAACTGAGATATAGGGAATGCTTCATTATAAATGCCATGAATGTAAGAAGACAATGAAAACATGTTCAATGGGGTATGGCTGATATGGAATGGTATATAGGTATAAGTGGATAAGTCTAGAGAGGGAATTTAGTAAAAAGTTATACTGGAACTAAAGGTGTGACGTAATAAGAGACTGATTAAGTGGTTGTTTATAAACTAAAGTAATAGCATATTGTTCCACAGATAAAAGAGACAGGAGTAGGCAAAGGATTTGATGTGTGGCTGAGTGTATAGAATATCTCACATGCAGAAAGCATGTGATAGCGTGAAAGGCGATGCTCTTTTATTTCATGTTTGCCTTGATACAGATTTTTTCTTTGCAATAGTTTGTATTAACATTTACAAATACAAAACTATATAACAAAAGGAGATGTACATCAACATTTCCATTAATCCACAAGAAAGAGATTTTCTCGTACTGTATCTCTCAGCATTCTCCTAGAAAAGGATGGCCACCTAGAACTCTAAATATCTCTTTTTTTGTTTGCTCTTCTGATGGTTCTATAGCCTCTACACAGATCCCTCTCTTTATGAAATGTGTTAGATCTACAGCAGAGATAGCCTCTACCAACTCGCTAGTTAATGCTAATGTAAAGACTCATCAGAGGCCCCCTGTCTCCTAGTAACTGGTAGGAATCAATAGAGAAGAGCATTGAGAATCAGGAGGTATAGTATTTAGGCCGTGTCTTGCAGGTTTTTCTGGATTCTTGATGGAGGACACTTTATGTATGAGCAACTGCAAAAAAAATGCCCTTAAAATTTTCTGGTTTGCTCTTTATTTTGGATGTTGATGCAATCAACAGAGGAACAGTGCCCTATTTCTTAATATGATATTATTTCCTCAACAGCATTCCTTGGATTCATTAGGTGGGTGGTCTCTATCAAAAAGTAATCTCTTTTCTGGCTATAGCACCATTATTGTTGTTGTTGTGGACTGGTCTATAGGTCAGCTTGTCTTCTGCCTCTGTGACTTATCCTGGAACTTTAACTCTATGGGGTGTAAAACCTATCCTCTTCCTGTTCCTGAGAATAAGGCCATGAAAGTGTTTCACCAGAACCTTGTAAAGGTCTAGATAAACCTGCCTCCTGAGTTGGATTTTTCTTTGTTTAAAAGAAAGACATACCTTTTAACCCTTGTAGCCTGAGCAAAGTATCTATGAAATATTTTACCCCTTGTTCTCATTATTCCAAAGCTCTTTATTTGGTCAAGATCTAAAATAATTCTTGAACTGTCTACATAGTCCTCATGCTCCTTCCTAGCTGGTTTAAAATGAAAATCTGACAGATGATGATTACCAAGAGAACTGTGCAGAGAGTTGCCTGAAGAAGCTTCCTGTATCAGAAAAGTAAACACTTTGTAGACCTTACAGTTAACACCACTGTTAAAAATCATCATATTATAATAATATAGATAATTGCACCCTGCCCTGAAATTTGGCTTAGATTTGCCTCTTGCTATTTTGGCACTTACTGTATTTATCTTTTTTGTTTGTTTTAATTTTTGATACACATAAATTGACTTAGATCTCCATGGGTGCATTAGATTTGGTGCACCAAAAGGGAATCTCTGCCTTTTCTGAAGGTGCTAGACTCCTGTGAAAGTTAGCTCCTATTCTGAGTCAATCCATAACAGTGAATTACAATAACCTAATGCACACTGCAGAAAACAATACCAGTGTTCTCAGCTTGATCACAAACTGTTTACCACTCATTATAACTGCTGCACATTTATCTATAGGAGCCTCAGTCTGTATAGCTTTATCAGTTCTCCAGTAACAATGAATTGTATTGTGTAAATTAAGATAAGCTAAGCAACTGTGTAATATGTTTTACATATTTATTATTTTTATTTAATGATTTGCCTTTCAAGTGTTAGGGCAATTGCAAATTAAAAAATATTTTATAATGCACTGTTTACGTCAAGTTAGTTTTAACTTTCTCTTTACAAAGTCCTGAGGTGGTAGCTGTTGCTAAGTCATAGGGCAATGTTATGATTATTCAGATGTTTGGCATTTGCAACGTAATAGAGTAATAGCTATGTATACTCTGCATATAAGCTCACAGCGGGTATTGTGGAGGTAAGCAATTGATTCCATGTCAATTCCAGTATGAACAGAATGCATGAAATGCACTGGGGCTAAAACACATTAAAGTTAACAAGTATTTTTTATTTCTACAGTGCATTTATTGTGCGTCCTGTGCTCATGCAAACTCTTAACTGTTTATGAAGAGGAAAAACTTGACTGCAGCCCATACTATTACATTTTTTCCAGTTACAATCTAAAGCTTAAAAAGGCCTGAGATGTTTAAGAATTAAATGGTGATTTTATCATAGACAGAACCATATCTTTGTTCTAACCAGCTTTGGGAATGATCACTCTGTTCTTGGGCATGGTTTCAAATGAAACTACTGGTTCACTTTGTTCAAATTTCATGAGTACAATATGTGATAAAATCTATAAATACACTTCTGGAATAATTATAGCTCATAAAACACTTCTGGGATCCCACGTGAAAATGTTCTGCTTGCTGCTTTGCTCTGCTTTAAAAATAACTTGGTGCCATTATAAGACATATAGTTGATCATAAGGCAGGCAGCTAAAAATGCTTGGTGGGAATTGTTGTAGCATCATTTCTATCTAGGGGAATACATGTTTGCCACTTCAACTCAATATTGATAACTAGGGTGCTGTCGGTTTGCTGCCAGTAGGAAAACATGGAGGAGAGGAAGGAGAAAAAGATATTATCAGTTTGAAGCATTTCATACAGTGCCCCAATTTCTATTATCTGTCTCTTTTATAGGTTTGTGAAATGGAATCTTTGCTTTTGCTGTGACTGTAAATAGAGTGAGACAAGTAGGGTGGTGAGGCAGGGAACAGAGGAATGTGGTGCATTTTACAACTTAACCTAATATAATACATGCATTCCCCTTTTGAACAATTATAAACACAACCTTTTAAAAAGCAATTATACGTGTCTGGGGAATGGAGAATTTTAAGAGTGAGTTTCAAAAGGAGGCTTCTATAAATGCAAGTCAACAAATGAGACATTTTTCTCAGGTTTTGAGATGTTTCAGTTATGACTAAGTGCAAGAAATATTTCCAATTTACTCAAGGTGTAGTTCCTGTTAAACCTGTTGTGACATCTTAAAGACTGATTTGTACAAAGGCTCTGAAGATTTTCCAAAGCTCTTTCATAAAAATTGACAGAGAAACTGCTACTGAGTGGCTGCCCACACTTAAACACACTAAAGCCGTCCTTTCCTCAACTAAAGCAAAGGTACTGTCTTTTCACTAAATATCTATGAATTTTCCAGAGCTGACTCACTGAATTCAGTATCAAAGTAGGGTAAAAGTTTTTCATATTGTGTAGGAAGAGGTAAATTATTACAGGGAAAGCTAAAAGAAATATAAAACATTCAAAAAGAATTACTAAGGAAAACAACTTAATTAAAAAATATTCAAAAGAGTGCAAACAACACCATTGGATTCATGTAGGACTGTAAGTGCAGTGTGCAAAGGGCTATTTCAGATTAAATTCACCACTTTTTTCATAAATCATGCAGTGTTTTCCCACCTCTGCACCCATCCCTCAATTCTTTAGGTCCAAATCTGTTGGCCCATTGACAGACTTTAGACAGCAAGTGTTTGCAAGTAGGGCCCCCTAATCCTGTTCTTATTCTGTAAACCCTTATTTTTTTTTTTTAGTTTAGTGAAATCCTTATTTGGTATAAATTAATGTAAAGTGATGTGTAATTTGCTGGCTCTATATAAATAAATGATAATAATAATAATGATGATGATGTAGGCCAAAGATGTAATAGGCTTTCATGGCTTTATGCAATATATCAGCATTCACTAATTTGAATTAATACCATATTCACCAATGTGAAGTGAACATATTTTTTGTCTATTGCTCAAAGAGGTGGTATTTCCAGGGTTTCACTGGCTGGTTGTGTCAAAAGGAGCAACAAGACCAAAAGTCAAGTGAATCTTGCGCCAATGCTGTTATTAACGGCATGCCAGAAGTGAAGCTATTCCCACTCTAAACGATCACCACAACTCGCAAGTTAAGCAAACTCTTTGATACATCCCTTATTCCTTTATTATGGGGGTTATTTACTAAACCTGTCCAAGGTTTTTTTTGGGGAAAAACTCTTTTTCATGGGAAAAAAAATCCCAACATTTTTCGAGATTATTATACCCATAAGCGGCTAAAAGTTAGAATCTGAAAGTCCTCCATCTCAAACCTGCCAAGTCATGTAGAAGTCAATGACAGATATTCCTTTTACAGTTTTAAAATACAGTAATCTCTGCTGGGTTTCGTCCAATAATCCCAAAAATTCTGTTTTTTTAAGGTGATGACCTGAAAAAAATTGAGTGATTTGGCAGGCAAATCTGTAGAATTTAGACACTTAGAATTATATTTATGGAGTCTTTTCCTGCACAAAAAATTTCCAGTTATTTTATTAATAAATCAGTTTGGTGGGATGGGAGTTCAGTCGAACTTGGTTTAATAAAAATGGTTTAGGAAATAACCCTATATGTGTCTTGTATAAGGGTAACTACCATACCTGTCAGGTAAAGTGACTTGTGTGTATGTGCTGTACTGTGTTTTATAAACATAAACAAGCAGGAGTGTTGGGATGCACCACCATGTTCTGAAAGTTCCCCAGACCCTTGTAGAAGACTACACCCACTTAATTCCAACAGCTGTGCACTGATGACACAGTGTTAGCAGAAAAATACCCCAGGCCAGTGCAATATGCAGCAAAGAGGATATCATGACTAGTTCTCAAACCCTGGTATGCTTGATGAACTATATCTGCATTAGCCCACTCTGCCACTGGGGCTTTTCAGTATGGATGTGGGTCTACTCTTCTGATGGTCATGGGTCGCTCTCTTCCTGCTGGTCTCTTCCCAACTCAATTGCATCACGTGTTATCAATTATTCAATTAAGGGTTTTATTAGCCTATTGGAAGCAAATACTGGTTGCTTGATCATTGAAGCCCTAATGCTATATATAGCGATATTCTGTTCATGTGTTCCTGGTACCTGCCTTTGTTTCTGATGCCTGCTGAAGTTTCACGATTTCTGCAATAGTTCCAGAGTCCCTATCTGGTTCCTTGTTCCTGCTCCATGCCTGTGTTCCTCTGCTCCATTTCTTATTGCTTATTTGGATTTCCAGGTATTGACCTTCGCCTGCCCACTGAACTGTCCTTGTCAGCCGCCTGCCCAGACCCTTTTGCAAGTATCAGACTTTCCTCGTTAGCCGCCTGCTTTCTACCATTGCCCTGATAAAGGACTTTCATTTAATTGAGTCTGCATTCTTGCTGCTGTACTCTTCCTTCAATATATCTTCATTATTACAACACAGCTGCCTTTCAAGTTCCAGCTTTATATTATCCACGTTATACAGAACATAGGCTCCTACCTGACAGCCAATCACCTGTGGCAAAACCTGACAGAGGAACACTGACCTACGGTTAAGATCAATAATTGGGATCGCTGGGGAATACTTTCCATGTCCATTACTATAATTGCATATCAAGCCTGACTATTATCTTGAGTGTGTGAATAATTGTCAATGCTTATGATCTATGTAATGACAGAAAATTAAAAAAAATTTTACTTTTCTCTTTAAATTGGAAATAGCTAATTGTTTCTTAAAGAGAAGGAAATGCTCTGTTTACTTGTGGGTGCCAAATGTTAGGCACACCCAAGTGATTATATTTACTTACCTGACACCCCAGGCCAGTGCTCCTATCAGCAGAAAATTGCACCGATCTGCGGGTTTTCCAGAGCACACCACGGAGTGATCGACTTCCTTCTTCTTCTTTCTTTGCGTGGGTGCGCATGCGCAATAGTACGAAAAGCTGAGCTTTAATAAGGTCGGCTATTTTGTTCTACTGCTCATGTGTCTGCCCTGGGAAATTTGAAAAAAAGAAGAAGGAAGTTGAGAACCCTAGACCGGTGCAGTTTTTTCCTGATAGGTGCACCAGCCCGGGGTATGAGGTAAGTATATATAATCACTTGGGGTGCCTAACGTTTGGCACCCCCGATAACAGAATGTTAATTGCCTTGATGTCCTGTATTGATTCCTTTGTTCATTTAAAAACTGGTTGGTCTATTCAAAGTCATTCATTACAGATTTGAAATATAAAATATATATAGGATACAGTAACTGAGAATGTGAAAATAACCATTCTCTTCTGTTCGTTTTATGTGCAGTGTTACAAATGGAAACATTTCGGTAAAAGGTTAATGAATAAATCGGTCCTTTGTTTAAATTATTTTGTGTGTTGTAACTGAGTCGTTTTTCTGTTTCTGCTACATACAAACACAAGCTAATCCCTTTCACTTAAGGAAGAATGTGAAAAAAAAAAAAAAAAAAGCTGTTGAAGCTTTATAACCAAGAAGCAGGATGCCTAAGTGGGCTTGTCATGCACATTCCAAGCATTTCAGGAGGTTTCTTTAATCTGGCCACAAATGGTTTGTAGATTAAAAAGAGAAAACTATATTCTGTTGTTTTGACAACTAAGATTTATGGGCAGCACTGCTTTCTGGTCAGTGCAAGCATATTTTTCCAAGTTTCCTATGGAACTGTATTCTTATCTTATGTCACATTTTATAATAGTTTTTAAAGTCATATCTTAAAATATATATAATATACACACATATATATATATATATATATATATATATATATAGACAAATACAAAAGGTCCTCTGCACTCAACCCATTAACAATATATTTAAGACATTAAGACATTTTGTGCATACAGCTACTGTTATTTGTTATATATATATATATATATAAGTATAGTGATGGGTGAATCTGACCCATTTTGCATCGTTGAAAATTCACCAAAATGCATTGAAGTCTATCAGCAAAACAGTTGAGGCAGTGCAACAGTTTTTTGTTGCATGACAATTTTTTCCACCCACTGGAGTCTATGCCTGTCATTTTCATGGCAAAACTCAGCGCAAAATTTCACTCATCACTACAATTAATGGGGTGATACTAAATTGATTAAAAAATAAATACTGATTTACTGGTGTCAACATTTTTGCACATGCCATAATTACCATACTCTGTGTGCCTATGTTTTAAAGTTTCTGAAATAAATGTAACTGTGCATGAACATTTACAAATATGTTGATTTTTTGACACAATGATTCCTGCAGTAGTTTCATAATTAATGAAAAAAGTAATTTGGCCAAGGGTACCCAGACTTTTGCTTTCAACTATATTGTTCTTTATGTAAAAGTTTGAAGCACTTGTTATATCTACAAGAACACTGAGAATACTATAATAACCTGGTATAATCTCTTGTCAAACATAAAAATCAGCCAACATGGGTGTTACCAAGTTACTCATTTAAAGCCTAGATCCTATATGTTTTAGGGTTTTTATCTACTATTAGTCATCAAAAGTTAATGTCAAACAAATGGTAATACAATTGTCTTTCTTACAATAGCCATGTTAAAATATTGAAACTATATAAAAAGATATATACATGTTTATAAAAAAACGGATTTGCAGGAAAAATTGCAAATAAAAGAATAATAATAGTGTAAATAATAATAGCATTTAAAATCATTCACAGCAAACCGTCTTAAAAAAAACATGCATCCAGAGAGATGCCACATCATCAGTGGCAGAAATCCATGGGTGGCTGCCTAGTTTATTCTGCACAGCTTTGTTGGCTGTATTTATTCAGCTATAGCCAGTAGCTGCTGGGCATTTGATATTATTTGCATGTCTCGGTGGTTTGAAAACCACTATACAGAAGCCAATAAATATTAATCAATTGACTGGAACTACCTAGGCAGCTAGGGAAGCACCTCAAGGAGAAATATTTAGGGTGATATTTTGAGTTAAAATTAAATGTGTTTATATATCAGATTACATTTAAAAACTTGCCTACTGTCCTGTAACATTGTTTTACTTCTAAAGATGGCACATCAGAACTTAGTCAAAGGTTTATAAATTTGCCTGAATCCTGGTCCTATATCCTACATAATAGCTACCAGTGTTAGAAGGAGTATTAGCTTGATATTAGCTTGATAACCCTCAGTCAATTTAGACTTTTAGGGCCCTTGCACATGGGCATTTTAACCTGCGCTCCCCTGCGTTCCGTTTTGCTGCGTTCAGCCGCAGGGGAGCGCAGGTATAGATGCACTTAATTCTTTTCAATGGGGCTGTATTCACACGAAGGCACGTAGGAGCCGAACGCAGGAAAAATGCAGCATGTTGCGTCTGAACCATAGCCTAAATATCCTTCAAATCATGATAATGAAGTAACAAACGGATGATAATGCTGGCCTACAGAAACAGCCAATGTGGTCCTTGTTTCACAGGATTTTGAAACCTGTCAGATATAGCTTGTACTACCAGTTGGAACTGACCCACACTAAGGCCAATAAGCTGCTGAATTGGTCATAATCACCATTATGACCAGTGTAAGAGCTCTTTACTCTGTCACTACTGCGTATATTCTGAATAACAGAGTATTCATCCAAGCATGTCGCACAAGGAAGCATGCATGTCAGTTAGCCAAAGTAAATGTAATTGTTCTTGGCATATATAACCCATATAAAATGCCAACACAATGCAGAAGAACATTATGTATAAAATAAACAGCAAATAAAATTGCATTTAGCGTGATGTCTCTCATTACAGTTGGATGTACAAACAATGCTTCAAAGAGAAAACACAAACAAAAAATGGAAACAGGAAAAAAGGGACTTTTAATCAGATACTTTAATTAATCTTAATAAGATTCTACTTGGTGCCACTGTCTAGACAATAATTTATATAGAGACAGAAGCAACAATCTGCCTGCACCCATTTAGTTACCTTCAATGGCAAATAAAAACACCATAAAAGCGTAAATGACAAAAATCAAAGACAGTTGGCAAGAAAGAAAGATACAATTATAATGTTCGTATTATGGTTTTTCTTTCCCCTTAGTCACTATTACAAATACAAGCCATATTACCAGAATACCATCTAAACCCTTACTTTTTCACAGGAGCTAAAAGACAATACTTTAACCTTCAGTTTTATGCTCAAAAATTATTTACTTTTGTCTTTCAGTAAGACAGGCTTTATAAGCATCAAGAAAGTAGATCTAATGTTCCTATTACTGTAGGTCACTGTCTATCTTCTCCAAGCAGGGAGAGCAACTGCTTCTCTTATATTATAGATAGGATTACAAGTGCATTTTATTCTTTAGTGCTGTCTTATTTTGGGTGAGAAGTTATAAAAATGGTGAAATACATACAGTTGTGTATGCAGCTCACCTCAGAAAACAAGGTATTTAAAGGCCAGGAATGTAGAACAGCTTTATTTCCCTTTCAATACTGCAGATGGGAAGAGTGGTTTGGTAGTGCCAAGTGCAAGAAAAGTAAGTGGGTGGATGTATGGATATGGAATCAGCATTTATTAATTCCTTAGAATACCTTTTGTTGTGGTATAATTGGCTGGAGACATCATTTTCTTCACTCTGGTGTCTAAGTACAAGAGTGCTAAGGGTCACAAGAGTGAGCCTTACATGTACCCTCTCATCTATTCCACATTAACTAACACAGTCATCACTGTGCCAATCGTCAGGGGCCTGAAACATATTTATTGAGCAGTATAACTACATCAGGGTACTTTTCTCTTTATTCCAAGTTGTATGGTCTTAGGCAAACAGTGATTGATTCATCAAATAGTAAATAATTGCCTTTTGGAGCTGAAGGCCTGGGGCTTGTGCACCTTGCTCCCCCGTTTACTTTGGGTAAGTTAGCCCCATCATTACCTTTTTTTGCTAGACACTGAACCTTTCTATATATGTATATATATATTTATTGGGATTGATTTATCAAGCCTAAATGCAGTAAAGTTCTATGACTGAATGTTGTTTGAAATGCCCTCTATAGTGGGGCTGTGGTCAAGTTACTTACATCCTCCCAACTCAGCAACAACTAATTGCAGTGATAACTGTTCTTATTAGTGATTTGAATGCAAGTTGTGAAACATGATATTTAGAAGGTGCCCACAGTTACACAAATTTATGTATTGTTGCTAAGAAATATGACAATGTGTATCAATCACAAACAGTTTACCAAAATTTCATTGTATTATTTTGGGAGTCAGGAGAATATTTCACATACATTTATTTTGCTATATATGCATTGTTATTATTATCATTGTTATTATTAATAAGAACAACTTTTGAAAGCATTGCTAAGTGAAGACATTATGGTTAATTTACCCTTACTGCTAATCTAGAAAACTTGCTCCCCAGGTTTGCTGCTCTCGGCAGTGAGTGCTGGATCAAATATCCAGCACTCGGTGCTTGTGCATGTTACTGCCTTGCAAATTGTCAGGTTTTGGGGACACCTATATGCCTCTCACCACCTGCCCCTCTTAGATCAAGTACTGCCTAATGCAAACAGTGCTTGATCCACTGGCCATTCTGCAGGTCTCTACACAGAGGCTTGTTTCTACACAATGCAGGATGCATATGCAAACTGAAAAAAAAATATTTTATGTCTGTCTAAACTCTTCAAGCTAAACATAATAATGGTCAACTGACCATGAAGTACACAAAGTCTGACTCAGTTAACACTAGTGGCTGCAAACTACCTAATTATTTTACCAAGAAAAACACAATTATTTGTAATGAACACACAAAACTGTCCACACTAACATAATGGTAATAGAATTGTTTTTATATACTTCACTGCTAAATAAACATGAACAGTACAAATACCCATTCATTTATTTTCTCCTCAATCTCACTCACTGCAGAAAATTATCATTCCCTTTCTACACTATCCAACATCTTTAACTGATATCTTAAAATTGGCATCTTCCCAAATTCCTGTGACACGTACACATTTAACTCATAATTAAAAGAATGTCCCTTGATTTATCTCATCTTTGTAATTATCATCAGATCTCACCACTAACCATCTGCTCAAAATTACTTGAATGCATTGCATAAACTCGTGCATTTTTGTTTCTTGGAAACACCAGGCTACTACATCTAAATCAGTCAGGCTGCTGAAAACTTAATTCAACAGAACAAGCTTCCTGAAAATTAAAAGTATGTATTCTCTGCAAACAAAAACATATTTTTAAAGGATAACTACAGCTAAACTAATAAAGTAGGCTAGAAATCTTGTATTATGTTTTGGGTTTCTGTACCAGCCCAAGGCAACTACAACCCTTTAGCATAAAGATCTGTATCTCCAAAGATGCCCCAGTAAAAGTCAATGGAAGCTTTCATTCTTTTTTCCCATTCTATTCTTTTTCAAAGATCAGTCTTTTATTCATGATTTTAGTGGTTTTTCAGAGATGCGTCTGTTGTCGTTCACAAGATTTTTGGATTTTTTTCTGTCTGCTCCTTCTCACAGACCCTTTATCCAGACTAAAATTATCTGGGACTCCTTACAGCAGTACTAGTTGCAGGAAGTCCCACGGAGTTAACATGGAGTTATACGTTTGTGGAAAAGAGGTATTCCCATTGACCCATTTGTAATAGGGATATCCCATACATTTCCTAAGCTGTAAAAGCAGAGGGATTCCATAGTTCTTTCTCTTTGGATGCAAACTCAAGCAGAGGAGTGAATGTGTTGGAGCCCCTGAGGCAATGGAAGTCCTTGTTAATAGATGAGAAGCTTGGAACCTTAAGTTAAAAGTATTGCCTTAGTAGAGGTAAAGAACAGCAACCTCATGAATGTGGCTTTAGAAAGTCAGGGTCTTGTTCAGTATTTGCATACTCTAGCCTTTATTAGCTCTTAAGAGCAGTTCTATGCTCCACCAAAGAGGGACAGCATAGGGTTAGTAATCCCCAGGAAAAACTTATCAGTAAAAAGGGACCCAGGTAAGTACTCACGCAGGATATAATCACAGACATGACCAAGTACATTTATCATGCTGTGTAAAAAGTGGAGTGAAACATTACCGGTGATGTTGATTGCAACCAATCAGACCTTTGCTTTTGTTTTATAACTGTTGAAATCTAATTGCTGGTTGCTCTAGGCAACATCACCAGTAATATTTCACTCCACTTTTTACACAGAATGTGTGATATGAAACTTCATATCCCCCTTCTACACGTCCATTTAGGTTTCAGATGTGAGCAACTGATCTGTCAGTAAAATTGACCCTATTTGAGCTGCTTTGTTTATCAGCGGACTAAGTGAAACACTGCATCAATTCTTTGTCTATTTTATCTAATAACAGTGAATTGAGGGGCCCACCTGTGAACGAGTCTTGCATGTAGCTGTGCTTTACCCAGGAGCAGCAGGGAGTTTGAATGGATTTCACTTGACCCCCATTCCAAAGTATTACAGTCCTATTGAAGAATAAAAACTAACTACTGCTGTGAACAAACACCAATAATATCAATATATTATTTCAAGATTTGTACTGCCAATTTCCTTAATGTAATTACATTGACGTAGGCTTGTGCTACATTGATGGAACCTTACTTGTTTGCAAACAAACGTTTTCAATACCAGCGTTGGCCTAGTATTTGCCTGTGTTGTCATCACAACAAAGTTTGTAAATACCACGGTGAACAAATTAACGCAAGCTTTACAGTCAAAAGTTCAGCTGTAAATTGATATGGTTGCTCACGTCATTTACAACTGCTTAAGTATATGTGGAAGGAAATACAATAGTATGATATCCTCTTTCCAGATGGCACTGCAGATTATATGTTTGCAGTTTAAATATCTATAGATACCTTATCTCATTTTATCCTAATGTCATCCAACAAATTAGCTTTAAAGTTTAGAACCATTTTATTTACTACTGATTCTTTAAATAAATCCAGCTGATGATGTTATGCAGATTTTCTCGTCTGAGCACAGGTGCTTCAAAATATGAATACATAGCTGACTGCGGTATTGCTCGTAAGCAGAGCTACTTTGAATCCTATTTTCTCACTCAGGCTTGAAGAAAGGAGTTGGAATCATAATTCACCATATTTAAAAGCCAGGCTTACAAAAGTAGAGATTTTCCTGTTAAATATGCAACACTCATACTGTATGTTCAATCTTTTCCACACTGGTGTTATACTATGTGTGTGACTAAACTGCGTCTCTAAATCTTCTCACTTGCTTCCAGATAATGGCAGCCAATTTGGATCATTTTCTCAGCCTCGCCTGACACCTGACCATGTAAGGGACCCAAACTTGCACACTTTCTGTTTGAAAACTTCTAAGCCAACACATTCAGATCATGTATGATGGGAAATTCATTTGCCAAACCCAAGTTTAGTCCATCAAGTTGCCTACAACTGTTTGTTCAGCCAATTTCTGTGGCTCTTGACCACTGTGGGACACAAAGGGGCAGATTTACTAAATTCACATGAAGGATTCGAAATTCGATCGAATTTTCAAAAATATTCTAATTCGAATTTGAGAATGTTTTTGAAGACCAATTCAACCAGTGAATTTTGAAAATTCGATTGAATCGGATGATTCGAATAACTCGAATAAAAATCTATTCGAATATTCGACTATTTGAAAGTTGAATACTTTCCCTTTAAATTTTTATCCGACTGCCTAGTTCGCCAGATTCAACCTACCGAATTCGAAGGATTTTAATTCCTATGCCATTCCCATTATTCTACCCTTAGTAAATCTGCCCCTAAATAGCACGGTTCTGACCTTTGGCCACTGTTGGATGCAACTTGCTTCCCACACAAAATTACAGCCAATAGCTATTTGGATCTAACATTTTCACTTTTTAACTCTTTCTTATGAAATGTGGACTGGCTGCTATTAAAACCTTTACAGAAGAAGCTGTTGATTAGTTCAACCATGCTCTATGACCTCTATGATGCAAGTTCCCAAATTACCTGATTTATAAAGGCATATGTGTAATTATCAAAGGAAAATCTGCCATAAATAGTGATCCAGTGATTTCCCTTTCATGCAATTAATCATATGGTATACTATCTACAATGAAACTTTTATATTGCAAGTACACTTTTGCAGATGTTAGAAGAAAAGCTGAAACAAGTGGGCAAAAGTATTCATTTACATAGTAAAAATCAACAAATGTCAGCAAAGGACTTTGCTACAAAGGACTACAGCTGTCAAAATATTGTTTTCCCATTGAAAATACAATCTGCATAATAACTTGAAAGCAACAAATAACTTTGTTTAACTTACATATCCATTATGTACCAATCTAACCCATAATTATGTGGCTTAGATGCTCTTCTTCCTCAGATATTTCTAAAGCAACAGTCTAAAGCAACATGAATGACAATTAGTCAAAGGCAAGTGTCACAATGAGCATTTTTCAGCTGGGGTATTATTAAAATTAAATCTGTTGCCTTCCACCCATATTTACAATGCAACTGTAGGCACAGCACCCACCTGTTAGTATACACTATAATACTACTCACATTTCCCACATGCCTAGACTACTGTGAAGCAGTATCATAAACATTGGCATCTTTATATACACTGTGATTCAGGGTGTTGCTCTGTATGCCTTGAACTTAACCAGTCAGGGCACTGACAGATCCATCTCTGGGCACTACACCTTGATCTTGCTAAAATATCAAGGGAAATTATCACAGGTAACCAACTAAGCTTTGGTTCATAAAAAGGAAAACATGTTTACTAATCCATACCAATACTAAAGGATATTCAGACATTTTTTGCAAAAAAAAAGGACTAAAATATTAAGATCCATTTAAACAAAAGAACGATTATTTGTCCATATATTACAATATGTTTAAGTCCCAGATACATTCACTATCATCTAATTACAAATCCTGGTTTAAGAGGACATTTTGATTTTCTTAAACAGAATGACTTTATGCCCATTAATGTTAATTTACTGTTATTTCCTTAACCCTAATGGTTTGTGTGGGCATACAAAATAGTTTCTGTTCTCTCCTAGAACTGGTGCACGGGAGAACTATAAAATGGCAGATCAGGGTCAAGCAGCACACCAAAATGGTGTGATTTTGAACCTTCCCCGGTAGCAGGTAAGCAACTAGAATCCCTGCAGTAACCTAAAAATTGTCAGTTCCTAGTAATTTTCCTTTGATGTGCGATTATGGTTTAATAAATCTTCTTTATGTTAGAGTAAACTCTAAAAATGCATATGGCTAAAAATGCCATATCTTATATACTGAAATGTAGTTGTTATAAACCAGGCTTTAAAAGTTGTCACAGGAGTTTCCTATCTTGGATTTGTTCAGGAGTGTCTGTGACACGCACATGGTTAGTGTGCTTTGCTTTGAGCAGCTGTTGAGAAGATTAGGGGTTATCACAAATCTTCAAGCAGAAAATTAGGTTTGTCTGTCATATAAGATGATGCTACAAGATTATTACACTCTGATGCTATTGTGGCATATATATATATATATATATGTGTGTGTGTGTATGTATATATACCGTATATTGTGAGTTGGCCCATAAGCCCAATAAAAGAC
Source organism: Xenopus borealis (assembly GCA_024363595.1). Classification (NCBI taxonomy): domain Eukaryota; kingdom Metazoa; phylum Chordata; class Amphibia; order Anura; family Pipidae; genus Xenopus; species Xenopus borealis. The sequence continues at coordinate 63,904,516 of CM044435.1, forward strand.
AGCAACACAGATCATGTGCAGTGTATGAGAAGAAATGAAGATAGGGAGCTACTGGGGCATGTTTGGAGGCACAGATCTTAACTGATAAATGGTCTCCTTAGGTTGGTACAGAATACCAAAACATAAATATACAATATGTCTGCCTTCCTTCTTTAATTAAGTGTTTTTTCTCCCTTAATATACAAACTGACTGGTCACGATGTCAATAAACATTTTCAGATTTCTACATGACTTCGACAGACTTTAGCTGGAGTATTTTTGGTTTCAGATTTTAAGCAGCTTTCTGTGTCTACTACATTTATGCTCCAGGATTAACAGGAACAGACTATTCTGACTCATTTTAAACTCCACCCACTTTGTTCAGCATTAAATATCTTCCAAGGTTATGTACGTTCAAGTATTGTTTGCATTTATAGCACTGTAATTTTTCCAGGATAGTTTTTTTTTTCTCCCTCAAACACTCGTCATGGAACACTGATAGTAGTCGAAAGCCACCTGCACCTCAGACCAATGCTTTTAGTAGTAATCTATTGGCTTTGCTACAAAGTGAAATGAATTAAGAGATCTTTGGATATCCTTTTGATTCACATGTTTTGACCTTTCTTCTTTTCTACCAATATCATTAGGCCAAATGAGAATGCTATTTGAAAACAGCCTTTTTATATTGGCAGATGGTATTCTGTGGGCATTTTTTTCTACATGTAGAAAGCTTAATAATGTTACTTATATTACCTATCATATTTTTTAAAATAGTTCACAATAAATGCAAAACTTTTAACATATTCTTCTTAAAATATAATGTGCATTGATTGTGAATCTATATGTGAATTAACACTCTCCTTGTTGTTTTTTGGGCATACATATCACTGCCTGGTTGTATGGTGAGAGATAGTAGCACTTTTTTTTTTATAATGTGTCATTACAGTGACTGCTCCATTTAATTCTATCCAATCCCTAGGTAAAGGTAGATTTTGTTGGATTAACATAATGTAAGCATCATACTAAAGTACTTTAAATCTATAAAATGCCATTAAATAACTTAGGCTAGGGTTTTATAGTGAACTTGTCAAAGGGAGGAGAGTTTATTCACCATAAAAACACATTCAAAATTACAGTTTGTTTCAGATATACAGAGTATATATTAATACAGACAATTCAGGATGGCTATTTCCAAATGGATAGCATCCTAACAAAATCTTTTTTGAAAACCCTTCACGCTACATTATTTAAAATGTTGTTGTGATGGTTGGTTGTGATGGTTGACACTGACACTGGCACAATCACCTGTACAATGAATAAAGCAAATGCAAGAATCACTGTTAAAGGGATACTATAATGGGAAAAAAAAACATTTTCTATATGCATCAGTTAAGAGTGCTGCTCCAGCAGAATTCTGCACTGAAATCCATTTCTCAAAAGAGCAAACATATTTTTTTATATTTTGTTTAAAAACTGACATGGGGCTAGACATATTGTCAATTTCCCAGCTGCCCCAAGTTATGTGACTTGTGCTCTGATAAACTTAAATCACTCTTTACTGCTGTATTGCAAGTTGGAGTGATATCACCCCCTCCCTTTCCCCCACCCAGCAGCCTAACAACAGAACAATGAGAAGGTAACCAGATAACAGCTCCCTAAAACAAGATAACAGCTGCCTGGTAGATCTAAGAACAGCACTCAATAGTAAAAACCCATGTCCCAGTTCGTTCTATTCAGTTACATTGAGAAGGAAAAACAACAGCCTGCCAGAAAGCAGTTCCCTCCTAAAGTACTGGGACAATTCACATGACATGGGGCAGCTGGGAAATTGACAAAATGTCTACCTCCATGTCAGATTTCAAACCTGTATATAAAAAAATCTGTTTGTTCTTTTGAGAAATGGATTTAAGTGCAGAAGTCTGCTGGAGTAAGACTATTAACTTATGTGTTTTGAAAAAAATGTTTTCCCATGACAGTATCCCTTTATAAGGGTGGTTCACCTTCAAGTTAACTTTTAGTATATTGTAGAAGGGCCTATTCTAAGAAACTTTTCAATTGGTCTTCATTATTTTATTATTTTTCATAGTTTTTTTTAATTATTTGCAATTTTCTTCTGTTTCTTTTCAGCTTTCAAATGGGGGTCACTTACACCATCTAAAAACAAATGCTCTGTAAGGCTACAAATGTATTGTTATTGCCCCCTTTTATTACTTATCATTCTATTCATCCCATCTCCTATTCATATTCCAGTCTCTTATTTAAATCAATGCAGGGTTGCTAGGGTGATTTGTACCCTAGAAACTAAATTGCTGACACTGCAAACTAGAGAGCTGCTGAATAAAAAGCTAAATAACTATAAAACCACAAACAATAAAAAGTGAAAACAAATTGCAAATTGTCTCAGAATATCACTCTCTACATTATACTAACAGTTAACTCAAAGGTGAACAACCACTTTAAAATACTTATTAAGTGATATATCCAGATGAGTGTAGGACACTTATACAAAGCATGTACATGTGAATCTTTACTGGATCACTATTGGACTGAATTGGCCTCAGTGCAGAATCTGGCTCTCCAGTGGCTTGCAATATTCAGCATGTCAGGAGCAGTCATTTACTATCTGTAGGGCAAGGTGAAAAAAAATAGGTGTGATCCTGCTTTTTCGGTCCCATGAATACAGCACATTCTGCATTTAGCAACCCTGTATTCATTCTTTGGCAAAGACATTTAGGTGTAACTCTTACCACCTCTACTTGTTGCAGACTGCCACAGAGCCCTATACTTACCACCTACCCTATGGACAGGGCTGCCCTTGCAACTGCCACATATGTTGTGATTTGTGTTTAACCCCATTTGCATCAACTTTATTATTTCATTGGGGTGCACAGTTTACATGAGGAAGAGAACAATCTATAATGTGTGCCACACAAATCTGCAACAAAAACAACATTTCTTGTAGCTTGTAGCTGATTCCTGTGCATAACTATGGAATTGCTTTGCAGTGGTACAGAATGCTGTCACTATTTATACAATAAATTGCTTTGGGATTGTAACTGGATACATCAATTAATAAGATGAATTTGCACCAAATATTATTTGTCTGCTTGCTATTATTGTAGCTTGGAGCAATGCCCACCCCCTTCCTCTCGTATGTCATATTTCTTGGAAACCAATTTACATTCATGAATTAGCACAACTCTTCAGTGACATGTTAATACAGTAACAGTATCACAGCAAATCCTGGATCTAAGCTGCTTTCCTAAAACCTTTCTACCTGTAGAATCAAAAGAATGAATGCAATCACTATAGCTGAAGGGGTGGATTATCCTTAAAAGGAAGAAAGAACAGAGATGAAAGAGAAGTTATGTTGTGATCTGTATGCACAATATCTTCCTTTATAAGTAAAATTCAAAGCTGTACTTTTAAATCAACATCTGCACTTCCAGATTCCAAAAAATATTTAAACATTTGTTTCATCGCAGTTTTGATTGACAAATGCATCTTAGCAAGAGATCAGAGTAATTTAAGCTGTGTTCTGATATGAGACTGAGCAGAGGATGCATAGATACCACTGTTTGGACCACAAGAAGGAATTCAATCAGCAACGTTTCACTCAAAAAACTCAAAGGATGTAGTTTTACTTCTATTCATCCTCTATAGTCAAACATTGGGAGCTGTTATTTTTATTTCTATTTCATAATTTAGAGTTGTATTATACATACAGATAAATGTTGATTAATATTCTTAAACAGCATGCACATGATATAACATTATTAGATGCCTTTTGCAAATATATTAGGGGCTATTCAACACCTCCCTACACTCCCTATCTGTAATTCAATATTACAAGCAACTCATTTTTCAGGATTAATACATAGTAACATAGTAATATAGTAAGTTAGGCTGAAAAAAGACTCACATCCATCAAGTTCAACCTTTTTAACTTTTTTTTTATTTTAACTGCCTAACTGCTATAAATGTAGAGTTCTGAAGGCCCACTTTAAAACATTATTTTGAAGCAAAAAAAGAACTTTGTTTTCCAAGAAATCAGTCTGGTTACATGTGGTTTGTATTTTATTCTCATCCAGAAAACATTATCTACATTTTATAAATTGCAGATAACATAGTGTATGATTAAAGGAAAAACATACAATCATGCCACCTCAATTCTGCAAGCTTCTATCACTAAGTAATGCTTTACCTTTACAACAACCATAATTTACTTCAGACATTAGAAAAGGATAAATAATGTAATCGTGATCAATTAAGTTTGTATACTTCCAAGAGTTTGTTTAATAAAAAAAGAAAAATAAATAAAAATATTTTCTTTAAACTTTGAGGGCCCTTACATACGGGCGTTTTGGACCTGTGCGCCCCTGCGTTTGGTCTAGACGCACCTCATTCTTTTCAATGAGGTTGTACCCACGAGACGCGTGTAAGCCCCGAACGCAACATGCTGCATTTTTCCTGTGTTTGGCGCCTACATGCGTTCATGTGAGTACAGCCCCATTGAAAAGCATTGAGTGCGTCTATACCTGCGCTCCCCTGCGGCTGAACGCAGCAAAACGGAATGCAGGGGAGCGCAGGTAAAAACGCCCGTGTGTAAGGGCCCTTACTGATCTATGGAACTATACAGCTTTACAGCTAGCATCCATGCTGACCTCCAAGCTTTCAGCTAAATCTTCCCTCCAACCCCTTTAACTTCAGAGATCTAGGATATTTTGCCTTTCCTAATTATAAGAAGCTGTATACTTAAAGGACAAAGAAAGTTAAACTAAAGAAGTAGCTAGAAATGTATATTGTGTTTGGGGCTTTTGTACCAGTCCAAGGCAACCACATCCCTTTAGCAGGAAAGATCTGTGTCTCCAAAGATGCCCCAGTAGCTCCCCATCTTCTTTTCTGCTGATTCACTGATTCACACGCTCTGTGCTGCTGTCACTTACTGAGCTTAGAGACCCACTCACAATATACAGTACATATAGAATAGAAATGTCACAATATAACTATAACTATATTGTGAATCATGTACCACTATTGGTTAATTTGTACACTAATTAAGCCTAATTGACACCTTTTAAATACTACATGCACAGTTGTTTCGGTATGCTTGACAAAAGGGTTACGCCCCGAAACGTTGCATCCGCAATAAACGAGCAAGGGTCTGCCCTTCTAGCATTATCCTTGTTGTGCCTGTGACTTTTTCTACCTCATAGATGGACAACAGCAGGAGCTTCAAGGGCTGCCAATACGTTAAAAATCATGTATATGCCCTCTTTAACTCGATTGGGAGTTATATACTAAAATTCAAATTGAATTTCATCTTTTTATTAAACTAAGCTCGACCAAACTCCCATCCACGATTTTATCTTGTATATTAATAAAATAACTAGAAAAAGTTGGGTTGGGAAAAGATTTGAATACATCGAACAAAAACTTGAAACATACAATTTTTTTTTCACAGCTGAATCTCCCCATTTTTTTCTGCAAATTTTTTTGGATTTTGTGATTTGGACTTTTAGGAAGCTTTGGGGTATAATAGATCTCAAAAAAATTTAAGTTTTTCCCTCCTCAAAAAATATTCATCCAGGTATGGGATCCTTTATCAAGAAAGCTCTGAATTAGGGAACGTAATATTATAAGGATAAACATGGGCTAAAGAGAGAAAGGAAGCCTGCATGCAGCATGTCATCCTCCTGTTGGATATCTCTGTTCTAGGATTAAGGCACTGCCTTTTAAAAGTGATTTTGAGAGCAGTATAAAATAAGGAATGACATTCAACTGCTTACACAAAAACTTCTGTCATCTTGATATCAGATACAGAAGTAATTGTTCATCACCCAAACCACTTAGCTGCAATATTTACTCAACTACCCTAGGTTCCCATATGAATCCCATATTTGTTTATTATGAATATCTGTTATGTGTAAACTCCTTGAGTATACACTGACTTTCTTAACAAACCATGTGTAGAAGTGTAAATGTTAAAAGGTTACTAAAGTGCAGATACATAGCAGGTTTCTTACCTTTGCAACTCAAAGAACAATATAAAATGCAGACATTTAAAAAAAAGGTGTAATTACATTATCATTTGGCCTTAGAACTTTCTCCTTTAGAGTATGAATAAGTAGGATGTATTATAGCTTAAAGATTTTTTTTGGCAATTTCATTCTTGCAAAGTATCAGCTAAAGCAAGATTATGACTGGAACAATGAAGGCTCCTGTATTTCTGAAAGCTGTTATGGAAGAGGTTCCACTTCAGGTTGATTTAATCCACAGTTACTCATATTTATATTTATAGAGACTGGTTAGTTCAAACAGTTTTAAACACATCTCATGATTTAGAACTTTGCAGTCGGATGATCAGTTTACAACAGATCTTGCAAAGTTGGAGTAAAGGTCAAACCCTCTGCAGAGATAAGAATAGTACACATAAATATGCAGTTTACTTGTTTTAAAAACAATAGAGCAGACAATGTTACTATTTAACAACATATATATGGCCAGGGGCTCATAGGGTAGATCTCAAGTATGAGTGGGGAACCCATAGACTTGACATTTAGGGGCAGATTTACTGAATTCACGTGAATAGATCAAAGTTCGATCGAATTCCGATCGTAGCATTAATTCGATTGGCGGAATATGCAAATCGAATGATCAAATAGATTCGAATGATCGAATAGATTCTGACTGTTTTTAAACATTTTTTTTATAATAAAAGTGATATATGTTAGCCCAAAAAAACCCTAAGGTCTCCTAAATCCCATTAATACAGTATGTGTCCTTTATATAAAGGCATGGATTTTTTTCACGACTATTGTGTGTGCTGTGTCTAAAGAGGACATCTCTTGTAAAGAAGAATTGCAGATGTTGAATTAATAGTTTGCCCTTTAATGTGTTAGTCAATATTTGATAAGGTGAATGTGCATATGCAAAACTAATGATTACACATTAAAGTTCTTTTTTTTAAAATTTGTTATTAGGAATTAAGTATAAAATATTGTTCATCTAAATTCTTTCCACTACAAGAAGTCATGGAACTATCCCACGACTCCTTTTGACAGGCCATTATATGTAATCCTGCAAAATCTCACAGACGTCATTATTTTATTGACATTTACTTACCATAAGGTGTTATTTATTGAGCAGCATTTATCAGTCAACAAGGATTACCACACATATAAGTACATCCGCTTCCTCTTACCTCAGAAATTCCCAAATGTAGCTAGTTTCCACGGCAAAAAGGAAGCTCTGGATGGAAAATGCAAATATTTATTTTTTGTTTCTGTCTATTTACATATACCAATGCACTGATAGAGGTGACTTGGAAAGGGAGAACAGTCGTATCATTTCATCATTATAGTTTATGTTAAAAAATTAAGTGGAACCACTCTGTAGACAAAAAAAAAAAATACATAAATATATATATAGCATTCAAAAAGACCAACAACACTGGGATTTTAGTGAAACAAGTAAAATATTGTATTTATGATTGCATATAGAGTCTGGCTGTATATGCAATCATAAATACAATATTTTACTTGTTTCACTAGTCTTTTCACTGCTGGTCTTTTTGAATGCTACATTGTTGTTTTACTGTGTACTGGGTAGTAAATAGACAAGCAGTGTGCCACCCTACGGACTATATATATATATATATATATATATATATATATATATGTCCATATATGGGACAGATTTACTAAAGCGTAAAGTGACTAACCCTGCTGATTATTTGACGTTTTACTTATGGGCACAGGCCATACCTCCCAACTGTCCCTTTTTTGGAGGGACAGTCCCTCTTTTGACAGCTCAACCTGCAGTCCCTCATTTGTACTGGAAAGTCCCTCTTTTCTCTGCACTGAACAGACACAAAAAGAAACAAAGTTTCTAACTTAATTAGCTTTTGGCAGAGAGCCCAGAACAGCGGGTGCAAATAAGATACTTTGTAACAGTTTTGAGATGAGAAAATAAGTAATTGTAACAGGCAGTAACCAATCAGTAACTTGAGGGAGGGCCACATGGGTCATAACTGTTGCTTCTGAATCTGAGCTGAATGCTGAGGATCAATTGCAAACTCACTGAACAGTTATGTCCCATGTGGCCCCCCTTCAAGTTGCTGACTAACTCTGATTTAGAGAACTGAAAAGCAGGAAGTTGTGCTGTATTCTGTTATGTTAGACATCCAGTCACTCCAGCCTTTATACATTACATTTTTGGCTAACCAACTATATTATAAACATTTTTTATTTTGCACTGCCTATCTATTTATTTTTACCCTGAACTGTTCCTTTAAGGTTCCCATGGCATATCTAGTTATCAGTGTAAATTTAATGTATTAGATGCACCATGTAACATAAATAACTCCATTGCACTTTAAATTTCCATTCTACACATTCTCTACATAGCCTCAGTCCAAGAACTATAGCGAAGTTGCACTAGGCAGAATTGAACGCTAGCGGATCTTTGCTTTAATTTGCTTGCTCTGCTGAATTAACACTAGCTAAAATGTGTCTGAGCAAATTTTTATCTGGCAAAGTGTTGCGATGGCTGCAAAACCATTGCTGGTGAAGTTTCACTCTTTAGTAAATTTGCCCCATAAGTCTTTCTACATGGATGTGTGTTTAATTTTTGAAGGGAAGGAGTTGACAAAGCTTTGCCTGAAAACAAGACATTTAGAAATAATCCTTTTGTATAATTAGATCTGCACAGAACATGGTGTCATAGAAGTCAAGCAGTCTACAAAATACATCTGGCTTAATTATTGATTAGATTTTTTTATTGACTTGATTGATTTTTGAAGCAGTTTTTAGCATATGTCTAACTGACTGGGGGCATATAGGCCAGATGTGGCCCCATAGACTGTGTTTAATATCATCATTTTAACATAATCTGACATGCTATATGAGAAATATTCAGCCCATTACATGTAGAAAGATGAACTGCACTGTTGTAGAGTAGTATGGTGTCAAGCACCTACACTCTGCTTATTATTATGTGATGTGGTAAATAATGATCTCTCTTACGGTATATGCAAATACTGCAGCTGAGAAAAATGTATTAATTTAAGAAATTAAATTAGAATGGAAAAAACTCGAAAGAAAACTCAAATTTATTCAGTTATACCTATGACAAACAACATCCTTGCAGGTATTGTTGACTCTCTTTCATACATTCAATAAGCATACATCAAGTAATCAATAAATCAATTTTAGCTGTGGATGGGGCTAGGACCCTCTCCATTAATCAACCATGTTTAAATAACTGAAAATACCAAAATACCAAAATCATCAAATGTTTATCAAAATCAATACATACAGCAATACATACAGGCCTTATTTATTAGTAATGTTCTATTGTTTCATAAATATCATTTTAGCTTAGCTCTTGTGGCCACAGAAATCGATAAAAAGGTGTGTTTGGCCTCTTATTTCCCCCCAGTGATTGAGATTGCTCCAAAAATGGAGTTAATAAACAAAGAGGTTTCTCTCTTTAAAGATGGTTGGAGACAGACACTCCATTCCCCAAATCCAGTACGGTTATTGGAGCTCACCGTCCACAAGAAGGCTGTCCTGCTGAAAGGGTTTTTAAGGGTAATTGGAGTGTTAGGGAATGTCTCTCAGCAGAGCACAGCAGGTAGGAGACCTGGCTGTGTTGGGAACTCCCAAAGCAGAGGTTGACTAGGACTGTGAGCTGGTCGAGGTTCTGGATTGAGAGTCTGGGAAAGACTGTGAACACAGTCAGGAGACTGAACTAACAGGAAAGAGTCCTGTGAGTACACTGGTGAGCTAAACCTGTAGTTTGTTTTGCTGGTAGTCCACAATGGGCCCAGTCTAGTCAGGGATTTAAAAATTGTGTGAAGGTAGTGCCCAGCAGGCAGGGTTTTATTTTATGATTTCTGATATTTGCAATGCTCACCCCTGTGTATGATTAAGTGTCATTTAAAAGCTGGAAAATAAACAAATGTGTTTCTTAAAAGAAGCTTGTGTCACTGGCTTTGTGCTCCTGATCCTCTGCTTAACTGCCTACCATTTGTTGCATGTACAAGCAGCCAGCTTGTCACACTCTTTACAAGGTTTTCCTTTCTCGGCATGAAACAAAGATAAGAAATACGATATCAGTGTCCTACACTAGCATCCTTGGCCCTATACACAATAAATAAACTCTGCTCCACTGTTTGCATTATGCAGATATAGAATCTATTATGTTATTTATATACCTCGTCTGTGTCCTCCTGCATCTCCTCTCTTCATATTTCCATTACTGTAATTCCATTTGCACCCTCATACTTTTACAGGAGACCCCTGATGCCTGCATTTAAATAACATAAGCGTCCCCATCCTGCCCTCTAACTTGGGGGAACACTCTTGCAGCCCCTTTGTGCACTCCTTACACAGTGGAATCATAAATTCAAGCTGTGATCTTTTCTTAATATCTGTTAAGTATTTGTAGTGGTACAGAAATAACATCTTATAGTCTGATATTAACAAGATAATAGTAAGGATTAGACTTGTGCAAACAGAGGTTAAATAAATCATAATTAAGGTTTCAATACAACCTCTCCTCTCTAGAAAACTCTCCAATATGATTATTACCATCCACAAAGAAACCGGCCTTTAGTTATATATAATTTTAATATATATATACAGAGAACATTATTATTTCCAAATACTGCTATCAGCTACTTAATGAATAACGCTTTTGCATACAGAAACGTTATTTATTTTCAGGGATGCCCTACAAATCTATTTAACAAATGTGTCATTTATTAGATGACATCTGCATTGCCTTTGTCCATATTGAATTTGTCCCTGATGATTTCCACATAAATGTAATTTTCTATCTTTCATGATATTAATAGTGGATGCTGCTGATTTATATATTTTCAGTCTTATGTGTGTTCAGTGAGCAGATGTATTTTAATTTAAACAAGGACCTTGAAGCGCTTTATATAATAGGGCTGTCCTTGGACAAGAATGACACGTCCACTTAATAGCTTAGTTAATAATTGTCAGGACTGAAACTATATCCTTTGGAAGTATTGTTGATAGTTGGTAAGCGTTACAACAAAAGATATTCAACAACAGTGGGCTACAATGAGGAAAAATAACCTTGTACCACATATGTGGGAAATATTTTGGGTGCAAAGGTAGTAATTAAAAAAGATAATAGTCATATCTTTGCTAGGTGTAAGCTCAGATGGCACCACCATAATTGGGTAATACATTCCACCTGTGTTTGGCGCATACCTGCAGCAGTACTTAAACTACTGTGTTCCCGTAACTAAATAACTAAGAAACACTTCTGAGAAGAACATAGCTAGCTGCAAGTGAGTCACTGATTGTTCCAATATATACTGGTAGGTATGGCGTAACAAGCAGAGTCTTACAGTGGTGACCATGGGGGGTGGGGGTGGTAAGAGGAACTGGGGGTTGCAGGTGAAGGGGTTGCAGGTGAAGCTTGGTGCACAAGAATTCATGACACACAATGTTGATCACATCATAGGTCACCCATAATTATGTGTATAATTATGTGTAGGGGGCCCCCAAAGATGGTATTTTTGCAGGGGCCTGAGCCAACAAAGTTATACCACTGAAGTTTTACTTTGTCTTGCAGGATAAAAAGTTGTGTTTATACTGACTGGCTCATAAAGAAAATGATCAGGGGCATGACAAGTTTATACACAAGAGACAAATCCTAAGTGCAGCACATCCAGGGCAGACAAGAAGCAGTATCCAAAAGCCATGAACAAGGTAATGGGGGAATGGATGGAGATATGCTCTGGACCAGGCTGGCCAAGCAGTACTATAACCCTAGATCATTATTCAAAAGATTTCAAATTCTGTATTATAGTACCTGTACATTTTTACTTGAAGAGGAATTTGACTTCATATACTAACTGTGGTAGCAGTACAAAAAAGGTTCAAATTTATGAAAGCATAATACAGAGAATACTTGCTCCATACATCTATAGTATAAAGTAGCACCTGGCCTACCTTAGCACTAATAATTGTGACTGATGTAGACAGCGTAGTGTGCAGCCTTTGTCCAGGCTTTAAATAGAGAATCCCTTTTGTCACACACCCACACTCCATTATATTCCCTTATACACCCACCTCATTTACAAGGCAGGGTGTAACTAAACCACCATGTTGTTTGGATATTGGATGGGCACAAGTCTTTGCACTCCAGAAAGGAAGCACCAGCTGGGGGGGGGGCTGCCCCATCTGCCCCCTATCCTGATTGCCATTCAGACATGTATGTTAAGGAGCAGCACCAGCTATTTTTAATCTGGCATGATGTACATAACACAGCAAGGCTCCAGATGCAAGTGCTTACTGACTAAACACTAAGGGGTAGATTTGAGTGAAGTTAAGAGTGAAGTTCCGCCACTAGAGGGAAATTCCGCAGCTCTCCATTCATTTCTATGGGATTTTGAAAGGCGTATGTATCAAAGGGTGAAATTTCACTTCACCCATTGATAAATACGCCTTTTAAAATCCCATAGAAATTAATCGAGAGCTGTGGAATTTCCCTCTAGTGGCAGAACTTCACTCTTTGATGAATCTCCCCCTTAAGGGGAAAAGTTTGCACGCCTCGGTGCTCTAGCATTTGCGTCACAGCAATTTTAAATAACCCCTTATTTCCTTAGCATTGACTAAGTGCATAGATGGAGGGCATGTCAAGAAATGTTCAACCACAATAATGCTGGAATTCTAGGAAAAACCACTGCAATATAGGCAAAAGGTGTTTTTTGAATTGTGTACACAAAAAATTGTCTTTAGTCTGCTTTAAAAAAAAAAAATATGCATATGCATAAGAAGAAGTGGGTGGGCTAGAATAAGTACAAAATTATATAGCTCATTTATGACAGATTGGGGTAAGGGGAGCAAAAGTGAGCCTCTTAGTGCTTATTGTGTATGCCAATCTGGCACAAGGGGTTGCAACAAAGGCAGTATACGTGTCTCTGTGCTTTGAAATGCTGGTCTTCATTTTTATGGAGTCCATGGTCACAGAAAGCAGGCAGGTGCCATTTTATGAAAGTTGAAACAATGTGTTCAGTTGAGGGAGGTGGTTCAGTACTGGAACATTTGTAATTTTTTTCATAGCCTTGCTCTGCCCATTTCCATTAGCTCCCTTTACCACAAACTTTCCACTCTGAAAAAATATCCATATTCCTAACCACAAAAATCAATTTTCTTCTGGCTTCAGCTGTCACCTTACTGAAGCAAATGAAACTGCACATTTAAAGCGGCAATGAAAGCAACTTAACTATCCCAATCACTGTCCAGCAGTGTTGTTACTAATGGCTGTCCCTGTCAACAAGCAGGACCAGGCTACTGTCTGGGCAAATACAGACGCATATAGCCAGACTAAATACAAATATTCCATAACAGAAACACACATATACAAACAGATACAAGCATACACATATATCGTACAAAAACACTGTCACACAAACATGTAATTACAGGGTCCTTGATATGTAAAGACAAATATAGTGACACACATACAGAATGCCACACACACACACAAACATACAGGATAGAGGCACAGAAATGGCATACAATACATTTTTATAATAATGGTATAGAGCAGTGGTCACCAACCATTTTTGCCCCAGGGACTGGTGTAAAGCTATAATTTTTTTCAAGGACAAATTTGGATGTGCAGTGTCAAATTACATGCATCCTGCATAAATTTCAGGTTCTTTGTGTCAATTTTGGGCACACCAAGTCAAATTGGGGCACACCACGTTGAATTCGGGCACGCCCCATCAAATTCGGACTCAGTTCAGAGAACCAGTTCAAGTATGTTAGTGGCCCAGTAGTGGGCCGCAGCCCATTGGTTGGGGACCCCTGTTATAGAGAGTGGGAATAACCATTGCAATACATATCACTACAAAGTTACAAAATGCCATACGTTAAGAGACAAAGCAATAGGAAGGTTTCTCCCATATAGAGTTTAAATAATAGGTAAGAAAAAATAATGATAGCTAATTAGTAAAAACATGAAACATGTTTATTACAGACATAGAGAATAATATATTACATAACCATGTCTGTAGTCTTGTGCAAAACAAATGTGCCTATATTTGTCTACTACACCAGGTCAAAGAGTAGCGGCTGGGTTGAAAGTAACTGCCTCTTTGTGGTGCCTGGAAAGTTAAATAATGGAAAAAACTTTAAGAACCTTGCAAATCCAGGTGGGAAAATTCTCATAAGATAGACTAAGCATGGAAAAATGTCTTGTCTGCCAAATAATTTCTGAATACCACTGATTAAATCATGATCAGAATAATCAGCACAGAGAAAATTTTAATGACAAAGTAATAGCATTGTAAACATGTAAGATGTAATAATGATACGCAAATACAGGCCATGGATTATAAATATATTAAGGAAATCTTGAACTTTAAAGCAGGTCTTACTAAAAAGTAGGATGGCCCAAAGAGCATACAGGCAGATACATTTCAGTATAGTGCTGAAGTGTTAAAGTCTTTAGTACCTTAGTGGAATCCCCGATAGTTTTCCCAACTGGCTCCCACACATACAACTAATGCACTGATTTGCAAATGTAAGAAATCCACATTACAGATTGCCAGATAATGTGTTACATGCTGGAAAATGTGTCAAAAGTCTTATGAAGAAGCCCATGAGTCCATATCAGAATTAATTAAAAACGTATAAAAAAAAGAAATAAAATATTTACAATAATATATTTAAAAAAAAGTGCTATTCACAAGTATTCATACTTCAACAGCTGGTGGCCACAGGCTGAATACCATACAATAAGAGGCATTGTTTAGATAAATAATGCGTACAATATTTTGTTGTGCCATAACAGACAAGCTACTTAATCCCTTGCAATGTTCAATGTACCCTTAGCATGAAATGGATTAGGCATTACTATGTCTTAAATATCAGAAAAAGATTCAGTGTGACTAAAATATACTTAAAATGGCATTGAAAAAAATTGTCATAATTGCATTTTTTAAAGAAATGAACTATTCAAGGTAAAGTAAGGTAACCCTGAGCTGATTGTGCCTAAAAATACGCTCTGCACTAAAGCTTTAAATAGAGTTATTGATCATTCCATTTCATGCGTTATTAGCTGACAGAGCAGATATGCTTATTAGGCAGTCTTAACCTTTCTCAAATGATTATTTCCTTGGAAAAAGGCTTGCTTGTATCTACAAAGGTATTTAAAATAAATGTATCACAATTTTGTCATATAAATAGCATAAGCATATCATACAAGATTATATGTATTCCGTGCTAAGAA
This sequence comes from Xenopus borealis, assembly GCA_024363595.1. Taxonomy (NCBI): domain Eukaryota; kingdom Metazoa; phylum Chordata; class Amphibia; order Anura; family Pipidae; genus Xenopus; species Xenopus borealis. The sequence goes on from CM044435.1 coordinate 63,919,780, forward strand.
AACCATATGAAACAGCAGTATTTCTAGTATATAGTAAAAAAACAAACAGGGATTAATTCCTGGAAGTGTTTGTTTTATTCATTTGTGCATTGTAAAACCAAATCCTTCAAATAGTGACATTATGAGGATGCAAGAATGTTATGTAATATGCAATGTATGAAACAAGTAGGCTGGAATTCCTAAGAGCACTCTTTGTCGACCAAGGGCTCATTAACCTTTAAATTTCAAGTGCTGTTTATAAAGAAAGGGACAACAAAACTACTAATGGAAAAAAGATCTCCCAGTACACTGACTGAGCCTCATTTTAAAACAGCAGGTACAGTACAAAAACAGAAATAATGCTATCTTTTCCCACAAACTACATCACATACAAATTGAGTACTTGTTAGAGAATGTCCATGTCACATTTAAATGAACTGGTGCAAAATTGTACCATGCAGTTGTGGCAATACCAATTTTTGAGCCTTGTCCTCTTTTAGTAAACATGGCCCATGCGTTAGTAAGACTTTTAAATCAAACGAATGAATCAATAAATAATTAATAGAAGTTTTATCTGACAATTAAGCTGTTAGACACGATAAACAAAATAACACAGAGTTCTGAATAGTACTAGTTACATAGTAATTTAGGCTGAAAAAATACACATGTCCATCACTTTTAGCCTTTTAAGTCTGTATATAACTGGCCTAACTGCTAGTTGATCCAGAGGAAGGAAAAAAATCCAATTTGAAGCCTCTCCAATTTGCCTCAGAGGGGGAAAAATTCCTTCCTGACTCCAAGATGGTAATAGGACCAGTCCCTGGATTAACTTGTACTATGAGCTATCTTCCATAACCCTGTATTCCCTCCCTTGCTAAAAAGCCATCCAACCCCTTCTTAAAGCTATCTAATGTATCTGCATGTTAAAGTCCCAGCCCATGCCATCAGTATTTCCCTGTCATGTTTGTTCAGGACTTTCTTAAATGACCTGACACGTGTTCCTTTCAAAGTTACATATACAGCACAAAACAACAAACATTTTTCACAAGTGAAATGCTTTTACTGTTCTGGGAGATTGGAATTTTTTTCTTCATGGAGTCTGCATTTAGTACTACTCAGTGGTTTGCAAATGTACTAAGCTACTTTAAAAAAGAGAAATGCCAAAATATTTATTGATTGCTTTCTAGTCTAAGGCAGAAACAGGAACAGAAAGTAAAAAGTCCCAGAGAGCTAACATTTTCACTGGGAGCATTTTACTTTAGGATATCTAAAAACATTGAGTGAAATTAGTGATGCATAATAATTAATTCTACCAATTAATGTTAAACTAAAAACATGCAATTAAACTCCAAAGTTACATAAAACAACAAAGATGACAGCTGATACATCAATGCAAGATAATAGCAAATATTAAATTAAAAGGAAATACATAAAAACAACTGCCATTATTCCTTACATTACAAACCTCAAATTTTTTGAGTATTAGTTATTATTATTAATTATTAAATTTTAGAGTATTATTTAGAGTATGTATTATACCCCAAAGTTGCTAAAAAGCCGATGGAAGATATCCATGAAAATGCTTCTTGGTTTTCATCTCAAAAATATGTCTTTGATAAAGTCGAGTGTCAATCGCACAATTTGAATTGATGCACAAATTTGTGATGTTTTTTCTCTGACTTTTTTGAGAAGAATTATTGATAAATTAGTTAAATTTGTGAATGGGAGCTAAAAAATTAAGTGAATAACACCTTAATTTTACCAACGAAAAACTCAATTTATATTTATTGTAAGGGATTTTTAAAAATATATTTATCATTTGGTGAACTATAACTTTCACTCATTCATAAATACAATTCCTATTGGAATTCATAGAAAGTAGGTGAGTATTTTAGTGGTAAACTCTACAAACTCTCACATTTTCATAAATCTGCCCCTAAATGGTAGTGTGTTGGGAGTTTCCTTCATTGAGAATGGTCTGCTGAGCATTAATACCCCATTATAATACTAACAATGAAAATGTGAGTAGCACATTCACACCAAATGGGGGTTATTTCTATGTAAGATCAAAAGCAGTCCTCTCTGTCCTCATGTATAGTCCTGTATCTCTTTATATAATAATTACATCAATTCCAAGGATAAATAAAAAAAGAAAATACACCTTAAAATCTACCTCTTTACAGTGGAAGATTAAGCATAATATATACTAAATGGTACATATGTGTACACACACACACATCTAAATATATATCTTAAGCTTGAATTAAAATGTTTTCTGTTTTTTGTAACATTGATATGTTATTGTTTAACGGAAGGTTTCCTCCATAAGCACGTTTCCTACATGAGCAAACCTGAGACAGATAACTAAAGTCATATTTCACTGTCATTTTAAAGGAAAATGAAATACATTTCTGCAGTATTGGTGAGGATCATGCTGTACTTGCAGAACTATCCAGAAACAATTATAAGTGGTCTGGAAGTCAGATAACTTAATTAGAGTAGCAGATGGCTCCCTGCTATTTACAACTCTGTATGATATGGGTGGAATCTTAAGAGAAGCATTTCAGGCTACTTTAAAAATGCTTTTAATAAAATAACATATTTCCCTATTTAGGAATTGCTCATTTGAACAACAAAATTTATTTATACTCCATTTGAAAACAAATTAGCTTTTTTCATTTTATTTAAAGGAAATATCTTTCACAAAATCATCGTGAAAAAGCCAAAGAATAAAAGCTAGAAAATATATTTCCTTTATAAAGGATAATATAAAAAGCTATTGTAGGCAATATCAGATTTAGAATCTAATTGGTAAATTGTTAAGTGTTAAACCAGTTACAAATCCCACAGAGTTTTATAGAGAGTGTATATGCAGTGAAGAGTTACAGCTAGATGTTCAAAAAACAAGCAAGAAACTTTGCATGTTAAATGCCATGAACTGCGTAGTGGCTGAATGGAAAGAAAAGCTTCATACGTCATTATGCTTAATTCTTTCAAGTATGGGTCATAAACTATGAATGTATTGTGAGGCATTTGTGAATCCACATTGTGCACATGGCCTTGTATTATGTCTTTAACTAAAGTTTGTAAACATTCAGTTTGCATTTCACGCGGGCCTGTTTTTATGTCTATCAGTTTATTTTTACAAAATTTGCATTTGAACAAAAAGCCTCACACATTTCTTGCCAACAAGTACTTACAGAAGTTATGTGCTAAATATTCAATCAACATATGACATTATTTAAAGGCATATAAATATATTAATAATAATAATACATTAAATATAACAATAAAAATATCAAGATAGCAAACATTTTTGTAATTTTTGTAGACTTCAAAGGATTATGATTTTTGTGTACATTTTTTTTATAATGCAGACATTAAATATAATAATAACAATAAAAATATCAAGATAGCAAACATTTTTGTAATTTTTTTTAGACTTGAAAGGACTTGACGAGGGGGGGTTGCATGGAAGGAACTGCCTTAAAAACATTATATTATATCTAACCTCTTATGTAGGAAACCTCTGCCACAGTGAAGCTTGCGGATGATAAATGTAGATGCACACAAAAACACTATATTCTACCCTGTGCATCTGTCATAATTCACTTCACTTGTGCAATGAGCTCCAGTGCACAGGCAATGTTGTGTACCTAATGGAACTGTGTGGAACTAAGCATATTGTAAATATTCCACTAAGCACTGCAAAACATAGAACAGTATTTACTGTACAGAACAGGAGCATTCCAAAAGGAGTCCAAACAACTGGTCAGATGCAGGTAACAGCAGCAATGTGATTGCAGTAAGAAGCAGCGCACTCCTGGGTCTTTTCTCACAGATCGCTCAACACCAGTGTATAATTTAAAATTGATATACTTTATTTGAACTTACAATTAATTATAAGCAGGTCTAGGAACTAGACTAGTTAATTCCTGCACACAGCAGCAATTAATGACAAGATAAAGTGCTTATTCAAAATAAAAAAAAATTCTTCTTCAATAAGTCACATTATATGATATGTTGATTCTCCAAACCTTAAGGACAGCCCTGCAGATAAAAAGGTGCTTAAAAGCTAAAACCTGATTTGTTTTCTTGGAAGAGGTCATGCTAAATAAAGAGAAAAGCAGGTCTTTCTCCCCCCTTCCAAGTAAAATACACTTATTTTACTTAGGACTGACACCAGACACTGTCTGTCAACTTATGCATACAGTACTTCGAACAAAAAACTGAATGACAGAAGAGCTGTCAGAAAAAATAATAGATCGTGGGCAGGCTGAAATGGATCAGAGACAGGCCAAAGTCATTATCACAAAAACCTGGAAAAGTACAGAAATTGAAGAGGGACTGAGTAAAATACATGAAGAAACTAGATAGAAGCTGTGGAATAAGCACACACCCAAGACCTGAAGAACACGGACCTACCATAGACAACCAGATTGTGACTGCCTATGTGTAGCACATTGTACGTGGTACAAAAAGGCAGGAGTCTGTGCTGGTTATTATGCAGTACAGTTTGCATTCATTCCAAAAAGAAGGAAGAGCTGTTATAAGGTGTCAGACTGTCAGACTGTTTGACTGAAGTAGTGTAGAGGTAGACCGCTTCTACAGTCACTAAGGGAGTAAACTGAACCCCAGGCAGGAGGAAAGTTCAGGTAGAAAAGGATTAGAATCTAAGGACAAGTTGAAGTGAAATACAGGAAAAAACATCAGAAGTCATTGCTCAGTGTCTCACCAAGATGACAATCACTGAGCATGCGGGTAGTTGTGTTATGCACATAGGTTGCCATTGTGGCACAACTAGCACCAATGCAAGTGCATGCTGAAGTGAATCTGTGAGCTCTATATTGCTGGAGGGAAGGGATTCTATAAGCCTGTCAACTGTTTTAAATTCTCCCTCTATCTATAACCATAGCTCTGACTCTTCTATGCAGTAAGATTTGGTATATATCAGAATTATTCATTTAAAATGTCAAAATATTCTGCATTTGTTACCTTTGCAGCAGTTTTATAAATTAATAGAAAATAAAGTTCAGTTTTTGCTTGGTCAAGAGAGTATACAATATATTCTAAATGCAAAAAACAGAGTCCCACGATTGAGGTTCCCCCAAAGTCCAGCAACTTCTTTTAGGGCCCTCCTCTGCCCATACAAAAACTTCACAGAAAAAACGATGTTGCTGTATCCCTCAGAGGGGAGGGGAAATAACAGAAAGTTTATATAGTATATTCATTTCAATATTCAATAATAAAAGCACACCCGCAGTGTCCTCCAGTACTTATTAAAACACACCTTCACTGTGAAACAAATACATACAATTGTGTATTACAATAAAATTGCAATTATTCACCATGTTTGTTCATTTACGACTTTTTAGCCCTTATTTATAAACAAGAAACAAGACATGGGTGGATGGATATAATCCCTGGGTGTGCCAAACTCTGCCTGCGCTATGCTCCCTGGGTGTACCATACTCTACATGCACTATGCTCCCTGTATGTACAATACTCTGCTTGCCCTATGCCCCCTGTGGAATACAGGAAATTATGTCACTGGCATAGTAATGTAAAGGATGTAGCTCCATTGTATTAATTCTGCCGAAATACATTTTGGTGAAAAGGTTAATGAATTTATTTTCATACTTTGATAAATTAGTGGATTTACGATTGTTCACCTGAAAGGCATTGAAAGGTCTCCAGCGACACGATAATTTGTTAGCAAATTGTGCTGCTTGTCTATTAGTAAATAGGCAATGTCCCTATGAATTGTCTTTTTAGCGAAAATTAGTCTGAAAAAACACAATTAGCACTTTAGTAAATGTGCCCCAAAGTATACACCATACAGAAACTGTGTGTAATACCATTCTTAATCATATTTGTAGCATATACAAGACTGGGCAGAAAGAAAAAATGCGATATTTCAGCGGACAGAAGATTAATTTAATTTACTATTTGTCATGTCTCACTAGCTTCCTGTCTTTAATGCATGTTATCTCTAGTGAGCTGTGTCTGTCACTTTAAGTTCATTTTCATTTCAGTCATCAAGGCTCTGAATGACATCCCTTGCTTATATTTGCAGAAAATCTAGAAACTCACTACAAACCCTTCAATATTTTGTGCCTTGGAATTTGGTAACATGTCTTCTGTTACAAAATAAATGCTCATTGAAGTCATTAATTAACTGGCAAGAGTGTGATATACGTCAAGCTGCCTTTTATACAAGTAAAGCTAGATAAACAATAAAATAAAACAGCTTATCTTATGTCAGTATAAATACTATCATATCATTAAGAACCAATGAACTGTTATATACACTAATATTACAAAATCAGACTTGTACATGGTATTTTCCTTGTATAATGCAGGGGTTATTTCAATAGAGCTTCACTAACAGTAGGGCAATTGTTCCTCCATTGGAATCAATTGTTATTTTGATTTTGAAGTTTAAAGCAATATTACAAGTGAATAATTATTCTTTAAAGTGGACCCATCACCCCAAAAAAATATTCAAAATCATATTTTATCACATTAGTCAAGCAAAATGAAAATTAATTACACTATATAAATTATTTTATTCTTGTTTTCTTGAGTCTGGGAATTCAAAATTATAGCAAGCTGGCAGGAGCCATTTTGTGGACACTGTTATTAAGGCAAGCATTATATAGTGTTAGAATCTTGTTTGTGCACCAGAATGGGGGACCCAATCTCCATCCCCATGTCCTGGCTACACAATTAAATGGTTAAGAGAACTGGGGGAATGTGTAGATAGCAGTGACATCTAGGAAGTGCTGAATGGAAAGTGAAAGTAATTATCTGCCCCGCCTCTATGCCTAAGGCATAGAGGAGTGGCAGACAATATTTGATTGACAGCTGCGATTTCTAATTGAGCTTAAAACAGCTATGAATGCTTTAATAAAAATTTGCTTTAATAAAAATTTGAAATTGGTTTTCATGTTTAATATAAAAAGGACTTTTATTAAACAGATTTTTGTGTCTGGGTGACAGGTCCACTTTAATGATTTTAAGTGAGTTTTACTCATCAGTATTGGCCTTGTTACACAGAAACTCTTGACCAATTATATACCAAGGTGCACTAAGAAACCAAGGCCTAATCTGAAAAAGAGAAACTTAGTGGGGGTTATTTTAAAATTTTTAGCTTGTTGACCAATTAAAAATGATAAATAAAATATGAATTTGAGGCATATTTACTTTTTCGCTGTTTTATTCTATTATGTTTTTATATTCATATTTTTTAACTAAAGTAACATTGGGTTTCTGAAATTGTGAAGTTGAAAAATTATTAGAAGTACAAAAATTTTATAAATCTGCATTTTGATAAACAGGCTAAAATGGCTGTTTAGAATTTTTTATTAAAAAAAGGCACCATAATAAACAATGTCCTAACCGAAGCCAGCATAACACAATAGACTTCTTGCCTTGATGCTTTTATGAATACTGAACAAATATATAAAAAACATAATTTTTCACATGGAGGAACAGAACAGGTTCTTGGAGACATGATTCTAGTGCAAAAAAGAAGTGGCATCAGTAGCTGTGCAGCTAAAAAATTGTTTGTAAACAACATCTTCTCTATAGGTACTTGGAAAGAGGCAGGGACATAACATAGAAGCAACAGAACTTCTCTCTGCCAGGCGATAAAATCCCAGAGCAATCCTCACAAATGTGCAATTGTAGGCTTGTTAAAAGGGTAATCTATACTAAAGTTTGGGAGCCCTACATGTTTTGGTTGGGACCCAGTAAATTGTAGCTACACCCCCAGAAAGAGGGGCCATTAATATAGTGTCAAAAGCATATAAAATTAATGAATGAATAGAGCTAGAATAATCAGTTTAAATTAAGGGTGTGTACTAAAACATACTCTGGTAATATAAATGAGTCACAAAACACACAGCTGATAATATAATGTCATAAAGTGGTTTTATGGCAGAGATATCCTAGTCATTTTTGAAAAGCATCTTCTTTTCCATATACAATATGAAATATATAGTTAAGATTCTCTATTCATATTTTACATCATGCTACATTAAACAAGTATTTTTTATTAAGGGCACACAAACAGTATATTACAAATATAATACAAATATTACAAATCATATTAAATAATTTTATACATAAAAGTATGTCATATTAATAATACATTAATATTGTTAATAACATTGATAATGTTATAGCATATTTTGTTGGCTTTACAGATGAATTTCTAAATCTGGTAATTACCATTATACATTTATGACCTGTTTAGGACTCTTTGTAGAGATGTTGCTGAGCTGCATTCTGTTCTAATAGGCACATGGTAACTCCACCCGCCAGCATTCCATAACTTGCAAGTATGAATGATTTACAAGATACGGATCAGGTAGAGGTGACAATGGGGAATGCCTTCATATTTCCCCAAGCTGATGCCTCATGAATATAGCATTTTCATACTTAGGCAGAACTGTATGCACCCGTCTTTGCACTCAAGAGCAGCTTGCTCTTTCTTTTTGCCCTTTGCATCCTTCCCCTAAATGTGTAATTTTGCCTTCAAGTCTTGCTTGCTTGTCTTTGTTGCTTATTGGTATTGGTACAGTCTTTCTGTTAGTATCTGCTCATTCACTGTATTTCCATGCTCTTTTCCAATCTTCAGTGTTTATAATCTCTGGAGGGTATGCTTAGGCATTCTGGCACTCATAAGATTCAACTGTTGCAGGGTTTACAAGAATGTGTTAGAAAGATTTTGCTTTTTGTTCAGCAGCACTCTAGTTTGGAATATCATCAGTTATCTGCCAGGGCCCAATTTAACCTAGCAACCAGACTGTGGTTTAAATGGCAGACAACAATAATAAAATTGAAGCCTCACAGAGAGATAATTTTTTATGTTGTTTTCAGTGTCCACAATATGGAAGCTGGAAAGAGGGAGAGTCCGAATTTATCTCAATATTTTCTGCAACAAACACCAATCAAATCTGCTCTGGTTTTTAACACTTATTTATTATTACATTTTACCGAAAATTTGCTTTACAGAAAAAAATTCATCAAATTTTTTCATAATTTTCACCCGAAAACTCAAAATACTTCTGGGTATTGCACGAAACCCAGTGCACATCAAAAAATCATTGGGACTTCTACCATTGACTTATACAGTATGCAACATCGACACGTCGGAGATGCCGGATTTTCAGATTCTGACTTTTTCAGAATCTTCAGAGTTTAGTAAATAACCCGCAAAATGTTAACCTTTAGAAACCTCAATACATTTGTTAGAAATCAAACAAATCTTAAGATTCCCCAGTTTGATTTTTAAAAATCTGCCTGTGTGCACACAATTGAGATGCAGCACTTACATTGTGTAAAGCAGCTATTGTGATAAACCAGATTAATGACTGCATAAAAGAATGTATTGAGCTCTGGATTAATATTTGTAATCAAGAATTTAAAATCCAATTTATCAAAGGTTGTTTTAACTTGTTTAACTTGTTTTATCATTAATTTTCTTTTTGACATTTAGCTTTCTTAGAAATTTATTGCCTTAGATGCAAATGGATTTTTTGGGAGTAAATGCTATTAAGAATTTTTGACGTAAGCAAATGCTTCTCAATCAGAAATATGTGTTTTAGAAGGCTATGGTTTTACTGCAATTAACTTTAAGTTTCTTGCAACAAAAGTGAATATTCCGGAGGTTATTGACACATTCCTACGGTATATTTAATCTTCTGGGTGATAACAACTGAACAAATTATTCATATTGTTAGGCTCTTTAATAATATTTTACTAATGGAAAAATTGAATATTTACAATCTGCTGAATCACTGTTTAGCCTATTTGATTTTAACAGTGATGCCACCCACAATATGACAGCAGCAGTGATACATATACAGGCAACATGTGTGTCTTCCCTAAAGCTTGGTGTTATGTCTGAAAATAGTTTAACTGGCCAAATTTATCGAACATCGAGTTAGTGTTTTTTCCTCAATACAAGAAAAATGTGAAGAATAGAAAATGCAAAAAGTTGTCAGAAAAAACTCAGCAAGTAGCAGCTAACAAGCTTCTATACAAACTTTTTCATTACGAAGTTTTATTTTTTGTCACAACTTTTTTCTCTATATCAATAGCTTAAAATACATACAATTTATGCAACAATAAATCATGCCAAATCATAAGTAAACACATTTACATTAGTGTTTACAGAACTACTTACTGGGTCAGTTACTTGGGTAAAAACTGCATTTGAAAACTGCACTATGCAGTATATGCATCATTAGGAATAATAGAGGTCATGCAAAATCACATAGTTAAAGGAAAACAATACCCCTCGAACAAAGTAGGTCTCTATAAACAGATATTGCATAAAACAACTCATATGTAAAACCCTGCTTCATGTAAATAAACCATTTTCATAATAATACACTTTTTTAGTAGCATGTTCCATTGGGTAATCATAATAAGAAAATGGCCATTTTAAAAAATAAGGACAGCCTCCTGGGATCCTAGGATCCAATGGTGCACACAAACATACCAAACAAACTATAAAGTTAGGTCACACGAGCCAATTAACATACAGAGTTGTGTCTTTTGCTTCAACACTTCTTCCTGTTACAGTTAGAGTTGAAATATTTCTGGTCAGGTGATCTCTGAGGCAGCACACAGACCATCATGAAATGTTGGTTCAAGGCAAGAGATGTAAAAGGGCAATATTTATTTAAATATATATACCAGGTAGGTAAGATTCTTTAATATGTCCCTTGATATGATATAAACTATCTGTTGCTCAAAAATTCATTTTCAGGGTATAGTTTTCCTTTAAGCATCCTCCCATTTTTCCTATTTCCTTTTTTCTTTGTAATAATAACACTACATTGCACTTGATTCTAACTAAGCTTCATAAAAACATTTAAGGTGTAGAGATCCAAAAGGTCCCTTATCCAGACAACCCCAGGTCCCAAGCAATCAGGATAATATATCCTTCTCTTGCACAATAAAAAAAAATCTAAATATAATTTAATGGAAAGAAAGTAAAATGGTACACTTCTTACTAAATAGTTGCACTACATTTCTCAAGTTATTCTGCATGTCTCTGGGTATGTCTCTATTGTATTTGCAAATATTAAGAGACTGCACATATCCTGTATGAATATGCTTTCATAATTTGCTATACAAATAAAGTAAATGTCATTGCTGTTTAAATTAATAAACTACTCAGCCTTTGGAACAAAGCTTTAAACACACTAACAATATGAAGATTAAAAAACAAGTTTCTCCAGACCTAAGTATTGGAGAACATTCAAGTTAAATAATGGTCGGAAAGAAGCAGTTCCCTTAAATGAACCACTGAGAGCAAACAGATAAAGGTGACTATATTGCAATAATTCTATTAATTAAAAGCACCTATGAGATTTCTAAAATCATACTTTAAATAAAATATTACTTCATAGAAACTAACATAGCATAACGTAAAATTCAATATAAAAAGTACATTCACAAAATTATATAATATAAGGCTGCTAAGTATGTTCTAAACTATCCTAATGCCATATTTTTAGATAACATTATACTAGGGATGTTTCTGATCTTCCCTATTGTAAACTAGATATTCATGTTTTGACTGTCATTGCCTATTCTGATACTGCCACCTATTATGGTTGTTTGCACACAAGAAATTAAAAAAAAAAAAATCCTGCTCAATGGCAGCTTAAATATCTAATAATAGTGGTTAAATAAATGTGCACTAGTATGAAGGTCAGTTCATGCACCCGGTTTAAAAAGTTTGCAAGACATACATATGTTCTGTGCATGAAAACTTTGAATATTGTAGGGCAGCCCTGAAATTGCAGCAGAACTCAAAATCACAGCAAAACCCACCCAAGTAGAAGGAAGCTGATGATGAACAGATGTAGCAGAATCCAGCTGATTCAAAGACCTGTGAAGAAACATGCGCTATTGTGGAAAAAGTATTGGATGGAGCGGTGCCACCTTGTTTAAACAGACAAATTCAGTGGTGAGTGTAGAGATTAGCAAGGGACAGACAGATACTGCAATGGACGTAACTCCGCAATTTCACTAAGATGTGGATTTTGCTGAACGTAACCTCTTTTGCCAGACTTGCCTTCGCCAGCTCTGACCTGGCGAAGTGCATAGAACACCTTCAGTTACTTACATTGTAATTTTTGACAGTAATATCTTCTAAGTTACAAAAACGCTGGTGTCTTTTCAATTTTTCAGGGTGATGGGCTGCAAAAGGCATAAAAAATTTTTTCGGGTACCCGGTTTTCCCCATACATTTTCTTACATATGGCACATTATTTAACTGTGGGCTTATGTGTAGGGCATTAAAACAACTCTATTGAGTTTATTAAGGTTCCCTTGGCATGTCTAGTTATCAGTGTAAATGTAATGTATTAGATGCACCATGTAACATAAATAGCTCAATTTCACTTTAAATTTCCCGCCATATGGAAATTAGCCTGAGCGCACAGGTAGATTTGAACACTAGTGCAGCTTCTCTTTGATTTACGCCAGCGTTCGGCGCTCTGGACGCAACGTTCACCTGGTGAAGTGTTACAATGGCTGCAAAGCCGTCACTGGCAAAATTGCACTCTTTAGTGAATTTTCTCCCATGGTCCAAACGGCTATGCAATATTTAATATAAAGGATTTGTTGTTAACTTACGCCCATCCATGCTAAAAGTTGCAAATTCCATCTTGAAACATAACCAACTGCACCCCTGCACCATGCAGGACCTCATTAAACTGACCCATAGTAAAAGAAAACACCCACTGTAAAAAGAAAATTGTCACTATTAAATACAGACGCAACACATAGCTAAAGTCGCAGGATCAAACAAAACATAGGTCTGTTTTTCTATGTCCTAATAAATTTTTCTATATTTTTACTTACTGATTCTTTATTATTGGAGGCACTCGCCTTGTCTCTGACTTGCGCCTTGGGACTGGGGCGAGCTGTGAGTATGCCTTCCATGTAGTTTAACTTTCATTTGTTTTAGACTCTTTATAAAATATTTTTCATTTTTTTAGCATCCAACTGTTTATATTTGATCAAACAAACTTTCGCCATAATCAATGCAAACTTTAAGTAGCCTTTGTGGGTGGTAGAGAGACATGCAACAATACAACTCAACACTATAATATTTTTGTAATTGTTCTTGAGCATTTAACAATTCAAACAATGTTGCAGATCCCAGTGGCTATCAGCAACTAAATAGCCTACTGGAGGAGGAATTAACCCATCACCTCGCTCCCTTATGGCCTCCTAGCTCGATAGAAATTTAGCTGCTCTGACAAGTCTGGCTGCTTGGACTAGAGGAGGGTGTGCAGGGTGGTGGTACAGTGCAAACACGAGTGGCTTGGGAGGGAGCTGCTGTTTACTCTCCCCCTTCCCAGCAGCCTCGGAACTGCACAGAGCAAATTTACTAAAATTCACCCAAAAATCCCTTGAATCTATTTGATAAGCATTCGACTATCGAATGCTTATCCAATAGTTTTAGGCTATTTTTTCCTCGATATTCGATTTCTCGATTAAATCGTACGATCGAATAGCGATCGTTCGATTTCACGAAAAAATCTTACTTTTTCCTTCGATCCTCCAAAAAATTTGTACGATCGGTATTCGATCAACTTCGATCTCTTCACGTGAATTTTGTAAATTTGCCCCCAGAAGTCACTGAGGAGTTGTATCACCACATGCAGTAAAACCATAAGGTAATGGCTATGTTTAGCAAACTTCTTAAAGAAATTCTACTAGAATAATCACTAAAGCACTCAAATTATCCCAGTTACATAATGCCCAAAGTTTTTATACAATACTTTGAATATAAATGATGCTATGTTTGTTAATCTTGCTGGGAATTACGTTTCCAAAACTCCATTGCAGTTACTCTGTTACCATAGATACCGGAACTCTAACATGAACATCCTTCCCAGTAATTACTAAAGCTGATGAGTGCTGTAATTATTCTAAGTTGAATTTAAAATAGCACAGACAAGTTACAACCCTAGAATATATCATTTATTTACTGTCATTTAGTCAGGCCTTTTATTTCCAGAGTCCCATGTTATGTATACAGTCTGCCACAACAGGATGATAGCACACACGTCAAATAAGGGGGAATGTAATTAAAATTTGCAAGTGTTATTTAAAATAGCATTTTTGCAAATGTTTAGCACTGCTCGCAATGTAAAATCATTCATTTTGTTGCAAACTTTGCACTGAAGTCGTTGAGGTATTTTAATTATTCCAAAAAGGAAGCAAACATGGTCGCTACTATTCGCAACTGAAATTTGCGCATGTTTTTTTGAGCTAACAAAACATATTACATTTCTCTCATAGAGTTCCTAAATTATGAAGGTACTACAAACTAGAACAATATAATGAAGGGGTGGTTCACTTTCGGTTATACTTTTAGTATGTTATAGAATAGCCTATTATTAGTAACTTTTCAATTGTTTTTTTTTATTTTTTATAGTTTTTGGCGTATTTGCATTTCTCTTCTAGGTTTACAGCTCTTAAATGTGTGTCACTGACCCAAGCAGCCAAAACACTATTGCTCTGTTAAGCTACAAATTTATTGTTATTTATTATTACTTATCTTTCTATGTATGTCCTCTCCTGTCAATTTTTTTCAAACCACTGCCTGGTTGCTCGGTTAAATTTGAACGTAGCAACCATATAGCTGCCAAAATTCCAAATTGGATTGCTGCTGAACAAAAAGCTTAATAATTATAAAGTAACAAATAATGAAAATGAAGACCAATTGCAAATTGTCCCATACTAAAAGGTCATTTAAAGGTGAACAACCCCTTTAAATAAAATGTTTCACATATTATATCTATTTCAACAACAATTTCTGTCATCATCTCTATCCTCCATAAATTGAAATTAGAAATACTGTATCATTGAAAATAAATATCTGCCATCCTAAGTGTAGTAAACTGTGTATCCCCATAGGAATAAGTACAGTCTCAATCAGAACTGCTCAGAACTATACACGTTGCACAAGGGTTTGCAGTTAAATGAATGAAGGGGAATATCGATGATGGTTCTCCTCCTTGGACTAACTTTCAAATAAGATTAGTAAAGTAGAATGTGTAAACCCAATTCTGCTTAAGATGAATTTTTGACTTGCTCCCAAAGTCAGCAAACACCTACAGCCATACTGTGCAAGTTCTTTGGTGGAGGGCAGATAATGGAAACCATTGTTGACCAGTCCCAGGTTTTAAACTACACCCACTTTAAACCACATCCATGTTATGACACGACCATATCAACATTATTGGTGGTAGCATGCCAAAAAACAATTGATGGTGGGATGTCAACCAAACCAGTTTATTAAGTCACTTATGGTATACCTTTTAATTGATATGATTCCTCCTCCAATGTGGATAGCCCAGCAACCCCTAGCACATAATTATGCACATTAGTAACTCCCTTAACAACTTAGCAAGTTTTAACAACCATCACCAAGAACAAACCACACACCAGGCTAACTTCCCACAGGCAGCATAGGGCAGAATATGAAACACACAGGCAGTGTATGGCAGGCAGAGTATGGCACACACAAGCAGCATAGAGCAGGACAAGCAGATTATAACACACAAACAGTGTATAGCAGGGCAGGCAGAATATGCCACACACAGATATGTGTCTAAGGTGTGAAGCATGCAGGTGCTTACAGGTGTGAGCCAAGACTACAGTCTGAATATGAGGTGTGAACAATGCAGGGGCCAGGCAAATTCAGAACTGATACCTTTTATCAAGTCAACCAGTCACAGGAGACTGTGTGGGGGCCACACAAGGTAGACCAGTGGGCCACCAATTGGACAGCACTGACCTACAGTAATAAAGAGCCATTGAGAATGAATATGGCCCGTTCCAGACAAATTATTTTTCTGCATACATTTGAAAATGTATGCACAGAATAAATTACTAACAAAACCTAAGAACGAGAAATCTTTTGATCCACTATTTCAGAGACTCAAAATGTCTGAATTTTAAATGTTGATGTTCCGCTCAAACAATGCTTTCTGAGAGGCTAAATTCTATGCATGTTACTCAATTGTGCACACATACACAACTTTCTTATACACAGCAAATCTCTTTCTTAATGGTTGTATTTACACATTGCTGCAATACACTTGCAATCACTGAAGAACTGTTTCACTGTGCTTGAAGAGTGTATTACAGATACAGATTGCAAATGATTATTACATAAAGTGTAAAATTCATTAGTGAAATACATGTAAATAAATAGATATTGGCGTCTTGTAAGCAGTGGTAGCAACGCACATTTTAGAACCTCTTGACTCTTTTTTTCACTAATAATTTACAATGATAAGTAAAAATGTAACAAAAGCTTAGCAAACAGAAAGAATAAAAGCAAAACCCTGCCTACATTTTCTGTTTTAATATTATTAGCACCACTATATGCTAACAGTATGTACTGAACCAATACAAAGACAACATTAATTAAAATTCAATATACTGAGCATAGTTTTAGAATTAATGTTATGAATGTTAGCAAAGTATCTGTTGGACAGGATTTGACCCTAGAGTTAAAGAAATACAAAAATAGCTGAGCAAATTCTAAAATGATGTGAGTAGTTTGGTGGTTTGCCATTTACAAAGTAACTTGATTGTAACAACAACAGGACCCTTGCAGTCAGCTTGATGTTAACAATGGATATTGGGCTTATGGGTACACCTTTTAAAATGTGTTTAATTTACAGCCCCCACACAAGAAAAGTTATGGTTGACCACTCTGAGCATAAAACTATAGATATACAGCTCAAACTTTGTTTACAATTTACAATTTCCCCAAGTACATATTTTTTTTTATATTGCAATGGAAATGGACCTCTTGCACTTATGTTCTGCAATTTTAGTGGCTTGAAAGTCATCACAACTGTGATTCTGTGTTGTCAGGTTTGAGCTAAAAGAAACTTATTTTCATACATCTTGCGTTGGTATCCATCATGATGCACAATGGTTAAGTTGAGGCGTTTTGTGGCATGTTATCACACTTTGACCATGTACTATGCATACACACTATACTTTAAAGGGACGCCAAGTGTTCTTTGTCAAGTCATTGTTGCTGTTGGGGAGTTAGTTTGTTTTTCCTGTATTTCTGTATATGCCTCTTGTTTTGACCTTGGCATAATTACTGGATTATAAACCTTGCTGTCTGAGCTGATCTGTTTATAGTTTGACCTTGCTTCTGCTTATTAATTTGGACTAGTTTTCTCAAGCGATTTACCACAACTTGGATTAAAACTACAAGAGGATGAAATTCTTGTATCCTGCAATTGAATCTCATATATTGTGCTAATAGTAAACATGGTAAGGAATATTCCAACAATATTCCAAAGTACTCAGCATTATTATGTGGTGTTAGCCGCTGAGAATTCTAATATTGACAGATTTTTTTATATTTCATTTTGAAATCTGACATGGGGCTAGACATTTTGTCAATTTCCCAGCTGCCCCATGTCATGTGTGCTCTGATAAACTTCAATCACTCTTTACTGCAAGTTGAAGTGATATCACCCCCTCCCTTTCCCCCACCCAGCAGCCTAACAAAAGAACAATGGGAAGGTAACCAGATAACAGCTCCCTAACACAAGATAACAGCTGCCTGGTAGATCTCAATAGTAAAACCCGTGTCCCACTGCATACTATTCAGTTACATTGAGAAGGAAAAACAACAGCCTGCCAGAAAGCAGTTCCCTCCTAAAGTGCTGGCACAAGTCACATCACTGGGGCAGCTGAGAAATTGAAAAAATGTCTAGCCCCATATCAGATTTCAAAACTGAATATAAAAAAAATCTGTTTGCTCTTTTGAGAAATGGATTTCAGTGCAGAAGTCTACTGGAGCAGCACTATTAACTGATGCATTAAAAAAAAACAACAACAACGTTTTCCCATGACAGTTTTCCTTTAAATATATGTCTGCATACATAATGAATAGCATGTCTACATTATGTATATGATGATTTGATTTATGAACTAACCTCTGAGTGGAATTGTTTGTGTTTGCATTGCCAACAAACTCAACATGCAGGAAACCTGAAGGTCTGAAGTAAATTAGTTATTACAAAAACTGTACAATTGATCCTTTATTGCAATAATCATTCATGGTGGGATTGGGAAATATCTCTCTATTGATCATCAATAATGTATTGCATTATAAAATCATACAAAGATGTACTATGTTTATTAAATACAAAAGTTTTACTTTTTTTTGTATTGGTGAAATATAAAAAGTATACATTAAGAATAGAAACATATTACCACGAATTATACTTTACACCTAATGCTCACTGTAAATGGGGCACATTCTACCCTGGTATATTTCAGCATCAGAGAAGCATCCTTATACAGCAGCCTTTCATTAGGATTAATTGAATTCCATATATTACACTGATTGCAAATAACAGGCTGCACATCTGCATTTTCCTCTATGTGAAAATGCAGCTGGTGAATATGTCTTGTGAGCCGAAAGTTACCTTTATGTTTCTCATACACTCTTGAAATAACATTACTGTTTGTATACAGAACCAAGTATGACTCATAAATGTGAATGGAAGAAACACACATTACATGTCTCCTTTTTTGGAAATAAAAGAATAAGCACAGCTGTGGTAGAAATGCATTAGCCTCATTCCTGACAAGGGTATGTTATTGTGATACACTTATGCATGAAACAAGAGAAAAGGCAGATAAAAGAGGCATGTGAAACATAATTAACTCATTAAGTTCTGCATCCCATAGCAATTTCAATTAACCTCATACAGTCTTCAGTAACATGATACACTGAGCGCAAACTATGCCTCAAATACTTTTCATACAAATCAAAAGTTAAATTTTTCTGTGACTCTATACAGTATACTGTATAAATATTATACAGCTAGAAGTATTACAATTCTTTCTTATTTTTTTCTGTTTGCTTAAAGATTGTGCTTTTAATATAAATTCATTGTGCCCTGCATCTTGGATTAGAGAGTGAGGGGCATGGTAAATGCAATAGGGATGCCAATCAAGGGTGAACCTACATCAAAGCAGATGTTTAAACACATGAGAAATATGTATGACATCTTAAATATATCTAATTTATACGGGAAGTCATAATGGCACCATTGATGTATACTAAAGCCTTAGGTGCAGATTTTTATTCTTAGATGGTAAAATGGATTGTCCTAAATCGATAGGGACTGAAAAAGAAAGGCAGGGCAAATAAGGAGATCATATTTAATTTGACAGTCTCACTACTTACAAGTTAAAGGTGAAGGAAAGGGATTTTATACTGGGGATTACTAAATATTAGGCACCTCCAAGTGACTATCTACCTGATACATGGGCCGGTGCTCCTATAAGCTGAAAACTGCACCGGTCTGAGGTTCTTCTAGCAAGCACCACGCAGAGGTCAACTTCCTGCTTTCTCGTCTTCTCAGGGCTGCGCATGTGCAATAGAGTGGTTTGCCAAACTTTATCGAAAAGTTAGCTACTTTGCTCTACTGTGCATGCAATTTCCCCAGGACATTTGAAATCAAAGCAGGAGGAAGTTGATCTCTCGGTGGCGCTCGCTAGAAGAACCCAGACCGGTGCGGTTTTCGGGTGATAGGAGCACCGGCCCAGGGTATCAGGTAGGTTAAAGTAGTCACTTGGGGGTGCATAACTTTGGCAACCCCAGTGTAAAATCCCTTTCCTTCTCCTTTAACAAAATATCAAGTGTAAATTCATTAAATTTGCATAGAAAACTCTGCATCTATGTGGATTCAGGGTTCGGTTCAAATTTACTTCATGGATTTTGCCAAGTAAACTGAAATGTAAAATGTAGTGATGGGCGAATTTGCTGCGAATTCCCGCGATTCGCCGCTGGCGAATAAATTCGCGA
>CM044435.1:63942103-63960909 GCA_024363595.1 Xenopus borealis
GATAATGTACCCGCCATTTAAATGTACAAAGATATTATGTCACCAAGGGGTTACATGACCATATAGACATCTCAGCCTGCAGCCTTGTGCTTTTAAACACATCACGTAACTGTGTGAACCAAGCCCTGAAAATGTAGTAAAGCTTCACATAAACCATGAGAAGCTTGTGTACAGATTTACTAACTACTGAATCTTTTTGACATTGCTGCAGAAAAATAGCTGGTACAAATGTGGCATAGGATATGATTTTCCAGCATATTTTTATAAAATAATAATTGCTTATTGTGTGCTTTTAGACAAGTGATAAAAAGAAAGTTCTAGAAGAGATCATCATAAGTTATAACTGGCATGTTTATAATGACTTAAAAAGCTAGTAATGCATAGGTCTAGATAAACTCCACCCACACCTGACCCTAACCTGATGGGCTCCCCTCTTTATATGCATGTGCCCACCTGCCCCACTGTGATGCCACGAAAGGGGCCTGCATGAATATACAAAAAGTTTCACGCAGACATGGAAGTGGGGTAGGAGAAGGCCCGAATCTGCCCACTACCCAAAGGCATTGTGCAGAAGTCATCCCAAACCCAATCTATGGGTCCCGTGGGCTTCAAGCTGGCATGCACATCACTAGCAGGAGCGCACCTGATTTTTGTTATTTTCACCTAGTTACTATTTTGAAAATTAACCTTTAAATATTCTTTAAGCCTTCATAGCTAAAATGAAAGAATCTGCACTGAAAAGAATATTCTTAATTTAATCATGAGTAGAATTAGTTAAATGATGACAGAAAACTTGGCAGTTTCTGTAAAGTAGTCATACTTCTAAAGGCAATGTCCTCAAATAGCTGCTCATCTGACAACAATGGTGGTAATATGAAGACATCAGGAAAGTAAATGTTGAATGGAACTTTTCCAAGTCAGTGAGAACATTTTGTCTGGTTAATCTGTATCATTTTTCACACTATGTCTTAATTCTACCTGTAGTGTACTTTTTGTATTTGCTTTCCATTCACATGCCAAACCTTTATAAGATCTTTCATTCAAACAAAGCATCCTCTTTACATTAAGCACCATTATTATACTTTTCTGGTATCACTGCATTATTGTGTACATTGAAAGAACATTGTAGATGTTAACATTCTATACTACAAAATAAATGCAACTCTATGGATTACTCCCAGGTGCAAAAGTGCAAGTGTAAAAAACACACACAATGGATTGGGGGTGCAATGACAGCCTAAAAAGGCTAAGTCCAAAGTCTCTGGGTCAGCCTGACCAAAATGCAGACACAAAATAATCCTGAAGTCTTCAGAATCCCCTTTTCCAAAGCTAGGTGCAGCCGCTTTATCCCTGACAGAAGGCAAGGGACTTCAGACGCTCTTTGCCGCAAGGCTCTTCATACTCCTATTGACTTCAAGGATTCAAGGAAACTTTATTACCAATACAACTATACGTTGTTTACAGTGAAATTATGTCACACCTGGGCTTCTCACAGGGTAAAAAATAGTGCATATCGGTTCTTCATGGTAATTACAAACATTTGCCAAAATGTATAATTCCCTGTTTTACAGTTGTTACATGTAAAGAAGCCAAATAATTAAAACTATATTGCCAATTATACAACCTCTCTCTCAATTCCTATTCCTACTTTTTTTTTCAGCATTCTAATAATTTATGCTCAGTGTATACAAAGTGAAGTGCAGTTTGTGCTTATAATCATTACTAGTGATGGGCGAATCTCCCGAGATTCGCTTCACCAAAAAATTTGCGAATTTCTCTGGAAATTCGCGAATTGGTGAAAAATTTGCGAAACGAGTCGCGGGACACTTTTGACGCGCGTCGTGTCAACTTTGGCTCGTCGCGAAGTTTCAGACGCACGTCGCGTCGTTTTCGTCGCACGCCGCGTCGTTTTCGTCGTGTCGCGTCAAAAACGCGTTTTGTATTGATCTCTTGTATTTGTCGTAGTTGGCCAGCTTAAATATATTGCAATATATGGACTAACAATACCTGTTTTGTATTGATCTGTTTTATTTGTCGTACTTGGCCCTCTTAAATATATTGCAATATATGGACAAACAGTCCCTGTTTTGTTTAAGGGGAAGGCATTTTAGTAGCTTAAAGGAATTGTTCAGTATAAAAGTAAAAACTAGGTAAATAGATAGGCTGTGCAAAATAAAACATGTTTTCAATATAGTTAGGCAAAAATGTAATGTATAAAGGCTGAAGTGACTGTAAGTCTAACAGAACAGAACACTACTTCTTGCTTTTCAGCTCTCTTTTGTTTACACTGACTGGTTACCGGGCAGTAACCAATCAGTGAATTGAGGGAGGGCCACATTGGTCATAACTGTTGCTTTTGAATCTGAGCTGAATGCTGAGGATCAATTGCAAACTCACTGAACAGTTATGTCTCATGTGGCCCCCCTTCAAGTCGCTGACTAACTCAGATTTAGTGAGCTGAAAAGCAGGAAGTTGTGTTTTATTCTGTTATATTAGATATCCAGTCACTCCTACAACTGTTCCTTTAAGGCAAAAAATTAATATATACAGTTGTGCACATAAGTTTACATACCCTGGCAGAATTTATGATTTCTTAACCAATTTTCAGAGAATATGAATGATTACACAAAAACTTTTGTTTCACTCATGGTTAGTGGTTGGCTGAAGCCATGTATTGTCAAACAACTGTGTTTACTCTTTTTAAATCATAATCACTACACAAACTACCCAAATGACCCTGATCAAAAGTTTACATACCCTGGTGATTTGGCCTGATAACAAGCACACAAATTAACACATAAGGGTTAGAATGGCTATTAAAGGTAACCATCTTCACCTCTGATCTGTTTGCTTGTAATTAGTGGGTGTGTATAAAAGGTCAATGAATTTCTGGACTCCTGACAGACACTTGCATCTTTCATCCACTGCTGCACTGATTGGATTCTATGTTATGGGGAAAGCAAAAGAATTGTCAAAGGATCTGCGGGAAAAGGTAGCTGAACTCTATAACACAGGAAAGGGATATAAGAAAATATCAAAGGAATTGAAAATACTAATCTGCAGTGTTCAAACTCTGTTTAAGAAGTGGAAAATTAGGGGTTCTGTTGAAACCAAACCACGGTTAGGTAGACCAACTAATATTTCAGCCACAACAAGGAAGATTGTTCAGGATGCAAGGAAAACCCCACAAATAACTTCAGGTGAAATACAAAAATTACTGGAGGAAAATTCCAACATGACAATAGTCCAAACAGGCCAAGTCGACCTGTCATTGGCTACAGCCCCCTGGGGAGACCTCCCCTGGGGAGACCTCAAACGTGCAGTTCATGCAAGACAGCCCAAGAATTTACAGGAACAGGAAGCTTTTCCCAGGAAGAATGGGCAGCTTTGCCATCTGAGATGATAAAGAGCCTCATCCACAACTACCACAAAAGACTTCAAGCTGTCATTGATGTTAAAGGGGACAATAGTATTAAGAACTGGAGTATGTAAACTTTTGATCAGGGACATTTGGGTAGTTTGTGTGGTGATTATGATTTAAAAAGCGTAAACACAGTTAATAATAAATTACTTCAGCCAACCACAAAACATGAGTGAAAGAAAAGTTTTTATGTTATCATTCCTATTCTCTGAAAAATCGTTAAGAAATCATAAATTCTGCCAGTTTATGTAAACTTATTAGCACAAATATATATATATATATATATATATATATATATATATATATATATATATATATATACACATAACCCAGACTCAATTTATCCAAGTGACTTGTGGACTTAGCAAATTCCCTATCAAAGCGAATTGTATGCAAATTAGACTCTGAGGCATTTACTAAACAAGAAATTAACATAATGGCTGCTGAAAATGGGTTTCAGTGAAAAGAGGGAGGGAGCATAAAAAAAAAGGGGAGTGAGCACCTGTCATGTCAAGTAAGGAAGAAAAGGGGTCCCAGCACCTCTTCCCCCGCACAGGTGGAGAGGGAAGAGGTGCTGGGAAAGAATAGCTGCAGCAATGCTGTGTTATCTTATAAACAGCACATTTCGACAAAGGAGAATGCCATTTTTATAGTGGATAATCCGGTATAATTTACAATGGGTATGGTTGCCATCTGGCCGGTAAAAATTATGTTTGATTCCAATGTTGTTACTGGGAAAAAAAGATAAATATACAGGAAGGCCAGTATTTTTTTTTCAAAAAAGGTGGCAACCCTAACAACAGGGGATACATGATTTATTATAATATACAAGTCTCAGTGAGTCATGTCACTTAGCACCGATTATAAATGATAATATCACTAAGCACCATTTATAAGGATATAATTTACAGTATATAATATATAAATAGAATCATTTAAAAAAAAGACCAAATTATTTGAAATATCTCCCATGATTAGCCCCAGACTACTATGTGAGCTACCACAATTAGTTTTAATCACCCTGCTTGTCAGTTTAGGAGAGCAATTATAACTTTCTTGGAGTTCTCAGTCTTGCAACTGTAGATGTATGTTAACATATCTAAATACTAAACTTTACACATAGAGGCAGATTTACTAAGGCCCGAATTCGAGGGTTAAAAACCCTTGAACTCAACCATCGAATCTTAATTCGATATCGAACGATCAAATAGTAAAAATTCGATTTCATCGTTCGAATTGAACGATTCAAAGATTTTAACCATTCGATAGATTTTTTTTATTCGATCTAAAAAACTTAACAAAATGTTACGGGAGCTTCCCATAGGGAAGTATAGCAATTCGGTAGGTTTAATCTGGCGAACTAGGCAATCGAATAAAAAATTAAAGGGCAAGTAATTCGGCCATCGAATGGTCGAATGATCGAATAGATTTTTATTCGAATCATTCTAATCATTCGTTTCAATCCAATTTTTTAAATTTGATGGTCGAACTGGCCAAAAAAAGTATTCTAAAATTCGAATTTGAATATTCATAAAAATTCGATCGAATTTCAAATCATTCACACGAATTTTGTAAATCTGCCCCATACTGAATTATTTTAAAAGCACGTTTATATGTTTATGTTCATATTCAAACCTCCCCATACAGCTGATAAACAAATGTAATATGCAAAATAACCCTTTTTACTTGAGGGAGATTTGGTTTCTGAAACCAGCTGTACTTGTTCAGAATGATTTATTAGAGTTCTTTAACAACTGAAACTTACAGTATACAAGAAGCATAATTATTTATGCACATCTTGTATACCCATGTAATTAAATACAAAGCTTTGTTTATCGTCTTAACAGATCTGGACCTAAAGCTCTAATGGCATCTCATAGTAATAACCAAAAAATGCAATTCTATATTTTTGTGAAAAAAAACTATTCAAATTTTGAAAAAGTTTCTACTAAAGTAGCAAAAAGGAATCATTCTCAGAATAAGAAATGGTAATATTGACTATAAAATTTGTATTAAGGTAATGTATCGACTTTAATTTTACAGCACTTTTCCCTGGAACTAATTATTCATTGCTTTAGCTATGATTTCTGTATCGGTAAAATACAAAATTTTAGGGCCAGCACTAATTATTTTCCCCTTTTTGGTTGGAACCCAATGATGGTTGGCTGCTTTAGTAGCTACTGAATGACATTGCTCTGAATGTTATTTATAAAAACCCCAAGATCCTTCTCAATTAAAGAAACTCCTAACACACTGTCATTTAGTGTATAACTTGCATTTATACAAATTTTTCCAAAGTACATAACCTTGCATTTATCAACATTGAACCTCATTTTCCAGTTTGCTTCACAGTTTCCCAACTTAGACAAGTCACTCTGCAAAGTGGCAGCATCCTGCATGGAACCTATAGTTCTGCACAATTAATCTGCAAAAATAGAAACCTTACATTCAATGCCCTCATCCAGATCATTAATAAACAAGTTGAAAAGCAAGGGACCCAGTACAGAGCCCAGTGGTACCCCACTAACAACACTGGTCCAATTAGAAAATGTTCCATTTACCACCACTCTTTGTAGTCTGTCTTTTAGCCAGTTCTCTATCCAGTTACAAATACTATGTTCCAGGCCAACATTCCTTAATTTAACCAGTAACCTTCTGTGTGGCACTGTATCAAATGCTTTAGAGAAGTAAATCAAATCACATCCACAGCCATCCCAGAATCAAGGTCCCTGCTTACCTTCTCGTTAAAAGAAATTAAGTTAGTCTTAACTATATATTTAATAATTAATTCCCACCATAATATCTCTATAAATTATGATTAATTAATAAAATATCAATTAATAAACCATAAAGTGGTTACGTGCACAATTCATCCAGTACAATTCATATAGTTGCACAGATTACATTGATAAGTAGGAAAAGTTGGAGTCCAGTGGTAGCTGTATGATTTTATCTATCTTTGGGACCCCACAAAGGTGGAGAAGTCAGTGCTTCTGGGACTGTGGTCTCAACAATTACAATTCTGGACTTTTCGAGAGGTGCAAAGCTAAGAGTTCTGGCTAGCAGAGGGGCACGATCATCTCACCAAGGATACTGGATTGACGAATACCACCAAAGTGGAACAGGTGGGCCGGACCAGCACAAGCGGAGTAGAATTGTCAGACAGGCCAGGATCAGAGAGAGCAGTATAGTCAGTGGACAGGCAGAGGTCAGATTTGGATATAATCAGAATAGTAACAAACAGGTGAGAGTTAGAGAGAATCAGAATAGTCAGGAAAGCAAGGGTCAATAACCAGTGAATCTGGCAGGAATCAAATAGCAATAACACCCGGGAACTTCCAAATAGAACCTAACAACGGACAAAGAACTATAGCCCAGATTCCCTTTATATACATTTGAATTTGGCGCCATTGAGCACTGACATCATCACATCAGCACGCCTGCGCCTTTAAACAACACGGAAGTGCGCACTAGGGAAGCCGGCAAGCAGGGAGAAGGATGCACGCGGTGAGCGTCCCTGCTGCAGGCATGGCGGGCGCTCCCGCATGCATGGGGGTAAACCACTAGACCACTAGGGAAACTGTTTGTTACACTTTGTGGTTTACAAGAACATAAGGGTAAAGTGTTTGCAGATAATGGAACTGTCCAAAAGCGCGCTCATTTATTTTCATAGAGAGTCTTCTATGATGGACCTCAATACATTGGAAGCATCTGTTCCTTAAAGGGAAAAACTTTTTTTTTTAAATGCATCAGTTAATAGTGCTGTTCCAGAAGAATTCTGCACTGAAATCCATTTCTCAAAAGAGCAAACTGGTCATGTGACTTGTGCTCTGATAAACTTCAATCACTCTTTACAGCTGTACTGCAAGTTGGAGTGATATCACCCCCTCCCTTTCCCCCACCCAGCAGCCTAACAAAAGAACAATGGGAAGGTAACCAGATAACAGTTCTCTAACACAAGATAACAGCTGCCTGATAGATCTAAGAACAACACTCAATAGTAAAAACCCATGTCCCACTGCGTACTATTCAGTTACATTGAGAAGGAAAAACAACAGCCTGCCAGAAAGAAGTTCCCTCCTGAAGTGCTGGCACAAGTCACATGACCAGGGGCAGCTGGGAAACTGACAAAATGGCTAGCCCCATGTCAGATTTCAAAACTGAATATTAAAAAATCTGTTTGCTCTTTTGAGAAATGGATTTCAGTGCAGAAGTCTACTGGAGCAGCACTATTAACTGATGCATTAAAAAAAAAAAAACGTTTTCCCATGACAGTTTCCCTTTAATTCTCCTTGTTCTTACGCTGGTGAGTTGTGTCCTTCCTTGTTTGTTGATTGGAGCCTAACAAGAAGAAAATAGTCAATTAATAGCAATTAATAGCATCTACTAGGACTCCTTTCCGGAGTGTATATATGGGTGGGAAGGGAGGGCTGCTGTTGCTAGGTGGCCAGGGCCGAGCTGGGAGGAAAAAGCAGGACGATATATATATATATCCAACCCCAAGGTTAACTAGAACTAATGTTTATTAATAGATATTTTAAGAGTCGATTACCATATACCATATAATCCCCTGCAATATTATATACCCTATGTGCTGGAACTGGCCCTTGCTACAAACATCTCACCTTTCACAACTATTCTATCTGATGGTTTAGTGGCCCTATACAATATATTCTAAATTTTCCTTTGTGTGCCCCAGCTAGACTATGTACCCTGGCAGATAAGAGAACTTTAATTACCATGTGTATTACAGGGCCAAAGTATGTCATACTTGAAGAGACTAGGCTGTCTCATGCAATTAATGCTACATATCACAGTGTTCCATATAAAGGCTGAAGTGACTGTTCTGAGCACGGATCCTCCAGTTGCTAACATATCTATCATAATCATAAGGGATTGGGTATATAGCAAGCAACTCTAATATTACTAACTGAAGTTAGAATTCCTGTTGTCTCCCATATGCTATTATAATATAATATTTGCCCTAACAGACTCTGTCCTCTCTAGGTAGGATGACATGCATGTTACAACACATAAGGAGGAATCAGTTGTGTCTCTTATTAGGTCAATCTCCACTGGAGTTGCATCTAGCATGGTTTTAGTGCGACCCTTAAGTATTAAATGAAAACCTCCTGGGGTCTTGGATAGCCAAGGATCTGTGATGTGTAATAAAGAGAGTTCTGCACCTCTGGCTGCATATGCCAAACCTAGTAAACAAGTCAGTTTAATGGCTATCCACCTTACTTCGAATGGGTATAGAGGAATTTAGAAAAATATGTCAACAGAAGGTCTATATCCCACGTTGAACTGGTCTTCAGATATTAGCTGAACCATAGGTTTTAAGGGTAGAGACCGCTAAACCAAGTGTAAACTTGTAATACAAAATGTCTAAGATCACCTGGATCATATCTGAAGAGTGATCTGTATGTGGGTTATGTGTTTGCCAATTCTGAAATTTTTGTGTAGTCACTTTGTATCTTTTATATGTCCTGGGACTAAAGAAGCCTTTATTAATGCATTAGATGTGAACGACAAATGTGGTAGGTTAACCCCTTACTGGGGCTGTTAGCCACATATATTGGGTTAGGGACATTAGTAACTCCTTCGGCCCTTGAGAGCATTCTGCAGTGAAACCCAGAGGAACCTTGGGGCCCACTTTCATCTTTTGTAGGACTGGGTACCAAATCTAGGAGGGCCATACTGGGCTGTAACCTGATCATCCTGGACCTTTAATAGGACTTTGTGAATTATTGCCAGAGGAGGAAAGGCATAAAGACCCTTCAGTGTCTGCCATCTGAATTAAAAAGCATCCATCCTCCAAACGCCTTTTGAACAAATTCTGGATACAAACTTCTGAGTTTGTGTTGACGTTGGAGAGGCAAAGAGGTCTATTTGCCTGGTCCCCAATGTGTCCTGTATTTTCCGAAATAAGCTGTTGTGAAGTGTCACAATTGCCAATGAGAGTTTGTGTCTTGAAAGGGAGTCTGCTAATTTGTTCTGAACCCCTGGAATGTATTCTGCTGAATAGATTGTGGAGTAAGGCCCAGTTCCAGAGAAGAACTGCTTCCATGCACAACTGCAGTGAACGTGTGCCGCCCATCCTGTTGATGTAAGACACTGCTGTCTTGTTGTCCATTTGTAAATGAACAGAGGCGGGGTAGGGATGGGAATCTAAAACCTGATGTACAGCTAGGTGAGCTGCCCTGAGCTCTAATATGTTTATGTGGTCTAGCTTTCCTTGTGGAGACCACCGTCCTCTAACGGCTTTTGCTCTGGAAAAACCTCCCCAGCCTACTAGAGAGGTATCTGTTGGTATGACTAGATCTGGGGTCTGTCGTACTATTGGAGAAGGAGCAGGACACAATATGGTCAGCCACATACTTAGGTCCTTCTGGGACTCTAAGTCTAGAGATAAAAATGTGAATTAGTCTGGAAACTATCTGAAGTTTCTGTGGCGGAACCTTTAAGGTCAGGTTTGTAGTATTGAGGATTTGTTGGCAAGGTTCTTAGACAGACTTTGCTGTATTTACTAGAAACCCTAGATTTGAGAAAAGGTTGAGAATTCTCTCTCTATCTTGGATTAATATTTCTCTGTCCTGATGAACCACTAGTAAATCGTCGAGGTAAAACAGGCAGGAAATCCCTTTTAGGCGTAGATGACCTACTACCGCCATCATCATTGTGGAGAAGGTGTAAGGATAATTTGAAAGGCCGAATACCATGAAGATCCATTGGAATAAATCTGTTCCCCATTGAAACCGAAGAAGCCTTCGATGTGGGGGGTAAATGGGTACAGAGTGAAAGGCATCTTTAAAATCTATTTTTATGGCCCATTGACCAGCACATAAAATGGTGAGAAGGTCTTTTAAACCCTCCATTCTGAAACACTTTGGTTTTATGAAAGCTTTCAACTTTTTTATGGTCAAAACTGGACGTAATGACCCATCTTGCTTTCTGACCGGGAAAAGAGGGCTTACCCAGCCTCTCTTTGTTGGGTCTACTGGGGAAATCTTTCCTGCATGAAAGGCTGTCAGCAAGACCTCATTTAACGACTCTGGACAAGGGGTGTGTGAAATGCTGGATTGAAAAGGAAACTTTTTTAATGGGAGGGCTAAACCTCTCCTGACAATCAACAATACCCAAAGGTCTGACGTAATCTCTGACCATTGTGTTATTCTTCCCAAAACAGAATGATGCAAACCTACCTGGTTTCTTCCTGGAGAAATTTCCCTTAGAGGGAAACTGCGACCTGTTTTTAAAGGTCAACTGATAATAGCCCTGTCCAGACCGAGACAACTCCTGGGCTCTGGAAAACCGTCCCTCCTTATGACCGGGTTTAGCGGAAGTTTTCTTAGTAGGTTTAATGTCCGCAAAGGACTTCTTAGCCTTATAACGGGATTTAACCTCCTGAATGAAATCCAGAGAAGTATTGGGAAACTCTGAAGATTTTGGAGCCAAATCAGCCAATCCTACTGACTTAAGGAGGCGTGCCCTTCTGATGTTAGTAACATGGTTAAAAGTCTGCCCAATAATTAAGGATGTCCTGGATATTGCCTGAAGCATAGCAATCCTAGAGGCCAGGTGTGTGGTTCTAGGAAGAAGCTAAGTGTCCACACCTTCCTGTTCTGCCTTTACTAGCATCAGAGCTAGTGGACCAATTGCATCAGATCTTAAATTGCATGTTACGCAAAGATTGGTCCATTATGTCGGCCTTAAGCGCCTGGTTACCCAATATAGAGATCAATGTAGGGTCTAAGTTGGGAGCCACAAGCTCTGACATATCAGGTATGCCAACATGTGAACGGAGTATAAGCTCATCCTCGTTGACTAAAGGTGTTCTGAAACCTAAGTGCAGGAAATTATACACCTCCGTGTCTTTATAATGCCCAATGTTTACCTCTGAGCTTAGCTTGAGGTTGTTTGCCCTTTGGCTGAAGAGCGGCCCAGTGCAAGTCTCTTTTTCTTGCCTCCAAATGGAGCAGATACATGTTTGTGTGCTTTTTAAGTCGAGGAAACCCCCTTAACAGCACGGTTACAGCTCCACTCAGGGTTGTCAGGGAAAGAGTCCCCTGAAGAAGAGGATATCATTCTACACTCATTCCTTCTTCTCTTAAACTGTGGCTTTTGTGCCTGAACCTCCTCTTCAGTGGAAGAAAAATAATCCCAGAGGAATTTCAGGAGACAGCACAATGGAGTCTGTTGCAGATATAGAAACTGCGTCCTCCATCTTGTGCTGAGGTAAAAATCTAACATCCGGTTCGGTTTCCTCGCCTACCAGCCTCCTCTAACCTAATTATGGTCATAGCAGACATCCACCAATCAGGAGGCAGCATCAGCGTCCTCCCTCCCATACCTGGAAGTGGAAGTGGGAAGTCCCAAATTGGATGCGGTGGGTAAGTTAAACCTTAAGGCTGCCACCATCTCCCACTAGCTGTTGCTAGGTGGCAATTCCTCCTGGAAGAAGACTTGTGCTGCCAGTGGAACAGGATCATGAGTAAAATGTTTAAGTTACTATTACTTTTATTAGAAAATAATTCTCTCTTGAAAATGCCATTGTGAATAAAACAGACATATATCTGATTAAAGATACTTGGATGATGCTGCCTTTCTACTTTGAGAAGTTATTGCTAAGGCTAAAATTTTAGTAAATTCACACAAACCAGTCAATCCCAAAATGGCTAACCCACAGATTGAGCACTGCATCTCTATGCAATTGTTAATTATTTTGTATTGTGCAATGTGTATTTAAAAAAAAGCTTTACAATGTTTACAGTAAAGATTATGAGCAAATTTAAGAGTGTTGCTACTAAGCCTGTATTTTTTATAAAGAACAATCTTTCACAATTAACTTTACAGCATTTTATGGCAAGTCTGACAGTCTTACAACAACTGAACTAACTGTAACATATAATAATAGCAGATACATGTAAACCCTACTATGGAATAATAGTAAAGGTAAGAGAAAATTATTTCATACTTACCGAAATTTTCTTTTCCTGGCCATCCTCCCCGTCAACATGGAAAAATACACTGATGGGTAATCTCCTACTGCTTCCCAGCCTGGACAGAAGAAATGGTTAATTTTCCATCCCCATAAAGTCCACCCCTTCCTATTCCTCCTAGTCTTATTATAAAGTCACAATAGGGAGGGCATGTTGACGGGGAGGATGGCCAGGAAAAGAAAAATTTCGGTAAGTATGAAATAATTTTCTCTTTTCCTGGCCATCCTCCGTCAACATGGAAAAATACCCAAGCAATCAAAAAAAGAAACAAGGGGGGAAATTTTTAATGTACAGAAGAGGCAGACAAAAGCACCGACTGCCCAAACTAGGCCTGAGAAGAAGACATCACATCCAATCTGTAATGCCTAATAAAAGTGTTGGGGGTGACCCAAGTTGCTGCTTTACAAATCGCCTGACGAGACTCCTGCCTCCGCTGCCCAAGAGGCTGCCATACCACGCACCGAATGCGCCTTAACTTCCCCAGGTAGAGAGCTGCCCTGCTCCTTGTAAGCTCTAGATATAGCCTTGACTATTCAGGAACTCAGCGTAGACTTAATGGCATGTTCACCCTTCCGTTTCCCAGCAGGAACGACAAAAATCATCCTTGACTTTGGAAAGTCCTCTGTTCTCCTAATGTAGACCGCCAAACATCTCTTGACATCAAGTGACAAATCTTTCTCCTGAGAAGCTGTCGGAGGCTCAAAGGAGGGTAGAACAATTGGCTCATTGATATGAAACTTACTCACAACCTTGGGAAGAAAACTGAGAACAGGTCGAAGATGTACCTTTTTTTCATGAAAAACTGTATAAGGCGGATCCACTGAAAGAGCCTGGAGCTCGGAAACTCTGCGGGCTGATGTAATGGCAATCAAAAAGAAGGTTTTTAAGGTAAGTAGCCACAAAGAAACTTCTTCAAGAGGTTCAAAAGGTTTACTCGACAAGGCCTTCAACACAAGTGGAAGATCCCAGGTAGGACAAAGAGGTCTAGTTGGAGGCCAAATTCTTTTCACTCCTTGAAAGAATCGCTCTATTAAGGGTTCTCTAGCCCACTTTCGATCCAGAAAAGCAGACAAAGCCGAAATCTGACCCTTCAAGGTGTTAAAGCCCAATCCTTTTTGAAGACCTTCCTGGAGAAACTCCAAAACATTTTCCACAGTAGGGGCCAAGGGATCAACGAGATTGGCAATCGCCCAAGAGTTAAAGGCACCCCAAACCTTATGGTATTTGGAGTTAGTGTTACTCTTCCTAGCCTTGACCAAAGTCTCAATCACAGAATCAGAACATCCGTGATCTCTCAGAATCCTCCTCTCAACCTCCAAGCCGTCAGACTGAAATTCGCCGGATTGGGATGCTTCCAATTGCCCTGCTGCAGAAGGTCTCTGACCAGTGGAAGTGGTAAAGCAATCCATAAGCGCTTCAGAAGTGGATACCAAGGTCTCCTGGGCTAGTTGGGAAGAATCGCTATCACCTCCACTCTGGTAATCAAAATCTTCTGTAAGACCCGGAGTATTATCGGTATTGGAGGAAACACATAAGCAAATAGACCCTCCCAACTCTGGGAGAAGGCATCCACTGCCACTGCCCCCGGACAAGGAACATCGGAAGTTTGGCGTTCCGATCCGTTGCCATCAGATCTATCTGCGGATGTTATCCAACAAAAAATTTCCTGCTTCAACTCCCATTCCCCTTTTGGTAGATGATGTCGGCTCAGATAATCTGCCCACGAATTCTGAATACCTGGAATGTGTTGAGCAGTAAGGTCCAGAAGATGCACTTGTGCCCATTGCATAATCCGTGACGTTTCCTTGAAAAGAGTCTTGCTTCTTGTTCCTCCCTGGCCTCTGATATATGCCACAGCCGAGACATTGTCCGTCCTGATCTTGACAGACGAACCGTAAATGACCTCCTTGAAGGCCAGAAGAGCCTGCATGATCGCCCTGATCTCCAGGATATTTGATGGAACTCCTGAGAGATCCTCTTCCCAAACTCCCTGAACATGGAGATCTAGAAGGTGAGCTCCCCAACCTACACCGGAGGCATCCGTAAAGATCTCTATCCAGGATGGTTCCCTGAGAGGAAACCCCTTCCGAAGATTGCTGGGAATCTTCCACCAAGAAAGGCAATTTCGACAATCCCTGGAAATCCGAATCGACTGGGACCAATTCTGTATAACAGGAGCCCATTGCTTGAGGAATGAAAGCTGAACTGGTCTCATTCTCCACTTGGCCCACTTCACAAGACCTATCGTTGAGGTAAGGAGACCCAAAAGACTCGCAAATGTTCTCGCTGATGCACAGGACTTCCTCAGAAACTGTTCGACCTGAAGGACAATGTGCTGGATCTTCTGCAGTGGAAGAAAAATCATTCCCAAGACAGTATCTATTTGGGCTCCCAGATAGACCATACTTTGAACTGGCCTCAATTGACTTTTGGCAAAATTTATAATCCATCCAAACCACTCCAGAACAAGCTTGGTCCTCTGGAGATTGACAGTCAACTGTTTCGGATCTCTGGCCACAAGAACCAAGTCGTCCAGGTAATGGTAGATCTCTATGTTCTCCTGCCTCAGCTTGGCTATCACTACTACAAAAATCTTGGGAAAAGTTCTGGGAGAGGTTGCTAGCCCAAAAGGAAGACATCGGAACTGATAATGTCGACCCTGTAGGCAAAATCGAAGAAATTTCTGATGTTCCAGTGCAATGGGAACGTGAAGATAGGCGTCCTTTAAGTCCAAGGATGCGAGCCAATCTCCTGGTTGAACGACGGTTTTTATGGTCGCCATGGTTTCCATTTTGAAAGGTTGGTACTTTAAAAATCTGTTTATACCCCGAAGATCCAGTATTGGACGTAAATCTCCTGTAGCTTTGGAGACCAGGAAAAGAGGAGAATAATAACCTGTCTTCTCCTCCCGAAAAGGAACGAAAGATACTGCTTGTTTCACCAACAGTTGCTGAACATAATGAAAAAGAACTTGTTTCCTTACTGGATCTTTGGGTACGTTTGTAATCACGAATGGTCTACGGTAGATAGCCTCTTTGGATTGTAGCGACTACCCAAGCATCTGAAAATTCTTCGGTCCATACTTTTTGAAAGGCTAAAAGCCTTGCCCCTACAGGGGGGTGGGTAGAGGGATAGTCATTGAGCCTTAGAAGAAGGTCTAGGGGGCCGTGGAGGTCTAACTCGGGACTTGAAGGCGGCCTGACCTTAGCGCCAGGTCGAGGTTTTGAACTCTCTCCCGAATCTGAATCCCTTAAAATCTTCTCTCCTACGAAAGGAATTGTCTGGCCGTCTTTTGATATTCTCACGAAAACGCCTATGTTGAGGCAAAAAAGTACTTTTTCCACCGGAGGACTTCGAGATGATATCATCCTAGGCTTTGCCAAATAACTTCTTACCTTCATAGGGCATCTTACAAAGCGAATTCTTGGATGCAGTATCCGCAAACCAGGACCTCAACCAGAGGGCTCTACGAGCTGCTACTGCAAAGGACATAGAACAAGCAGACAACTGCACTAGATCCAAAGAAGCTTGAAGGCAGAAATTGGAAGCCAATCTGAAATCTTCCAAACCTTCCAAAATCTTCTCCCCTGGGAACTCGATCCCTAACAGCCTGTTCCAAATTCTCCGCCCAGATGGAAAATGTTTTAGTAACTGAAAGAGATTCTTTTCGCATAAGAAGAACTCATGCCACAGACTTGGAAGCGGCTCTTTTCGGGGCAGCTGGATCCATCCTGCACAAAACTACAGCAACAGCGTGGAAGCAAAGAGCGAAGCACTAACTTTAAACCTCCAGCGGCCGCCGGGTCACTGCGCCGCTACTTGGAGCGCAACCTGGAAGCGCAAATGCGCAACCTGCCAAACTGAAAAAGAAAAATAGCGGCTATTTAGAAAAAAAAAACAGCTCCAGTGAAGTGCCTGCTCGTGCCACAGTAGCCTCAGCTGTTTGGATAACCAGCAAATAGAAAAAAATGGTTGTGCATCCGACGATCCCCTTCCAGACAACGCAGTTGCCATACAGGACAGGGGCTACGGGCAGAGAGAATCCCCCAAAGAACTGTGCCCGGTAATTTCAAGGTAAGGCTTCACCTGGAATACAGAGGGAACAATCTCCTACTGCATCCAGGCTGGGACAGAAGAAAAGACTAGGAGGAATAGGAAGGGGTGGGCTTTATGGGGATGGAAAATTAACTATTTCTTCTGTCCAGGCTGGGAAGCAGTAGGAGATTACCCATCAGTGTATTTTTCCATGTTGACGGAGGATGACCAGGAAATTTGATTTGATATTTGATCCTGGCAACGATACCCTGTGGATCGAAATGCATAGACTTGAGTATGAAACAATAAAAATCTGTGACCGGTTTGTCGCGAAAAGGTTTGCTGTGAGTGCTTTCTATTGGAGTGATCTATACATACATATTGGATACGTATTGGATCCCTTTTCCGGGAACTTGTTATCCAGAAAGCTCCGAATAGCTCCCATCACAATGAAATAATCCAAATTTTAAAAATTATTTAATTTTTCTCTTTAATATAAAACAGTAGCTTGTACTTGATCCCAATTAAGATATAATTAATCCTTATTGGAAACAAAACTAGCCTATTGGGTTTATTTAATGTTTACATGACTTTCAAGTAGATTTGAAATATGACGATTCAAATTACAGAAAGATCCTTTATCCGGCAAACCCCAGGTCCAGAGCATTCTGGATAATAGGTCTCAATATATACATATATATGAATGACCATTATAGAATTATTACCTTTTTTAGGTTACAACGCTGCTATCTAGTAATATTAGATATTTGTTTTTTAGCAATGGCTGTTAAAATTATGAGATGAAAAAGGAAGAGATTAGTTATCAACCTGTGGGTGTTTGCATACTGTCAAACTATTTGACACCTGCCAACACAAACATGAATTTACTTTGTGACACTTTACAGACCCAAGATAAGGTTGCAACTTGGCATGGTTTAATGAATACATATTAAATATAGATTGCACAAGACAATTTAATAGTAAAGGAATAGCTATTAAGGCAATTTCCTCTCAAACATTTCCCATA
This sequence comes from Xenopus borealis, assembly GCA_024363595.1. NCBI lineage: Eukaryota > Metazoa > Chordata > Amphibia > Anura > Pipidae > Xenopus > Xenopus borealis. The sequence goes on from CM044435.1 coordinate 63,959,589, forward strand.
TCATGTCCTTAAATGCACTTTGTATGTATTAGCAGATAGTAGATAGCAGTTACTTCAATTACAATGCAATCAAGGAGAAAAAAATTATACTATGATAACACACATCTGTAAAAGGAATGCATAAATTATTCATAACTTATAAATAATATGCTTACAACCTGTTCAAGCCATCAGTTTTAAACTATGCTTGATGAAGTTACTTATACAACTCTGAAACTTGTAGGTAGAAGATATGATACCTTTATATACATGGTCTGGTCAGCTGTCTGGAGGGAGGGACAAATAGGAAGCTATGAGCCGCAGGGTATGTCTGGTAAAAGAACAACATATAAAAAGTCTGGCCTTGTATCACAAGGAGGAAAAACATAGGCTATAAAGGCTCTAATGGTCTTCTACAGACATTTCAAGGCAGAGAGACCATCAATGAGAGCAGGGAGGGTTCTGACCTCAGTCAGAAGAAGAGACTTAGAGCTCCATCACTGCACAGAGAAACCAACCTGCTATCTGTCAAGTTGCAACTTCCATTAGGTGACCAACATCATTGCAGAGGAGAGTTTCTTTTTTGAAACAAATAATTACCTGGAATAGTAATAGCTCTTGAGAAGTGACTTTGTGACTGGAACCAAACTATTTTGCTAGTCAGTTATTAACATGTATTTCTTCTTTATCAAAAATGTGGACATTGCTATCTTCAAAAGAGTGTCCCTTGTCTTTTAGGTGTAGAAAAACAGAGTCTTGCCCTGTAGAGTTTGCCCTCCTATGCTGATCCATTTGCTTATGGAGCAGTTGTTTTGTCTCCCCAGTGTATAGATCAGTGCACTCATCGCTACATTGGACTGCGTATACCACATTACTTTGTTTTCCCTTAGTAGTTGGATCCTTTGGGTGTACCAGTTTTTGTATCAGTGTGTTGCTAGGTTTGAAAAACACAGGGACGTGGTGTTTGTTGAAAATCCTCCTGAGTTTCTCAGACACTCCAGCTACATATGGAATGACTATGTTTCGCTTACTATGTGTCTGGGTGGTTATTTCTTTTGATGCTCCTTTTGGGCTTGGTTGCTGCTGTTTTGACAAAAGGCCCAATCTGGGTAGCCACATGCTTTAAAAGCTCCTCTGAGATGTTTATGCTCCTTGTCCTTGGACTCTGTATCAGTTGCCACATATCCCACCCTGTGGTGCAGAGTTCTAATGACACCCAGTGTGTGTTACAGCGGATGGTGGGAATCGAACAACAGATATTGATCCATATGAGTAGGTTTACTTAAAGAGCTACTGACACCTGAAATTAAACTTTTTTACATCTATTATAATAACTGGCTTT
>CM044435.1:63961624-64019957 GCA_024363595.1 Xenopus borealis
TTGTGTAGTTGGGCAAGGTGCCAGACGCACAGATAGGGAGGCGGACTTGCCGAACACCATTGCTGCGGTACGCCATCTCCAACTCGAACTGCACCTCATCAGACAAAGGCTGCCCAGGGGTGTTGAAAAGCGGAACATGGGCTGTGCCTCCCCCAGTAAAAAGTTCTTCAGGCTCAGGTCCTCCTGCAGTCGGACCGCCGTTGAACTCTACAGCAACTCTTCTTAGTGAGCCACCGGCGGAGCAGCATCGTGTCTCGAACAGCAAGAGCAATTTGGAACTGCTCAGACTTCCGGTAGTGCCGCACGGAGGCGTCGGGCTCCACTGGCCGGAAGGGATGAGAGAGGGGTTCAGGACGGCGGTGGTACAGCAGGAGAACACCGGTAAAAAAAGTTGTCACCTGTTCTGCGCTTCCGCCTCCAGCAATGTGGCACCTGTCTAGCCCCTTTGGAAGTTTCTCCGCCGATTGCTCACTAAGAAGAGTTGCTGCAGAGTCGAACGGTGGGCTGTCTCAGTGCGGCTCCTCAACGCCCCAGGTCAGCACTTGCCTGACGAGCTGCAGTAGCAGCAGCTGCCATAAATGTGGAGCTGGTGTTCGGCAAGTCCGCATCCGTGTCTTTGCGTCTGGCGGGTATTCTCTTGCGGGTATTTCTAAGCATGTCAAGCCTCAGTGTTGCCCTTGTTTCGTGAAGAACAGAACTTGCCTGCTGCAGTGGGCCCCAAGAGGGAGCGGGCCCTGGTGCAGTTGCACCCTCTGCTCCCCTGGTAGTTACGCCACTGAACTCTAACTAACAGACTGAGATGGGACTGTTAGGTTGGCAAAGTCAGAGTGTCAGAGAGTCAGGATTAGGAAATCCAACTAACAATTATATACAAAAACAAAGCTCTCAGCAAAAAATGACCTATAGGTAGCATGTAATGTATATTCATATTTTAAAATTCCTTTTTTTGTGTCAGAATCACTTTAAGTTACCCACCTCTTGGATGCAAATTAAACAGTCCAAAAAAGCAAGTTCGTTCCCGTGGACATCTTCCCTTGTGAACTTGATGTTATTGCCACTGAATTAATGTGTTCTGCAAAGGACGCCACTTCATTGGATCTGATTTAAGTGTCATCCACATACCTGAACCAGTGACTTGGTGTAGTTCCCTGGAAAGTAAAGCCCTCCTTTCCACTTCCTCAATGTACAAGTTAGCTACAATGGGAGAGACTGGAGAACCCATTGCACAGCCATGTTTCTGTCTATAGAAAAGGTCCTTGTACTTGAAGTATGTGGTGTTAAGGCACAAATCTAGCAACAAACATACTTGGTTAGGATTGAGATTCGTTCTGCTGCTAAGGGTGTTATCTTGCTGCAGTCGATTTCTTACAGTCTCAATTGCCTATGTCGTAGGTATACATGTAAACAAAGATGTGACATCATATGATACCATGGTTTCTTCTGCCTCTAGTGTAATGCCATGAATCTTGGTTACAAAATCTTTGGCATTCTGGATATGATGCACTATATTGCCTACCAACGGGGCTAAGATGTTAGCTAAGAATTTCGCAATGCTGTGTCACTGAATTTATGCTGCTGACAATGGGCCTTAGTGGGGCTCCTTCTTTGTGTATCTTGGGGAGTCCGTATAAGCGTGGTGTGGCTTCTCTGGTGTACAAACGGCGGTATAAATCTCGATCGATGGCTTTCGTCTTTTCAAGTTGTTGTAAGCAACCTATCACCTTTTTCTTGAAACAGCTGGTTGGATCTTTCCTTAAAAGTTCATATGTGTTGCTATCACTGAGTAGTTATCTTGCAGTGATAATCAGTTGTGTTGAGCACAACTGTGCATCGCCCTTTATCTGCTGGCAGGATAGTGATGTTTGGGTCCTTACTCAGAGAACTGAGAGCTCTTGTAGTAAGATTAGAGGGAGGTGTTTTAGCACTTGACAAGGCAGCTGACACTTTTAGTCGGAGTTGTTCCAATTCTTCCTTTTTTATGTGATTATTCTTGATGGCAGATTCTGTGGCTGTGATGAGTTCAACTACTGGGATATGTTGCGGTGTCACTGCATAGTTCAACCCCTTGGATAGCACATCCTTTTCTGGCTGAATTAGTACCCTAAAGGATAGGTTCTTAACCCACGTGTCTCTGGTGTTCTTTGGTGTCTCATCTTTCTGCCTCCAGGTTAGCTCTTCTGTCCTTTCCAAACTGCTGTTACTTTACAATAAGGTGGTGAATTTGTTAATTTTTTGTCTCTCCTTACTCTTTATGTGTTGGGCCATCTGAGCATGTTCAACAAAAACAAATACCTTTTCCAGAGTTACATCAGGTAGTTGTTTTACCAGACTCTGTTTCAGATGTTCAATGTCCTCAGTGGTAAAATTGATCTGTCTTACCCGTTCATTCAGTAGATGTTTTCGGGCTTTTTGTAAAATCTTGGTGGCTCTGTGACCTATTATGGTGGAGCCCAGGCGTATGCTACAAGGGGTGATTCCCTGATGTCGGCATCTGAGATTAAATCGTAGATGGTTTCGATAGTCTGCCAGTTTTCTTGCTGTTCTTTCATATTCCCGAACCAGTTTTAGAGTAATTTTTAATGAAGATGTTTCACTGCTCGGATCCGACAGCTTCTTTAGTTCAACTGACTGGTGTAGGGGAGTTCTCGGCATATAGACTCTTCCAACAATCCAATCACAACAGTACATTGCAACTCTTCAGAGAGGTGTCATCTGAGATTTACAGTGGTGCAACCCATGTGATCATTTTCTACAAGGTTGTGCAAGAAAAGGGTTACAGGTGATTTCATATGTGACAAGTGAGCTTTAAGATTAAAGGACATTGAGAGACCACATCTTTGAAAGGATTATGTATTTTTAAATATGTACTATATACTATATTTGTTCTATAATAAATTGACTTTGTATGTTGATTTGCAACTATATGCGAGACTGTAGTAAGGTCATAATGAAACCTTACTTCATCTTCACCAGTAGGGAAGTTGTGAGGGAAAAAACTGAGGTATAACTTACATGCAACAAAATGTACTCCTATCCCCACTAAACTTATCAGGAAAGGGGATTTAGGATCATGGGAACAACCTCTATTAACCGAAGTGGATGATGGGGAAGACCCCTTTGGAATCACAGTAGAGAATTGCTGAAGTGCAAGCAGCCTTTCAGAGAGAGAGATCTCAGACCTTGAATTATATAGTCCTGTTTTCCCTCTTGTTCATCTAGGCACAGCAGGAGGAGGGTCGAGTAAAGCAGTTCAGTGGTTTGCGGAATAGCAGCAGCTTGACCTATGGCATCCATTTTGTTCTTTTTCATGGGCCCATTGTACTGTCATGAACAGCACCCTAAACCCAGAACCTAAGCTAAGATCCCTGGTCTCGGCTCTTGCTTCCGCCTAAAACAGCCGCCTTTCACCTCGGCTTTCACCCTTATCTAATTGGATGCCGCCAGGTCTTATTAAGAGAAGAGGAAACCTAAAGGTTCTGGACAAGCTGGATGGAAGAACGCCACTTAGGAAGGCAGGCCAGACAACACAAGCAGATAAGAGAATAGTCATATAGGCCGGAATCAGGATTGGAGAACATAGAGTAGCCAGAGGACAGGTACAAGGTCAGAATTGTCAGCAGGCAGGCAAGGGTCAAGATACAGAGTTCAGAATAGTCAGACAATGCAAGGGCCAATAACCAGGAGATCAATAGGATTCATGAAGAATAGCACTTAGCAAATAGAACCTAACAACGGGTAACATACTGTACACTGAAACCCCTTTAAATAGTATTTGAATTTAGCACCATTGCGGCGTGACGTCATCGCGCCAGCGTCAATGCTTCTGTGAAACCTGGAAGCGCGTGCCATAGAGGAAACCGGCACAGGAGGAGAAAGGCAGCACGCAGCAGGCATCCCTGTTGAAGATGCAGCGGGCAACCCCACCGCCCACTAGACCACCAGGGTGAGTCCTTACAATTGGTTATTTGAATCTGAATTACTTACGAATATGCCTTGCATTGTGACTTTTATATTATGTTAAAACAGGATATAATGAATCAGACCCCAAGCTCAGGTAAATGACAGCAACTCAGAGCATGTGCTGTGAATCAGCAGAAAAGAAGATGGTTGACATATTTAGAGGCACAGTTTTTTACTGCTAAAGGGCTGTGGCAAATCTGGGCTGTAAGAGAGGCATAAAACAACATAAGGGATCACCTATTATTACCAGGGAACCAAGTGCTAAACTGCTAAGGGGTGCAAGAGCTTGGTGCAGAGAGCAGCATCAGGAGGAGCAACAGCACCCCAGACACTCCCAACTGTGTGCATCTGAATGACACAGCAGTTATAGGGCAAGAGGAGGATGCGTATGAATACACCTCTTGAATGCAACTAGCACTCTACCCAAGCGACAAGCACAATTTCTAATGGAAACGTATACAATGCTAAGTGCAAAATTATTGAATTTTTTTTTTTGCAATTTGTATGCTGAGTTCTGCAAACAACTAATGTGACATTACAGCTTTAGCTCTCCTTTGAAGGGTTAATCAGCACCTTTAGAAAGGAGGTATGTTTGAAATCTCCAACTCTGAATATGTTGCAAAGAAAGTGTTCATCAGATGGACCACATTATTGTCTCACACCGAGAAAAGTTAACTTGACGATTTTATATAGAGTATGTGCATATTTTAATTTATGCTGTACTTAGAATTAAAATGAATATTAGCTTAGCAAATGTCATTTTGTAAAACACTTTATACCTTTACATATTGAGATGAGAACCATATTATCCAAAACATAAAAAGTAAAATAATCTTTTTGGCAAAAATAAAGTTCATGGTACTCCATTGTCTGCTTTGATCTGCTTACAACCAGATTCGCAGTAACAGATTATGTTTTCCTTTACCTGTTTATTTTGTGAGATCACACATCTCTTTCATGATGAAAGAAATGCAGCATTTTACAGGGTGTCAATCCGTAGCTGTGCAAGCAAACTGCTGACAATGAATTGTTTTAATGTTCATGACACTTATAGTATTAGCAGGGCCAGTCAAGTTGAGAATCTTGCCTCAGGCAGTGACAGCCAGTTGCCAGGGACTTCTTCTGGCAACTTTTAGGGTAAGGCCAGATGGGAAGATTTGGGTAATTTTCCACTCTGGACTGTGGAGATATCTAACTTCACTCTTTGACAAATATACCCCATTGATTTATACATAACCTCAGCAGGTCTGAGATTTTCAGATTCATAATTTTTTCCTCCAATCGGTATATTAAATTATGAAAAATTCTAGGTTTTTTTTTTACTAATAATTTGGATTTTATAGTAAAAAAAACTAAAATTTATCAAGTTTTCAGCCTACAAGGCTCCAGTTAACAGTCCTACCATAGGGTATAACTGAAGAATATTGTGGTAGCAGTTGTGCTTCAGAATTCACCCTATGCAAGTCCCTGTACAAGACTTTTAAGTGTATAGCCATTATGGAGTAAGAGTGTATCCTTAATACTTATTAACTACTCTTTAAGACCTAAAACAAGAAGAACTTTAGATCTGGAACTAGATATGGATATTCCTTCATTCCTAGAGCAACCAAATTCATCTCCAAATCAAATTCAGTCCTGGAATGTTCATTGCATACATTCAGAATAGGAATTGCATTTTTTACATTAAAAAACATATGGTTCTGCACTGGCATTAGTATTAGTGATATGTTCGTCAATATATGCTTGATCCTAACCCTTGAAACCGACCAGGCACACAGTCTTTAGTAACTACATTTGCCCTCCCTTCTTTGATATCTGCACTGGCTTTAAAAAATCCACAGAGCACAAAACACTGTTCATAAAATAAGATGATAAGAGGATTCTCCCTTTCTAGTCCAATTGATCCTCCTTACCAGTTTACATGGTACATAGATCCATTACTACAATTACTTTTTAAACATTCCCTACAAAAAAAATGCTCTCAGGTGGTATTCTTTATCTTTATGAAGAGGCCCTCATCGCCATTCCATCTTCAAAACTGAAACTGCATTGTCTTTAACAAACTAAAATGTAATGTTAAGGTGAAATGACCCATTTCCTTCATTTAGTAGTAGCAACAAAGTACAAAATAATAGGCAGTCGCATACTATACAACACACTTCAATTAAATTTTTAGGTATAATGCAACTTTATGTCCCACCTGAGAAGTAAATTAAGCCTATAGCATTGATAGAGAGATTTGTCATTGGTTGTGGGATGGTAATATTTGTTGTTGTGTAGTGATGGGCGAATTTATTCGCCGGGGGCGAATTCACAGCGAATTCTTGCAATTCGCCGCTGGCGAATAAATTCTCGAAACGCCAGCAAAAATTCGCCTGGAAAAAATTAGCCAAAATAAAACGACGCAACGCGCGTCAAAAACCTGCCGCGACTCGTTTCGCTAATTTTTTCGACAATTCGCGAATTTTGATGGAAATTCTCGAGTTTTTTGGCAAAGTGAAACTGGGTAGATTCACCCATCACTATTGTTGTGTAGAAATTATGGGGGTTGTTTATCAAAGGTAAAATTTTAGAGCTTTTTAAGACCTCAAATAAACTTACAATTTAAAATGTTTCTAATTTAAGAAAAAACTCAGATGTACAAAACTCAAATCAGTGTAGTACGGGTGAAAAACATGAATACGCAAATTGATTGAGTTTTTGGCAAAAAAACCTTGAATCTCTCGAATTGATCGAATTTTTTATTAACTTTATTAACTTCAAATGGTTCAAGGGGCCTCTGCCATAGAATTCAACATGACCTAAACAGGTTTTAGATGGTATAATTTGGGATTCAAGCTGTTTCGAGCTTCAGTGTATAATAAATCTATTTTAACCCTAAAAATGGATTTGATTTTTGACTGAAAAATACCCTTGAAAACTTTTTTTTTGGGGGGAAAAACAATTCAACCTTTGATAAATAACCCCCTTAGTGTGTAATAGGGTATTAATAATGGCTAAGTTGTTCCTATGATATGCATGACTTATGGCAGGTGGTAAGGACAGGGCTGACCTGGGACTCAAACACTGCCAGTCCGTGAGCAGAAGTTTTCCATGCATAAGTTTTTACTAAAGGCCGAATTTTTGAAGTGAAAAAACTTTGAAATTCGACTATCAATGTTTTTTTAAAGGCCTTTTTCAATCGAAAATGGACATTTTTCGATCAAATAGGTCCATTTTCGATCGAATAAAAAACGTTCAATTGTTCGATTTGATCGAACAATTCAAAGGATTTTGTGCAAATCCTAGGACTTTTAGGACAGGTTCTAGGAAGTTCCTCATAGGCTAAAATGCCAATTTGGCAGCTTTAAAGTGGCAAAGTTTCGAAGTCGAAGATTTTAAAGGGCCAGTACTTTGAAAATTCGACAAGTCATTTTTTCAATTCATATCGAATTTTGTAGCACAAAATTACTTCGAAATTTGTATTTTTTTAATCAAATTTTATTTGAATATTCACTTCGACCCTTAGTAAATGTGCCCCTAAGAGATGCAATCCCTTTTTTTCAGGTGCAGTTTATACAGTGAACTGTTCCAAATATATATAGTTATATATCCTAGCTATATAGATATTTAGGGGCACATTTACTGAAGGTTGAAGTGAAAATTGGAATTTCTAAGTAATTTTGGACTACTTCGACTATCAAATAGCCCAAAATTAGATGCGAATTGAAAACATTTGAAAATTCTAATTTTCAAATGTCAAAGTACTTGCCCTTTAAAAAACCTTCGACTTTGACTATTTGCCATCATCTTAAAGCTGCAGAATTGCCATTTTAGCCTATGGGGGACCTCATTGAACCTGTCCTGAAAAATGTTCTAAGTTTTAAGAATTTGAAGGATTTTGAGGAGAATCGTTCGAACAGTTTTCATTCGGTCGAAAAAGGACCTATTTGATCAAAAACATTCCATTTTCAATCAAAAAACTTGTCTAAAAAAAATTCAGTGGTCGAATTTTCAAGTTTTTTTCTCTTCGAAATTCAACCCTTAGTAAATCTGCCCTTAGAGGCCCATTTATCAAAGGACGAATTTTGGATTCATGTGAGTTTTGTTTTTACTCTAATAAATTCGAATATATTCGAAATTTGATTGGGAGGTGATTTAACAAAAAATCGAATAACTAAAACTTGAACAAATATTACCAACCTGAAAACATGAATTGAATTTGACTAAACCCAAATCAAGTTTTTTCTCCAAAAAAAACTTGAATGTCAGGAAGGCTATTAACATCTTCAAGTGGGTCACTGGACATCTCCCATTGACTTACACATCAGGTTTTAGGTGCCGAATAGTTGAATTTGAATTACTACTCAGTTATAGGCTTGATAAATCACGAAATTTGAATTAAAATTCTAATCGAGTTTGGCTAATTCACAATTAGAATTTGAGAGTTTTGACTAAAAAAAGTGAAATTTCAAATTTACTATTTGACCCTAAATAAATCTGCCCCTTAATTTTGATAATATATACAGTAAGTTGGGGCTTATGATTTGGAATTGCACTGTGCTAGATACAGAGTTGAGAAAAATATCTTTCTGGTTCAGGATTAATATAAATTACACTTCCCAGTCTAAAGTAAAGGAAGATCAGTGTCTTCTGTTTCTAATATATTTAAAATAATACCTTTCATTGGGTTGAAAAGCACCTTTTTATTACTGAATTATTACAGAAGGGAGCCTACGCATGAAGCAAGAGGTAAAATGAGTCATTCATAAAAGGCTTCTTATTAAGAGAGATTGTATCATCTGCCTGAAAGCAGATTAAAGCACATTTTGTACTTTTTGTGAAAATGTGTTTATAGCGTGATAGTTTAACACATCATTTTACAGCTTATTAAATAATAGGAATGTTGTGAAACACATTTCTTTAGTGAGATGTGTGCAATGTCAAAACAACTGGTTCACAGCAAGATTTTATAAATATTCAAATCTTTATTGAACAATTCTTTAATTGTATGACTTTTTTTGGTTTTCAACTAAGCTGCATCTGTATGCATCTTAGAATAATGAATAGAGAATCTCAGAAATGTGGTATGAATGCCTTTACCTGTTATATTTTCTAACTGTCCAGAAGTAATTTGCGTAAAAACTAGAATTTTTTGGTAAAAAAATTAATATAATAATAAAAAATATTATAGATAGAGAGAGAACTTACTGCAGAAGCAACTAACCACTACTACTTCCTAGGCTGAGAGCTCTTCCCCAGCAGGTTTATTATTTCTCATTAATAGGGACGTGTAAATAAGGAAGTAGATGGGGAAGAACTCTGTTTCAAGAAAGTAGTGGATAGTTGTTTCTGTAATGAGTTCACACATCAATTACAGCCCCTGAACTGCCCCCCCCCAGGCTTACTGACCACCACCATTTTTATCCCCTCTCATCTTCTGCATCACACTAACTTTTGGCAGAACAGCCACTGCCACGTTTCTCATTCTAATAAATAAGAAGCTGTTGTGGAACTTTTGAGAAGTTATGAGTTCAGTTCAGTTCTAGTAATGTATGTAATGTTTTAGAAAAAATTATATCACAAATACCACTGTACTAATTTAATATTCAAGAGGTTAATTGTTACTTAACAAAAGCACTAGATCAAAAATAAATTAAATATTTATATGCAAAAGTTAGTGATCATACTAACAAGAAGCAAACGTTTGTATAGTTACTTAAATTTTTCACATTATGAATTAACTGGATTTACTAGTCACTACATTTGGCGGGTTCTGTTGTGATTGAGACAAATCTGTACTCTGAAAAATATTATCTGAATGACTGCACACATTCATCACAAAAACAAATGCAAGCTTACTGTTTTAGGAATTACATCATTCTATCTTATGTAAACTACAAAGGTTTTATAGAGCCTTTTGTTGTCTTTGTAGACAATTTATTGTATGAAATTTAAAATGATTTTTAAGTACATATAGTCTATACTTATAATCAAGTATTTATGTCTTAGCAAGACATAAGCTTTTTTCTCTATCAGATGTATATAAAAGCTAGCAAATAGAATTACTTTTATAGGGAGCCATAACATTTAGCAGCACAGTTTGTCATCTTTGCTGAAGTATATAGGCTAATGTAAAATGTCTATGTCCTCCAAACTAGGATTGTTCCAGCAGATATGAGAGAAAAGATGCTGCGAGCCCTACTCTTAGCTCAACAGGGTTGGTGATATATTGTGCACACATCTTTGGCACTTTTGCAAGATATTCAATATTTAATAAATTCTAAACACTGTATTCTAAGCAAACCCAGCAGGGTTTCAGCCTGGCACATCTAATAATTTACTAACTACTCACAGCACAGCAGTCTGTTTTGTGAATGATAGTCATACATTCCCTAATTACACACAGAGAATAAAAAATCTCTTATTCAATAATTCTTTTTTTTACAAAAAAGAAAAAATCATTGTAAAGAAACCACATGGTAATTTATTCAGTGTTGTAATTAGTAGAGTCAGTTTAAAATTCAACCTCCAAACTATAGATTGACAATATTCCTATTAGCAGCAATGGGGGGATGACAAAAGTAGTGGCAGCAATGAGCTCCATACAATAAAAATATGAAGAGGCTAATGAAATCAAAGGTTAATGGACAAAGTGCAAGGGCAGCAGGGGCACTGGGATACAACCAAATTGGGGGGGGTGCAATGAACACAAGACAATGATTGATTGGATGTTATAGAAATAAGTTAGGTGGTAACAGACAAAAACAGCAGTGAGAAATATTACATCTATAAGAACAGTATGATAGAATAGTGGAATCAGTGAGCAACTAATGTGGACATGGATGGTGAAAGCAACAGACAAGTATGAAATATACAAATTCAGGTGTTTTACATATTCAACCATTCTGCATTTAACAAACTTTATCATTTTTATATGGTTTTTACTAGCTGAACAAATAATTTATAACACTATATATCCTTTATCTTGCACTGAAACTTGGAATGAAATAGGGAACTCCCTTTTCATTCCTTGTGAGAGTTCAAGAGTCATTCATTGCAAGCCAAAACAGGCAGGATTGCCTTACTGCCAAAAACTATTTTGTGAGAAGCAATTTAGCAGCACTAACAGGTACATATTTCATATTTATTCAAAGAAAAGGCTGTATGTTATCTCAGTTTTTTCAGCAAAGGGGTCTTTCTGTAATATGGAGTGCCATGCCTTCAGGCTGTTTAAAACAGTATTAAAAAATATTTTTTCTTTTTGCCATCAACATAAATTGTATCTTACCCACACAATCTTGTCATGCAACAGCACAGTAACAGGACATTGTAGTATCCTACAAAATTGGACCCTCAAAACTGTGATGCAAGGTGGATGGAGTGTTTTGTTTATGCATCTATATCCGACATTCAGTGTAATTCAATGAAAAGAAAAAGTCTGTCCGACACCAACAGATTTTGTCAGATGTAAACGCAGTGTGTAGAGTTCCCTCTTGACAGATGTGTTGTGTTGGATGGCAAAGCCTTCATGTAGTTTTCACATTAGAGTTTTCTATCAGTCTCATTACAGTTTGACCCATGTAACTACATATGACTGGTAGGATGTGTTCTGTCAAACCTACACCATCCTACATTTTCTATTTTCAATTGTAGTTTAGCCCCCTTCATTCCTCCTTTTACTTTCTCAGCTGCAGATAGGAAACTTCAGATGTATACCTAACTGCTCTGCAGGGAAATAGTCATACTTTCAAATCGCAGGAGGGGAAAGTAAGTTCTTACTTCCCAGAACTCAAGCAGCTTTGTTTGTTTCCCTGTAAAGCAGTTGGCGAATGTAGAGATTTGTAACCGCAGATCCAGTACAGTCTGCATATTCTGATTAATAATCAGTCTTGCTGTTTCGGCTTTGATGGTAGATATTATCTGACTTGTGCTGTTTTGATAATTTATGATGATCCCTAAGCTTTACCTTTCCAGCTGAAGCCCAGACCACACTGAGTGTGTGCATAGTCTTGCAAACATGTATAACAAAGTTAAATTATGACAGCCCCTGCACCAACTTTGAAAGAATAAATAATTTGTTCAGTTGGGCCTCTGGTGCATTAAGTTCATGTTTATGTTTAGTATACAAAATACAGCATTTCTAGTATTATTCTATTTAAGACTTTAGTTCACCTTTAAAATATTCAGGGTTTATTTACTAATGGATGGTACAGTGCAAAGTGGAAAATTATATGCAAAATAATTGCATTTTAAAACATTATCTGAAAAGGTACTCTCAGTTCAATACACACTACAACACCATAGTTGCTCCTTGCTCTAAATGTAGGTCAGGGCTGCTTTGCAAAATAAAGTATAAGGTGCAATGTATATGGTGCATGGACACAAAAGAGGAGTGGAGTTAACACCTGTCTTGATTACTTTTAAAGTTCCCTTTACGTGCTGCAGCCCAGGTATGGACTGGCAATCTGTGGGTTCTGGCAAATGCCAGAGGGGTTGTTTTAGGTGCCATAGAAAGTCAGTATTTAGTGGGCTGGTGGGGGCTGTTTGGGCCTCTGTGTGGGCTGATTGGGCCTCTGTGTACCTGAAATGCCAGGGCCTATTTTGATTCTCGGTCCAGACCTGCTGCAGCCTACAACAACTATCCTGGACCTAATTAGCTGCGTTGATGCAAGCAAAAAGTTACTGCAACTTGCATGTAATTTATCAAAGAGGATGCCAATTCATAGTAAATGAGGTCTAGTGTCTGTGGCATGGGCCCCAATTGGCCCTCGTAATTAAGGGACAGTGCACGCTACATGATGTAGTCAGTGACACTGCTATGAATTTTACCTGTCAGGCAGGCAGGGTCAATTGGGGATCAGTCTGTGAGTATATCGTTGTGAGGTAGTAGGCATACCAAAGTTTCTAGACTGTTGTGGCCCATGTTGCTTGGTCCTAGCAATAGGCTGCAATTAAAGGTGACTGGCTGGCAGATGTTTTGTGACCCAGGAACAGCACAGCAGCAGCTTGGGGGATGTCTGTATAAAGGGTTTGGTAGACAGATGTTTGTTACAGAAAACATCCAGCATTAGAGATATTGCAATAATAATTGAATGCATTTATGTGTGTGATGTTCAATTAAGAGTAAGTTATGATCAATTGTGAATAGTTAAAAAACAGATGTGGCCTTTCTCCACAACTAGATGTGACATATATTATATATATATATATATATATATATTTTTTTTTTTTTTTGACCTTGTATGAACTCTGCCCGACTTTTGGCCTGTCCCTCATATGTTTGTCTGCCACCTGGTATTTCAGCCTGAATTTGTTTTTTTGCTGCCTTTTAAGTCTCTGTCTGGGCACATTTTTGTTATTAAACACCTTTCAAATTATTCAGCACATTGGCTCCTATCCATGAATCCTTACAGAATAATATAGAACAGGGTGTTGGGGAAATAGGCTTAAATAGCGCTCAAATTAGTAATTGCCCTCAGTTGGATCAGGGGTGTATACTAAGGAGGCAGCAAAGGAACAGGAATCTTAGAGCCAGGCCACCACCACACCACCTCCTGTGGCTTAAGCAGGAGGAGCAGTGCCTGGAACAGAACAAGTCGAGTTCCTCACACCCAGATAGTACCTTAGGAAACTAGTGAGCACTATACACATCATATCATAAAGTTGAAATACATATAATTTGAATCATAAACATATAGTATTCAGCCTATTGCTGCATACACAAAAATTACAAACATGCATAAAAAATGCCCCCCGCCAGCGCCGGCAAGCTCGCACCAGGAGGGAGCTCCCGGTGCGAGCCGCCATGACAGTAGCTGCACATGCACGTTTGCGCTCACGTGACGTCATGCGCATTCGCATTAAGAAAAGCGGTCACTGTTGGGGCTGGCGGGGGGCATTATTTTTTTTAAAAAGTACCAGTACCCCCAACCTGAATGTGGGCTCTATCAGCCCGCACATTTGGTTGGGGGTAACTTTTTTACACGATTGGTGCCCTTTGAACACTGTCTTCAGCACCACCATTTCAAGAGTTTGCGTAAACAGTAAAATGCTAAAATTGAAGATATTTTTTAGTAGTTTCAATAGGCTGCATGTATCATAAAATATCCCCTGCACTTTTCTAATCCTATGTCTTTAAAGGGGATCATGTAAAGCTAAAAGTGTACTATGAGGGGTCTTAAAATGTCTAAAACTAATAATATATCAGAAACTACTAAAAGTAGAACTTTTGCTTATGATCCAAGATTATTGCCATGTTTCTTAGCCTGGTCTATAATAAAATATAATGAGTGTTTGCTGCCCTGACAGTGATCCTTCATCCTTATCTGTAGCTCTTGTTGCATTGTCCATTCCTCACATATGTGAAAAACAAATTCTTTAACAGCTTCACAAAAGCTAGGGGGGAAAGCCACCAGATATATATCATTTACAAATCAATAACTTTATCTTTCAATTTTGTACATACTTTAGACCTACTTTTAGACATACTTTAGATGTGTGCAGACATTTGGAAACTATGTGATTGTTGCCTCTACTACCTGTGGCCCCCATCATCCCTAGGGTTTATGGCAACGTCCTCTTGCTGCTTCCTGTTTTTCCTGTCTGCCTGTGTGCCTTCTTTTTCAAGTGAAACACATTTTATACTAACACACACATTTTGGGGGAATCTTAAACATTTTTATAAAAAAAATTTCAAAAAAAGCTTTGACATTTTGTAATTAGGAGTTTAAATACTTATTTACCCATTTTGGATTTGGCAGAATGTGCAGGTACCAAAAATATATAGTTTCCTTTGGTAAACCTACTGTTAAGGGATTGTTTTGCTTTAGGAATCTAAAGTTTACCAATTTCTGCCGTGGTGCTTTGACAATTCGGTAATGTACTGTTGGTACTTTATGATCTATAGATGTCTGAAAACTCCATAAAAATTATACATATCTGGTATTGGAATGTTCAAGAGACATGAGGTGTTTGGATGTTTGTCCAAAGTATTTTCTTGTATAAATTCATGTCCTCTTTATGGTCACTATACCTACTGAATCTGCTGAAAACAGAGATGGTAGATAAACTTATACATAGGTCAGTTCACTCATGTTGGTATGGGGCTGCCATCAGTAATCATGGGGACCAATACTAAATTAAATTAGCAGGAGCCCACCCTTTCTCTAGGGGCCCCAATAATTAGGTCCCTGGTTACCTGAGCCCAAGCTAGAGGTAGGCATTGACAAAAAGAGGAGGTTGTTCCTGCTAATATTGAAGCTATATATAATTCCATGGGTGATCTTAGTTTCTAACTGGTGATACAATTTATATTGCAACACCCAATAGGGAAAAAGCAGAGGGTTATTCAGTACTACTTCTGTTCATATAACTGTCCTCTTACTCCGTTAAATGCTACAGGTAATTTGATAACCTCTATGACTGAAGAAAATAAATAATCCTGACCTACTTTTGTTATAACCAACCACTGAAAGGGAGGATTAATGTGCATCTGCTCAGATTATCTCCATATCATTATCTCCATATCTCAGGCATGAGACAAGTATAGGTTTCTTTAGCCACTCTAAGTAATGTACGCATTTAGTTACCAGTATTGGATTTACGTTGATCCCCTCCAAACTGTGACCAGCTAAATCCAGTTACAGCAAACAACGTTTATTAATTCCTGAAACCTATGATGAATATGTCATGTCTGTATAATATAGGCTAGAAAAAAAATGAACAGGCAACTTCATTTATGACCACACATGTCGCAATATATATAATGCAGTGTTCAAATTATAGCTATTTAAACAGCACATATATGAGAAGGTGAAAATGTTGGCCTAACTGGCTAACTTTGTCAGCTTTCTTCCTACATATATTCATAAGAGAAGACAGGAAGAAACACTTGGGGAACAAGTGCATAGGCCAAGGGTTGCTGCAGATACAGTGCTTGCAATTTTCAGATATAGTGTGATTAGGTACCAAAATAAGGCATCCTTAATATGAATGTCAGGAGTCTACTACATTTGGGGTGCAATGTGTGAAGGCTAAACAAAGTAAGTGGCATGTAGGGTCCCCAAACCGAAAATAGGGCATATAAATGATCACAGCTGTCATTTCCTACAAGGTCATTTACTGCTTTTAAAGTGGGGTAAAGCTGGGGTAGACTTCACAATGCATA
Source organism: Xenopus borealis (assembly GCA_024363595.1). Classification (NCBI taxonomy): domain Eukaryota; kingdom Metazoa; phylum Chordata; class Amphibia; order Anura; family Pipidae; genus Xenopus; species Xenopus borealis. Next base: position 63,977,733 of record CM044435.1, read on the forward strand.
CCTTTCTGCCTCAAACTACCAAGCTGAAGAACGTCCCTAAAGTTTGCAGTTTTTATGAAATATATGAAAAAAAGCCTCAACACATTCACTTTACAGGATTGTCTCTCCCATCTGCCATTAGGTACCAAGATAAAACATCCTGAATATGAAGGACAGGGGTCTACTGAGCAGCGTGATGCCTAAGCTACATAGGTTTGAATGGCATTGAAGTTACAATAATAACTCTGCTTGTCTGGTGTGCACCACTATTAGGATTCCTCCTTGACTGCCAGGTGCAAGCACTAAATGTATTGCATATTGGGGGGAGCAATTTACCCATTACTATGCATAGTGTTTTCCCCCATTGTTTTCCCGCTCTTACGGGACAGAAGGAGAAGAACCAGCAGACTCTTTTCTCACTGACTGTCAGAAAATCTTTTCATAACTAAAACACTTAATTTCCAGGAAAATTAATATCTCATTCACAATAGTTGTTAAAAATATAAATTAAATAAATGCAACTGAAATAATAGATCAACTAAAACATGTGTTACTAATCTGTAGCTAATAAGGTATAATTAACCATACAGTTTCTTTTACCAAACAGCATGACAATTGAACTGACCTTCTGTTCCTTCAGAATTGGACTTTGAAAAAGACACTGTAAGCAAATAGGAGCTTGTGTCACAAAAATCCTTTGTGTATATGCTAATGAATTTAATTACATAACATTAAGGTTCATGGCATGAATGCCATATTCTTTCATGGGATTTTTAAACCAGCAAAGAAGCACCCAGGCCAGGTGTACACGCCTGTCATTAATACTAACAGAAAATTATGGTCATATACAGGGGATTTTATCCAGTAACTGCAGATACATTTTTTGCCCAAAATCTCCCTGCCCTGGCTGGTGACAGTTTCTATTAAAACTAATGGCAGGCCCATTTGAAGGCTTCTCCCGTTGTCTTGTATTTAACATTCAGGGGTAGATTTACTAAGGGTCAAAGTGAAAATTCAAATTTCGAAGTAATTTTTGGCTACTTTGACTATCGATTAGGCCAAAATTCGATCAGAATCGAAAAAAACTTTAAAGATTACATTGATTTATATTCAATTGAAAACGGACCTATTCTAACGAAAAAGGTCAATTTTCAATCAAAAATACACTTTCAAAAAAATTCAATGGTCGAATTTAAAAGTCGACCCATAGTAAATCTGCCCCTAAATTTCAAACTTCAATATGCAGAATGAGTCCAATATCAATTCACAGATTTGAAAATATTTTCATGCTAAAGCATTCTAGATAATAGATCCCATACCAGTATCACTGTTACATTTTTATTTAATTGTAAGATATCAAAAGTATGGCAAGAGATTAACATAACAGTAACAGAAATAGAAACACGAATAGAATGCATTGTTACAAAGGATAACCTGCAATTATAGGTCTGCGTTACATTTCAGTCAATATTTCTCTGTGGGCATTTTATCTTCGATAATTAATCAACTTTTAACGAGATATACAACTGATCTGGCCTGATTTTGGCTTCCCTTTGATTAAACAATATTCAGCCATTGCCACATCATTAAAGTAGGTGGTGTCCAAGGACTTTATTGATGCTTTCAGTTTTATTGGTGTGACAATGTTAATATAGAAAGTTAAAATAGATAAGGTGATCACTGTTACATACATGTTAAGTGGATCATACTACACTCATTATTTATTTATTTTAATAGTGAAAGGTATATTTGTAACGTAGTGAGGGGAAGGCAACTTTTGCTTAAATATTCTTACATTTCACTTCTCTCTTTTCATTTTACCAACCCAGATTAACCTCCCACCAGTGGACCATACATTTTCAAATTGTGTTTTGATGCCCACTACAAGATATGCAAGTTATATTAGTAGGAGTCACACCACCAAGCTGATGATGAGTTGTTAATGTATGCTGTACAGAAACTACTACTCAGATGCTTTGTAGTGACACAGCGCTACGAAATATGTTGGCGCTATAGAAATACATGTTAATAATAATAATGACTAACCTAACACAGTTCTGGAGAGCCTACCATAAAATACAGCAATTTAATGGCTAGAACTTTCATCATACCCCTTCTTATTATTAACATATGATGATTTAAGATGGCATCCAAGCACCTAACCAACTTCGAGTTTCACAGGAGCAGCATAAAGTTGAGGAAGAAATTGGGGGGGGAAAGGAAGCAAGGTAAGAAAGTCCACCGGCACACAGAACTGTAGAAAGCAAGGAATAACCTTGCACGTTTAATGCAGTATATACTGCACTGCTATACTGCATTAAACGTGCAAGGTTATTCCTTGCTTTCTACAGTTCTGTGTGCCGGTGGACTTTCTTACTTTGCAGTTTGTTGGAGGTTGCCGGACCTCTGTCCTGGAGCACCAGACGATATTTAAGTATTTGATTGAACAAGGGTGTGCGGGTCCCTACCCTATACGGGAAAAGGAAGCAACCTCATACAGATATTACATGGGTCATACCACTCTTTTTTTTTAAACAGGTTTCTGTTTGAAAAAAATGGAAGTGTTTTTGAGGGTTGGCAAAATTTGAACATGGTTCATTTTTCCAGCATGGTGTGCTTCAAGTGATGCAAAGCAATCAGGTGTCCCCATATTTCATATATTGATGACCTTAAAAATTAACTTGTTAGGGTGCTATTATCAGCATTTTGCAATTTACTTCTAGAACATTTTTATAAATGACAGCTAGAACAACATCACATACATGCACCACCTCCTCATATATTTGTGTTAAATATATATACATTACTACAGTAGAACACACATTTTATATTTTTCAGGGGACCCTGTGCATCTCCTGTGTATCATTCTTTATAGGGCATGGGAGGCAGATATCCACCAAACTGAATGGCACATTATATATTCTTCTAGAAATTCTATAGTAGATCTGTCAGAATAGCGGAGCTGTTTACTGAGTGACCTGTGGATACCAGAGGAGAGGGACAATTAGAGATTTTCAAGTCTATACTACACACCAATCTCATTGTTGTCAGAAGCATGCTGCACACGTGTTTACCTCCCAACTGTCCCGTTTTCAGCAGGACAGTACAGCTTTTGACAGCTCAACTCTTTCATTACCTGCAATGAAGAGTGATGGGCGACAATTCACGAAATGAGTCGCGCTGATGTTTTGTCGCTCACCCAAGTTGACGCACCCTTATTTTGACGCGCGTCAGAATAGTTTTGACGCACAGTGCAATGTGATAAAACTGCCATGTGAAATGCATACCCCCAACAGTCCCTTTTTTTGGAGGGACATTCCCTCTTTTGACAGCGCAACCTGCAGCCCCTCATTTAATTTCTTTTCTCTGCACAGAATAGCCAGAAAAAGAAACAAAGTTTCTAACTTAATTGGCTTTTGGCAGAGAGCCTAGAAGAACAGCCAACAGGTGCAAAAAAAGATGCTTTTTAACAATTTTGATATAATAAAATAAGTAATTGGTTGTATTTGTAACAGTTTAGATAAGGAGAAATATTTTCAAACTTTCATAAGCTGCCAAATTTTGCAAAACGAACATGTTAATTAGTGGGTGTGACCAAATGTCGGTGTGGTCAAAATGTTGCAGCGCTACGTACGGAAAAAAAAAATTCCGTCCCTCTTTTTACTTCCAAAATGTTGGGAGGTATGGAAATGTGAAAAAAAATTGTAAAAAATTGCATCTTTTGCTTTGTGTGTGAATGTGCTGAATAGCATTGGAGTCAATGAGAAGAGCAATTTACACGTGTGTTTCACTTAGTATACACACATGCCCTGCATTGTTAGTGGACTCTTATCTTTTCAAAAGAAAAAAAGGCCTCCCATTTTGCCAGCTACTTAAAAACATCTGTGATTATTATTTAAAATAGTGAAAAATTAAAAAGGCATATTTTAATATATATTAATTTATTTTTAAAAATATTTTTCACGGCACAGATTGTGCAGTTTTGAAGTGAAACGGCGAACTTGTCGAGCGACGAACTCGACGCACAGTGAAACTTAATTTTTGTGAGCGTTTCGCCGAAACTTTCGCCATCGGCGAATGTCGGAAATTCGCCGGGAATTCGCCTAGGGTGAATTTATTCGCCCATCACTAGCAATGAACAGCCAGAAAAAGATACAAAGTTTATACCTTAATTAGCTTTTAGCAGAGAGCCCAGAACAGCCAGCACTAAGATACTTTTGTAACAATTTTGAGATAAGCAATAAAGCAATTCTAATAATTTACACAAGATATACAGGTCTCTTGGGAGAATTTAAGATTAGCCGCTTAAAGGAGAACTCGACTCCCTTTCTAATAAAAAAATTAAAAAAGTCACGATTTCCCTTCCCACATCTATTTTACATATACAAATTAGGATTCAGATTCAGTTTGGCAAAGCACAGGGATTCAGTCGAATCTTGCTGAAAAAGGCCTAATCCCGAAACAAATTCAGGATGTGGTGCATCCCTAGTTTGTACTAGAAAGGGGGTGGGGTTCTCCTTTAAAGGGCAATTCACCTTCATTAGCAAAACTAATGTGTTCAAACTTTCATAACCTGTCAAATTTTGTAAACAGAACATGGTAATTAAGGGGTGTGGTCACAAATAGGTCTGGCCAAAAACTCACTGCGCTACTAGGGTTGCCACCTGGCCGGTTTTTTACCGGCCTGACCAGTATTTTAGATGTCCGATCTCAATGTTATTAATAGGGAAAAAAGCTCAATATATAGGAATGCCGGTATTTTTTTTAAAGAAAAGGTGGCAACCCTATGCGCTACACACAGCAACTTTTTTTTGTCCCTCTTTCGCTGCTCAAATTGTTGCGCAGCATGTTGTACGAATAGGGTTGCCACCCGATCGCTCGATGTGGCCCCACCCCCGGTGACATTTTTTACAAAAGGTGGCAACCCTATGTACGAATACATATAGAAAAGCAAATGAGCTGCAGATAATTGTCTTTTTTTCTGGTGTTTAATATTAAACCGCACAATTAAAGCTGTTAAACGTGGATGAAATGGCTATAGATTTGTATCATAGTTTCATTGCGGCATCGATCTAAAGGCAAGGGACGGCACTCTGTGTATTCGTTTTTCTAGAACTTGGTATCCTCGTATGACCTCACTAACATTTCCTTCAACAAAATATTCTAAACATTTTAGCAGCTGTAAAAAAGCGGTCCACCCCAGAATCTGAGTGGATTGTGTGAAGAGCGTGGGCTGTCCGCTTCCTATTCCTACAGCATACCTCCCCTAGCGGCCACCTCGGCTCATTGCAAGCTCTAAAATGGCTTGCTTCTTTCGCCACTGCGCTCGGGGCTTTGACTGAAATCAAAGGGCCCCTCGCTACCGCTTAAAACTACCGGCCTCTATTATTTCACAACTCTGTAGCACAATTTTCTAAACACGTCCGCCTGTCACCACATTAGGCAGTGCACCACATAACCAGCATGGTTACCGTAGATCTCTCCGCCGGTTACGCAGCAAAAAGACAAAACCCTAAGCTACATAATAAGCGGTCAAGTATGGCTGGCCAGCAATTGAATTCTGCGTGTCTGCCAAACCAATCGAATAAAGACGGTGGCGGTCAGTAAAAGATGCGGCTTGCCGATTGTCTATGTTCCTAAAAGTACGAACAATATGATTTAGCGCAATATGATTTAGCGCGCTTTATAACCGATAGTGAGACACGCAGCCATCTCCCTCCTCCCTGGATACGTCTATCAGACGCAGTGTCTCACTCGGTTACACTGACCTTCCCTAATGCGGCCAGAATCTTATGCAAGTGGACATGGGAAAAAAAAGCGCGCCTAGGACTTCCCGCCCAGCGCCCCTATTTCACCTCATGCATATGCAAGTAAGCCTTGCTGCCATTGGCGACGGCGGGATATTGGAATCTAAATAGTGCGCCCCATTGGCTAACGCAGCGCCACATAAATATGTAAATAAACCTTCCACTTACTGCTGTTATACTGTGCAGCTACATTTTCAGACACAGTGTAACCCTACGCGTCTCGTTACTACTAGTAAAGAAGTGCGCGTTGCAAACAAACAGTTCGCTGTGACTGGTAATGCACGGAATCGGCATTTTTATTCGCTAGTGCAGTCGCCAGAACTCTCCCGGTTTTATACGGCGTCTGCGTTTGGTGAAATCGGCTTTATTGTGCAAAAGGTGTTTGCCATGCGTTGTCGTACTGGCGGAAGGATATTACTCGTGTTGCAGGACCAAAATATTGGGAGTTAAGAGGCCGGTCTGTCAGATACTGAGTTCAGAACAGGAGAGGGTGGCGTGGCCACTTGGTTGTGGCATTTGCTCTAATTACATCTAACACATTGGATTCATTTTGCCTGCTGAATTATTATTATCATCATTTGCTGTCGGGTTTGTTTTTTTTTTCCGTAACGGGACGGATGTATGGTTACACGAGCTAATTTGTTTGGTATTATTTATCTTGTTTGGTCACGACTGGATTTCCCAGTGTCCATGGATGTGTCTGGGTGAGGCACACGCCGGTCAGTTTGTGTGCGTGTGTATGTTGGGCAATTAACGCGACTTCAAGACAACTACCGGCACCGATAGGAGAGAAGCGACTGATCTTTCCTCAGCGAGACACTAATTAGGCGCTAATTGGAGACCGGACGTTTACCGGGGGATTTATTGAACATGCTGCTCTCGAAATTCGGATCACTGGCTCATATCTGCAACCCAAGCAACATGGAGCATCTGCCGGTTAAGATCTTACAGCCAGGTAGGAGCTCGGACTCTCCCGCTACTAATCGCTGCTGGAGTGGCGCAGGCTTCAGGCGGTGTATGCTGGGCACTGGTACTAATCAATGGCACGGTTTTGTCTTGCAGTCAAAGCGGAGAAGGAAGCCTTCGAGAAGGTGTACCAAGTGGGCTCCGTTCTGGGCAGCGGTGGCTTCGGAACCGTGTATTCGGGCAGCCGGATTGCAGATGGACTGCCGGTAAGGAACAGGGGGTCGCCCTGACACCTCAACGAGTGATGTTGTCCTTTGATCGTGTCTTTATAGTGTTGCTAAGAATCGCTTTGTGTCTTCCCTAGGTCGCTGTGAAGCATGTAGCTAAGGAGAGAGTCACCGACTGGGGCACCCTGGTAAGTACCGACAGCGGCATAGTATTTGCTTCCAAGCCGTGTGTGTATATGGGGGGCATAGCTTGCAGCCTTCCTGCTGTTATTATTAGGATGCAGATTGGCTATGTCTTTATTGTATTCTTAAATGTGCTTGTGTTGCTTTCAGAACGGAGTGATGGTGCCTTTGGAGATCGTGCTCCTGAAGAAGGTGGGCATCGGCTTCCGGGGGGTAATCAAGATGCTGGACTGGTACGAGCGAACCGACGGCTTCCTGATCGTTATGGAGAGACCGGAGCCGGTGAAGGATCTGTTCGATTACATAACGGAGAAGGGCGCCCTGGATGAGGACACTGCCCGGGGATTTTTCCGCCAGGTGCTGGAAGCGGTGCGACACTGCTATAGCTGCGGGGTGGTGCACCGGGACATTAAGGATGAGAACCTGCTGGTGGATCTGAGGAACGGGGAACTGAAACTGATCGATTTTGGCTCCGGGGCGCTACTCAAGGACACAGTATACACGGATTTTGATGGTATGTAACACAGGCTTTTTCGTTAGCGTTTCTTACAGCGCTGTCCTTATATGAACCTGTCAGGCAGATGTGCTGCAGCCGGAGCCATTGGGAAAGGCGCGCGCTAGTGAATATTCATTGTACCATTTCCCGCAACCCTGGCCCCGCCCATGGCAGCTCTACGCTCGCTGCGGGCGATTCCCCCTAGTGACGCTCTGCCAGCTACAAGGCGTTTGCATCCACCCAGCCATTCATATACCCCATCAACTGTGCCTTCTTTATTGTTTCATTGTATCTTGCAATCGGTAAGCGCAAGCTGTAGCGCACCCCCAAGAGATTTAATGGTCTCGCCTGTGACGTGGCAGGTGTAATGCTGTGTGAGATATTCATCGCAATTCGCAACTAACCATCGTAGAAAATGATCGCATAGCGAGTGTCAAGTTACATAATAGGCTGCCCATGTAAGAGCCATCATCCCTACTCTAGGCAGTGACGACGTCTCACGATAGCCGGGCTGCTGTACGCCGGCAGCGGTATCCCCAATTGAGTATTTTATGTAAGAGCCGCACAAGAGCTAGCGCCGCTCAATGAGCTGGCGTTTGGCTTAGGGGTGCGGCAGAGGGCTCGTTCTGTGGGCGGGGACTGCAGAGGTGACCGCCTCCCAGGCTGCCTCATTTCACATCTGTTTGTTGTGAAACACGAAGCTTTGGGGCACGTGACCATGCGCTTCGCAGGTTTTGTTTGGTATCCAAGGAACAGAGAGCCCAGGGATCTGTGACTGTTAAAGCCTTAGCACACAGCTCAAGAGGGAGGGGGAGAGGGTCTAACCGTGCTAGAGCTTTATGCGCAGGGCAGTGGTGTAGGGAGATAGAATTGCTTTCCTCCCCCTTTATACCCTCCTTTTGTGTCTATATTTGGAGTAGTGCGGCAGACGCCACATGGTCTTTGAGAGAGAGCAGCGCTAGTAAACAGCTGATCCATACAGTGGTGTTCTTGCTTCATTGGGGGAGGGTGAATTTGTTATGGTTACCTCAGGTGACCCACAGCTTTAACCTTTCTTTCTGTTACTCTCTGCTTTCAGGAACCAGAGTCTATAGTCCACCAGAATGGGTCAGATACCACCGATACCATGGAAGATCAGCAACAGTTTGGTCTTTAGGTGTCCTCCTTTATGACATGGTTTGTGGAGATATTCCCTTTGAACAAGATGAAGAGATTGTTCGTGTCCGCTTGTATTTCAGAAGAAGGATCTCTACAGGTACTTTTTTTTTATATATAAATCTTGTTACAGGTGTACTTAATTTGTGTGAACTGCATTGTGGGAGTGCCCCTTGTGCCCATAAAATACATGTAAGGGATCATTGCAAGAGCTGCTACAATCGGCTGCAGTCAGTTGTGACAAATCCCATTCATTGAAAATACTCTTTCAGCATGTGTTCATGTAGTATTGCTCTATATAGTTGCGCTCATTGCCTCTGCCTTCCTCCTGCATGCTATTCCAAATGTTGTGTGATTATTTGGTCCAGGGTTCCCACAATGTTTTTCATGACCACTTCGTTGTACCAAAAGAATAAGGCTCACAATTCACTCATGCCAAGCATTGGCTTTGACTCAAACCAGACTTGCTTGCATCAGGTGCACCCCCTGCTTCTAGTGACCCCAATTACACTGGAATCATGGAGGGGGAAAACTGGTTTATAAAGAATAAATCCAGATTGCTCTCAATTACAGTTGCTCACAGTATTTGCAGTTGTAAGTGGCTTATTTTTATCCTCAAATACCAAATTAATGTGACATCACTAATGCTTTGTAAAGAACTCTGAATTCTTAACAAATGTTTTGTTCCTTTTTTCCAGAGTGCCAGCAACTTATCAAATGGTGCCTTTCCCTGAGGCCTTCTGATAGACCAACACTTGAGCAAATTTTTGACCATCCTTGGATGTGCAAATGCGACCTTGTGAAATCTGAAGACTGTGATTTAAGACTAAGGACAATTGACAACGATGCATCAAGCACAAGCTCAAGCAATGAGAGTCTGTAAAGTTCAAGCAATATTGCATTTAATATAATTAAGCAGAAAACCAGTGCTGCTGCCAATATTACAAGGGGGGACTCCAACATTTTATACAGATCTACCTTGCCACTTCCACCTTTCACTTTTTTTTTTTTTTCCTTCTTTAAGGGTCCTTCCTTGGAAGGAGATTTATTTTGTATATGCTGGTATTCCAGCACTGTCAGACTGACCTTATTTTACATAAAGAAGAAATGACCTCTTGATTACATAGTGTACTGTTTGCTCTCATAGAGCCTGGACTAGATTTTATTTGCTTTGAGTGCCTTTTTGAAAGCTGCTTCAGTGGAACATAGTCATTACTATCATTCTGAAAATATTTTTTTTTTTTTTTTTTTTAGCTTTTTTATGTCCAAAGAATATTTGTGTAATCTTAGGGGCTTGCCTGACTTTTTAAATGTTAGTAGGAATAGCTCCTAATGTTTCAATTCTCCATGCTCAGCTGGAAGTAATTGCCACTTTTTTTTTTTTGTGGAAATCCATAAACACTATATTTTTATTTCTTTCCGACTCTCTAAAAGAAACCTTCATGCGACCTGTACAGGAATGTGAACATGAATACTGTGTAAATTTTCCTTTTTATATTTATTTGTATTTATTTTCTGGTAGTGAAAAACTATACATTTCCATCTCTGCTGGGCGTTTTAAGCCTTGTTCATTCTTTGTTAGCCTGAGAGTCTTAAAGTATGTATGGGCATGTTTAAATGCACAATCAATGCAATATTAAAGGACCTTTTCCATATCTGTATTTAAACTTGTATTATACTGTTATTTATTGCAATATTTAGGCAAGGTTTTTCCTCACTATTTATTTTAATTTATTTGTCAAATACTATCCAGCACTGTGCTTCACCTATTGTTTCACCACTCCCTCTATCTAAAACCCATCTTTTCACCATATAAAGGTTACTTGATTTCTGCATTCCATGTCTATGCATTTCACCATGACTGTTTGTTTGTTTTTTAGGTGGAAAAATTATTGTAAAGTCTAATTTAAGGGATAACCTCTTCTCAATTTCCCTTTTGTCTGTCTGGTATGGTTGTGGTACCAGAACTGTAAGTCTCTTCTGTTTTGACAAAGATTTTAAATTATTCGCATTATACAGTCTCCATGCATTGACTCTGAGAGGAAGAATGGCAGTCACATTTAATTTATTTTAACTTTTTTTTGTGAGCAAGCTTCATTTATGCAGTTTGCATCTGTTTATATTTCTTTTCAATTTAACAGTGTGAAATGTATGGAGATCATATTTTTTTATACAAGTATTTCAATTAAACTTTTTTGTATATAAACCTGTTTTCTATGTGTCTGTTTTACCAGTGAATTGTATGTTAAGTTGGTCAATTTGAGACCCAAAAATCTCTAGATGGCTTTCCTGTAATTTTGAGGTCTCTGGAACGAGTTTCCAGACAAGTAATCTGATACCTACATAGTTAAATTGGGTTGAAAGAAGACCAAAGCCCATCAAGTTCAATCCCTCCAAATGAAACTCAGCATACATAGTTATATCAACCTATGTATATGCTCACATTTTTATAAACTATATATACCAATGCCTAAACTAATTTTGAACAGATGAGAATTCCCCACAGAAAATGCCTTCATAGCTTTCCTTCTTTATTGGTACGTTCTCTACTTGGAGTAAGGTTCTTAGTGGGGTCCCTCAGGGCTCAGTACTGGGTCCACTTTTAATTAACATGTTCATTAATGACTTAGGGTAGGGTGTTGTAAGTAATGTATCAGTGTTTGCAGATGACACAAAACTATCCAGCCCAATTAATTCCATCCAGGATGTGGCATCCTTGCAACAGGATCTTGACAAACTGGCAATCTGGGCAGCTAAGTGGCAAATGAGATTCAATATTGATAAATGTAAAGTCATGCACCTGGGATGTAAAAATATTCAAGCCACTTGTACCCTTAATGGGACTGCACTAGGCAAATCCATTATGGAAAAGGACCTTGGAGTCCTTGTAGATGATAAACTTGGCTGTAGCAAGCAATGCCAGTCAGCAGCATCAAGAGCAAATAAGGTCTTGAGCTGCATTAAAAGGGGCATAGAGTCACGGGAGGAGGGGGTCATTCTTCCACTTTATAGAGCACTTGTAAGGCCACATCTAGAATATGTTGTACAGTTTTGGTCTCCCTCACTCAAACAGGACATTGTATTAGAGAGGGTACAGAGAAGGGCAACTAAGCTGGTAAAAGGTATGGAAAATCTTAGATATGAGGAAAGACTGGCCAAATTGGGGATGTTCACACTGGAGAAGAGGCGCTTAAGGGGTGATATTACTATGTATAAATATATAAGGGGGTCATATAATAATCTCTTGTTTTATTCACCAGTAGGTCTTTCCAGCTGACACAAGGTCAGAAGAAAAGAGATTCCGCCTAAGTATTAGGAAGGGGTTTTTTTTTTACAGTGAGAGCTGTAAAGATGTGGAATCCTCTCCCTAAATCTGTTGTACAGGCTGATACATTAGATAGCTTTAAGAAGGGGTTGGATGGGTTTTTAGCAAGTGAGGGAATACAGGGTTATGGAAGATAGCTCATTATACATGTTGATCCAGGAACTAGTCCAATTGCCATTTTGGAGTCAGGAATGAATTTTTCCTCCCTCTGAGGCAAATTGCAGAGGCTTCAGATGGGAATTTTTTGCCTTCCTCTGGTTCAACTAGCAGGCAGTTTATAAAAAAGTTTAAAGGGCAAGGAAAGTGTAAAATAGAATAAGGCTAGCAATGCTGTATTTTGTATACTAAACATGAACTTACTGCACCACAAGCCTAATCAAACATTATTTATGCTTTCAAAGTTGGCCACAGGGGGCTGTCATCTTGTAATTTTGTTATACATCTTTGCCTGACACTGCACATGCTCAGTATGGACTGTGCTGCTTAAGGATCGTCATAAATGATCAAAAAACAAAGCTGTTTGAGTTCTGCAGGGCTGGTAAGTAAGGCAGGGGCTCCCCCTGCTGTTCATAAGTATGATTGTTTCCCTGCCAGAAGTTAGGGACCGTCTGACAATTCCTATCCACAGCACTAAATGAAGGGAGAATTTCACTGCATACAGTCAGGTTTCTTATAAAACAGTACACATTTTTAAATTAATGTATAATGGAGATAGATTTATTTTTCATTAAAGAAAGTAAAAATGGGATTTTATTTCTTTGCCTTTCCTTGCCCTTTAAATGGATGCACAGGGCACCCCTGTGGATTCCGATGTTCTCCATGCTGTTTAGGGGCTCCGAGCTTTCTGCTGCTGAATCTAAAATGAGTAGTGATGGGCAAATCTATCCCGTTTTGCTTCCAGCGAAATTCGAGAAAAGGCGGAAAATTTGCGAAACGAGTCACGGCATGTTTTTTTGACGCACCCCACATCGTTTTCTATTGTATGTATGTTCACCAAACAAAACTTAGGAGCATTAAACCCTTTTAACAGAAATCCCACTTAAAAAAACAATACACCTCCTCCAGAAGTGAGTAGGATGGAATTGCACCTACTGTGAGAGGTACAGTATAAATAGAAAAAGTCAGTCCAGAGCAATTAAATCCCTACTTCTATATCAGACAATGTAATGAATGCAACTTGCTAAGCATATACTTTTTTGGAAAAGTTACAGCATGAGCAGTGCAGATATCCCCTTTGCTTCTCTGTTTAGCAGCTTCTTTATGATAACCTAGCAACAGTCATCAGTAAATGGAAAGATTGTTGGACCTATGTGTGACAAAATCACATGTAGCTTGTGATAGGGATGCTGTTTTAACACAGGTTAAATTGAATGTTTCAGCTGTTTGCATTGTGACACTATTCCAGGCATGTGCACGTGATTGAAGCTGACTCATATTGCTAGAAAACAAAGGCACTGCTACGGAAGCATATGACACATAACGTTGCTGGTTACCCATTGCTTTTTTTGGTCTTATCAGTTTAGCACTGATGAGCTTTAAATCTCAGGTAATACAATCATATGTAGAGTTTTATTGTACTTATTCCTAAAATCTGCAGAAAATGTTATATTAAAAATATACATTTGTCATCCATCATAAACTCCACAATTCACAATACAAGCAGATGGTTCACATAATGCCAAAGTGCTACTTTATGCTTTCCATCACTTTTTACACACATAATTTAAAAGAATGTAAAAAAAAGTCTTTCACCCCATTGGTATATGGTGGTAATGCTGGAATAAAGTACCATAAAACAATATTATTTCATCCACCGCACCTGTCTGGAACTGTGACAATCAGCAGCAAAGAAAGTGTCTCTAGCTGCTACAAACAGCCAGAGGGACAATCCCAAATACAACCACACATGTGCTTTAGATGAACAAAGTGATTCTGTAATAAAAAACAAGGCAGATATCCCTACGGAAAGGCTAATACCTGTTAGATTTCTTAAAGCTTCTTGGAATGGCTATGTAAACAAATACATCTGGGAAATAAATCCTTTTTCATAGAAAAAAAGAAATCTGTAACTTAGCTCTAAGTTTTGATTTAATCCATTGGTGTCAATCAAATATATGGCCCTATAGCTGTTGTGAATTAAAATATAACTCTTATAGTATTACTAACTGAGTATGCTGGGGGCAATATCATAACAACTGAAGAGCAGAGCCCGTCTCCCTGAGAAACAGTATTTATTATGAGCCATTCTCACAGATCTACAACGCCTGGCCTGTTAATCATTCTCAATTTGTTTTAGATGCTGTAGCATTTGAAAATATTATTGTGATTCTGATTCATTCGATTAGCTGCACATCTCTATTCTTTGGGCAAAAAACAAAATACTAAAAAAAGAAAAGTTTACTTATAGGGGACATTATTTCCTACTCGATCATTTTCAACCCCGTGGGAACAGCACCACTATGACTGCACTTAATATATTCAGGATATATATACTGTAATCCTTGTTTATATATAGATAGAATGATACATGTTGGAAGATTCCTCTATGTTATTCGTGGTACCTGTATATACAGTAGGACTGTAAAAAGTGGCAAGGGGTCTTTATATCCCTTTAGTATGCGGTATTAACTTCTGAAACTTCTTGTAACTTCTTGGTTTACTTTCTTTCCTCCAGTGCTACACCCATTAGCAGTGACACTGATATAGTTACTGAGATTTGTCGATTTCATCTTTCCAACACTTAAATTAATGCTGGATTTTGTTGCATGTTTTAGAGAGATCTCTTATCCTAAAACCCAATATCTAGAAATTACTGGAAGGCCATCTCCCATAGAGTCCATTTTAATGAAATAATAAAATGTTTTTAAAATTATTTTATTTTTATCTGTAATGATAAAACTATACCATGTGCTTCATCATAACTAACCTGCATACATCCATATTGAACAGGTTTATTTAGGGGCAGATTTATCAAGGGTCAAAGTGAAAATTCTGATAAAAAAAATAAAATTTTTAGTTATTTTTGTGATTCGGGAATAGTCCAAATTCGATTTGAATCTGCAAAATATTTAGAAAATTCAAATTTCTAAATTCATCATGTACTGTATCTTCAAAAATTTTTATTTGCCATCTAAAACATGCCGAATTGCTGTTTTAGCCTATGGGGGACTTCCTAGAACCTGTTTGGAGTGAATTGGTGGACTTTGAAAGATCAAAGTTTTTTGGGGGAAAACTTTGAATCAAATTTGATTGAATGCGCTAAAATCTGAATACGAACCTATACGACCATAAAAAAAACTTTGACCTAATTTCAATTGGCCTTTTTGAATTCGAATTTTGAAGTTTTTTAAATTCGACCCTTGATAAATCTGCCCCTAAATGTTTAAATATTATTTAGCAGAATGAAGGTATCAACTTAGATATTATCAATGCTTATTAGAGGCAGATCAATCCTATTGGGTTTATTAAATGTTTAATTTTTTTTAAGTAAATTTACTAAACTCTAAAAAAAAAATTCTGGTTGTCAAGATCATGTTTAAGTTAGTGGGAAATGCCCCTTTTACTATTTGAAGATATTGTGATTTGTACTGGGTTTTGTCCGATAATCCAAAAACTTTGGGGTTGCGGCGATAACCCAAAAAACTCGAGTCATTCGGGCATCAAATTCGAAACATTTGTACAATTTGGGCTTTGTTGGGAATTTATTGCATTTTTTCCTGACCCAACTTTTTCTAGTTATTTTATTGGTAAATAAGATAAACTCATGGATGGGCGTTTGGTGGAGCTTGATTTAATAAAAATATGAGATACATTTCAGTTTTAATAAATAACCCTCTTAATGTATGGAGATCCAGATTATGAATAGATCCCTTATCTTGAAAACCCCAAGTACCAAGCATTCTGGATAATAGGTCCTATAACTGTATTAGAAATTATAGTCATGCAGCAATGAAAAGTTCTTTGTTAACAAAATTGCTTTTAAAATGCTTCAGCCCATTGCTACTTAACTTCTGACATTCTGACCAGGCTTTGTCAGGACTGCTGGGAGCGCCCATCTTACCTTCCCGGTGGTCAAGAATCCAAGATGGTGGTGCCCGTACTCAACACGTGGGTTCTTCGACACTGGCACATTCACGCTGGTGTGATTATTGTAATAAAAGGGTGCCCAAGAATGCTGAATCTCTGCCCAAGTATAGGTTCTGTTTTTTAAGCGTTCCTGTGTGCTGTTTATTACTTCTGGACTGATCTTTGGACTTTGACGCTGGCCTGAACTTTGACCTTGCCTCCTTCTGCCTGCCTTTTGATATTTGTCTGGACCTCAACTTTGTTTGTGCCTGAACCTTTACCTGTACCTTGAACCTGGACTTTAACCCCTAAACTTCCTCCTTGGTCCTGACAACTCCCGCTGGGAGCCGATAGGCCCCCTTACAGGCTTAAATGATCTCAGCACAGAAAGCAGTTGTCTCTCATGCTGGAATGGGGTGAAACACCATTTTCATTAGGCTGCAGCAGTGTTTACATTTTTTTTCCAGCCTGTGGATAGATCATATCACCCCCAGCCCAGTGTGGTCTACAGAGGCAGCCGTCTCCACTTGTCTGGCTCAATATCTATAGAGGAAGGAGCATGGGCCTGCGTGGCTTGGGGGAAGTTCAGTTAAAAATATACATTGTTGGCATGCTGCACATGTAGACCCAGTTGTTATATAGTAGTTGTACAGTTTTGTTTCCTAATAATTACAGTAACTTGTCAGTATCACTTTATAATATTTCACCAAAATACACACTAAACTCATGTAACTATTAAGAGTTAACTGCATATCTGTTGTTACCTTTAAACATTCCCGACAGTAAAATAAAACAAGTATAGTTTGAACATAAAGCTGTTTTACTGGACTGAAAAATCAAGTTGAGGGTAGCTGTTAATTGCTTTTTTAACCATCTTGCCAAAGTCAAAGCCAAAAAACCCTTTTATCCTGCTTTTAGTTTTCCCAGGCTGATGCAGTTATACCTTTGCTAAATTCCTCATATATGCTACATAATGGAATTTCACTATTCTCTGCCGTTTGTTTCTATTTTAAACAACATTTTAATTTATAAACATATGACTTTGGGTCACATTATGTAGATGTGAAATATACAGAATACTTTTGTTAAAAATATTGATATGTAAATAAAAATGGTTACTTCTAATAATATACAAAAACCATGAATAACAATTAAAATATATTCTATAACAGGAACATTATTCCCTACACAGTATATAAGTCCCATGACCTTGTAAAGGCACAGTGACACAGGGCAAGTACTCCAAAGTGACTTTTAATATGCTCATGCACTGTAAATTATAATAATTGAACTTTGTATACTGTAAGTTCTGCAAAATGTATTTAAGTTAAATGTAAGTAATTGGAAGCCATTTATTTATAAATAAACGTTCAGTCTGCTGAAGCTCTTTAAAGCACCTGATCACCAACCAACCAATTGCTTACTGGAACTTTTAGTAAGCAAATCTTCTCTGAACAATGTCTTCTCCACTACTGACACTTCACATAACATTGCTCTTTAATAGTTCTCTTTTCTAAGCACTTTGCAGTACCTTATTGTTCACTACTCATCTCCATTTTCCTCTTCATATATACAGACTGAAGCAGGTCCAGACTGAGAATCAAAATAGGCCCTGACATTTCAGGTACACAGAGGCCCAATGAGCCCACACAGAGGCCCAAACAGCCCCCAGCAGCCCACTTAATACTGACTTTCTATGGGACCTTATAGCAGCCTGTCTGGCATTTGCCAGAACCCACAGATTGTCAGTCTGGGCCTGGACTGAAGAATGTTTGCCACAACCTTCAGTTAGTGACAGTTTATATTAGTGTGGCTTTTATATCTCTTATTACAAATCTTGCCCATCCAGATCAGTCACCTCAATACCAAATACCAAAATGTTTTTTTCCTTTCGCCTCCATCTTATTTCTGGGTTATAGGGGTACCCCAACCATGCTTAAAATACATTACACACACACACATATATATATGTGTGGTTGTAAGATTCAGGCATCACCAACATCCTCTGTAGAAGAAATCATGTAGAATAACTCATGCATATTCAGCCAGCATCCTTAAATAGTAAGGAAGACAGTTGTTAGTAGGATATAACGTTCTTTTGGGACCCTGGCATTCTGAAGCACCTATGGGATTCTATTCTACTTCTAGCACTGGATTAACAGGGCAGGAAATAAGATGGCAAACAGCAGATTACAGTCTGGGTCAAATCTGAGGGCAGGTCAGAGTTCTTTAACGTGCAAGGGCAACTCAGACATCAAGGATCCACATTGTTCAATAACCTAAAGGAGGGGCTCTTTAACGTTGAAGTTGCAACTAAAAACAGAGGCCAGGAAATATGGGAGTTTATAAACTAGCTGCACTCCTCCTGCCTTTCAAGCGTGGGTTTAGTCTGCTAAACAGATTAAGCTTTATCAGTGATCTTTTACTTTGGACTTCTCTACATAAGACCATTATGTATTTTTTATTAAGGTCAATTTTGCTTCTGTCACATTGTTTTTTATTTCCCTGCTCAAGCCTTTTGTTAAAAATGTTTTCTCTCCTGTCTGTACTACTCTGGTCATGAAGAATTTTAGCTCCTAGGAATTCTAGACTCCAACAGATGTAAAGGTAAACCTTGATATTTTGGAAAGGATTGGGTCTCAATCATCTAACCTATTAGTTCAAGATGTTTCATTCAAGATGTTTTTCTTTAATCCATTGTATCCCCTGAAGTTAGTTCCTGGTAGAGCGAGGAATCATGAAACAACTGCAATGCACTCCCACTTATCCTAAATTAACTATGTTGCTGTGTTTGTTAGCCTATGACTAAGTGCACAAACTTGTAAGGCTATGAATTAATGTACTTTGTGGCCTGAAATAAAATTCTTAGTTCTTTTACAAGACTGTCTGTGGGAGCTGTAAGTGGCTGCCATTTTCTGCTTTTGGTTGGATACCTCCACCTTGAGATGTAGGTACTACTGATGAGTTTATAAACTTATTTGCCATACATTGGGATTTTTTCCTTATAAATGCTGTAATTAAAGGAAAACTATACCCCGAAAATTAATTTGTGAGCAACAGATAGTTTATATCAAATCAAGTGGCATATTAAAGAATCTTACAAAACTGGTATATATATTTAAGTAAATATTGTCCTTTTACATCTCTTGCCTTGAACCACCATTTCATGATGGTCTGTGTGTTGCCTCAGAGATCACCTGACCAGAAATATTTCAACTCTAACTGTAACAGGAAGAAGTGTTGAAGCAAAAGACAGAACTCTGTCTGTTAATTGGCTCATGTGACCTAACTTTATAGTTTGTTTGGTATGTTTGTGTGCACCGTTGGATCCTAGGATCCCAGGAGGCTGTCCTTATTTTTTACAATGGCTATTTTCTATTTATGATGACCTAATGGCACATGCTACTAAAAAAGTATATTATTATGAAAATGGTTTATTTACATGAAGCAAGGTTTTACATATGAGTTGTTTTATGCAATATCTTTTTATAGAGACCTACATTGTTCGGGGGGTATAGTTTTCCTTTAAGAGAAAGATTTACTGTGTAATACAGACTGGGGTAGCCATATAGCTTATTTTCATAAATGAATGAATGAATGTGTATTTCTGGCTTCTTGCAACAAAATAAAGTTTAAAACTAAGCAGAAAAGGGAATGAACTAATCAGTTAAAATGATGGATGAATTGTAGACCTCATTATTTTCTCTTATTATTGTCTCAACAGCTGAGTAAATGTTAATTCTGTCAAAACATTACTAGGAAGTGATTGCAACATGGATTTAATGGACAATTTTAAGTGTTTATTTTGCAATTTAATAATAATAATGACATAATATGTTTTATAGGATATAACCAGTAAATGATGTATACACATATATACATACTTATTTATATACATACAGTATAAATACTATATATATATATATATATATATACATATACACAGTCTGGAATGGTGCACTTAATCTCCACATAATAAATGCCTGGGTGCTGGTAATAATCAGAACATAAACATACAAAAGGAACCGCACTCACAGGTCTTCTTTAGTGAAAAAACTTGGTAAGCAGTTATTTAGTGTATATTATGTAGAGATCTGTGTACTCTTCAATGCACTGGACAGCATATACTGTAGTACTTTTCTTGCCCTTTGGTATTGGCTCTTTTGGTTGTACTAGCTTCTGTCTCAGTGTGTTGCTTGGTTTGAAAAACACAGGAATGAACTGTTTGTAAAAAAAAAACTGCTAGGTCTTTCTGATTTTCCAGCTACATATGGGAGGACTATGTTATCACCTGTCATGCATCTCCCCTCTTTGTGTTGATCTAGTGTTTTTACTTGGCTTTGATGATGTTTTGACAAAACCCCATAATTGGTATACACAGGTTTTCTAAATTCAGTTGAGATGCTTGTATTCCTTTTCTAGGACACTGGTCGTTACTGTTTCAGTCCAATTCTGTAGAGTTCTGATAACCCCCAGTTTATGTTCCAGGGTGGTAAGAATCGAACAGCAAAAAGTTATAATTATTGGTAGATTTCCTGTATATTTCAATATTCAGGTTTCCCATGCTCTTTGATGTATATCACACAGTCCATAATTGCTAACTTGATGCCTTGCTTGATGTTCTTGTCCGCTGAGTTTATGTGTTTAGTGAAGATTGTTTTTTAATTTTAAACCAGGTGTCCTCTACATAGTGACTTAAAAGTGTTCAAGGCACTAATTTCCACTTCTTCTATATAAAGGTTCACTACAATGAGAGACGCAGGTGAACCTAAGGCACAGCCAAGGTTTTTGCCTATAAAAGACATCCTTATGCTTCTAATATATAGGTCCAGCAAAGAGAAAAATATTTTTATACTATTACATTCTATGCATATTTGTTAGTATCATTAAATACAAAAAAGTAAATAAAATAAGTAAATTACGTAATATTTGCTAACACTTTTTATGTGATCTTGGGTCTAACTTCCAGAAAATATCACATGAAATTTAGTTTTTCCTGTACAGACATTCTCAAGAAGCTGTGGGAGTTTTTTGGAGTGGAGTACTGTGATACCATAATGAGTAACAGATTTTAGTCTTTCATGCTAATTAAAATCTTATGAATGCAAATTACAAAACAAAAACAAATCTGTTCTACTTAAAATGAAGGCATATTTGAGATTTATGAATGCAATTAGAATTACAAAGAAACACACAGATGAATTGTAGTCAGTTTATCCTTAAAAGTTAGTAGTGTTCTGAATTGAACTGTGGCTACTGTGCATTATAAATGACCATCTTCTGGTAAGGTTTTTTGGTAATGCTAATTTATAAACCTGTTACACTAGTTTATTTATATTCAGTGAGTATAACCTTCCACAAAGTTCCACCTGATAAGTGTGAAATAATCACAGTTTTTCCAGTAGCTTACTCTGTTATAGTAATAGACTGTAAACTTATTGTGTAATAGCAACAAATTGTAAGCTCATCCCAATAATGTTTTGAAACACCAAGCACTTAATGTTTCAATTTCCAATGACTATATCCATTTGTGTTTATGCCTTGTAAAATACCGCATACATTTGTGGTGTTATTAAAAAAACTACATACACACATTCATATATACTAATTTGTACCATACTAATTTGACTTTTGAAATCAACAATTAGAAAAAAATACTTGAACAATGCACTTTGGCCTGTTGATTATGCAGAGAATCATAGAACCTTTGATGTTTATTTCCAATGCACAAAATGCCATGTAATTAAGAAATTTGCATGGATCCTACAAAAGGCAAATAATGCTGGTAGTGACTTTAGAAAGACTACAAGAGGATCAGGCCCAGATTTCACCCCTACGCTGATGGCTTCTAGCACGCGGCACCCCGCCTCCCTTGCAAGAGCATACCCCTGCATTCACCAGTGCTCCTAAGGTTTCAGTTGGGTGTAGGGTTGCCACCTTTTGAAAAAAATTTTACCGGCCGGCAGGGGGCGGGACAAAAGGGGGCGTGAAATAAAAGGGGGCGGAGCCACGCACAGCGATCGGCTGAAGACACGAGAAAGGTAAGTTTGCTTTGAATTTAAGGCAAGGCAAGGGCCATTTTTAAAGGGTATTACAAATTTACCGGCAGCTACATTGCCGGTAAATTTGTAATACCGGCCCCGGCCTTGGCTGGTGTTTTACCGGCTAGGCCGTTAAAATACCGGCCGGGTGGAAACCCTAGCTGGGTGGCATGCCGCCCCTAAAAACTTGCAGCCCTAGGCCCAGATGTTTGTGACCTCGACACAAATCTGGTACACAGACAACACTTCAATATCACCCTATTTCTCAGAACCTCCATGATATTGAAGGTTACACATTTCCCCATGAGAGGACAGAGCATTAAGAGATTATTAAATGTGTCTGTATTGCCCTTTCTAGGATGGTTCCATATTTTGCACTTCCTCTTTGGTATTGACAGTGCAACACTGCTCCACACTTGATAATGATCCACAGTACATTTGCAGCAAGTTCTGCTTTCTTCTTCTTCTCTCAGTTCTTTACATAATTTTTGATCATGCTGGGAGATGCCCATGGATGCTATTTATGTATGGTAGCAAATTCTAACATGAATACGTTTTATGATCCTTTTGGAAATATAATTTATATGAATAGAAATGAAATTGACAGTGGAGCCCAGCCATACAAAAGAGAAACTCTTTAAGATATGTCAACCAATTAGCTGCCCACAGATAGCCATACACACTTTAAATAAATCTGGAACATTATAATAGGAACAATTTTACCTATAAAATAATTAATTTTAAAAGGCTAAGTTTGGTTGTAACCATTTGTCAAAGCTGAAGATCAATACACTGGAATTAACTAAATCTGATTCCCGAAGGAAGAATCACATGGATACAATTTTCAGTTATTGATCTGCTATTTTTATAATGTGGTCTATTGAAGTGCTAAGAATTAATAGGTTTGTTTCTATTGTAGCTGTATTAATGCTATTAATATGGTTTTAAAGCAGGAGAAAACCCTCCCATTTTGCTTGTGTGTATTATTTTTAGAGATTATATAACTTTAACTAGTAATATGTAATAGCAGAGATTTCAAGGGGGTCACTTCAAAATGTGTGAGACCTTGACAATATTAGTGTGACTTGACCCAGCACCACCAGGCTTGCTGTCTGTCCTCCTTGCCCAAGCCTGCTAATGTCCCTAGAAACACTGCTGGACTGCCACTTTTTTTTTTATTTGCAAGGTCCATGCAACACCAATAAATATATTTGTCTGCCCTCTCAGCATGCAAGAACAGATGAGTGGAAATTACACCAAATGTGTAATACATGAAGGACTGTAATGCAATGTAGTAGTTTCTAAATTAATTTGTTGTGGTTTATGTTGGTTTTTTACATTATTGATGTCAAAGAGCTCCTGTCAAAGATGACTGATTGATTGAACAACATTTAGGGGGTTATTTATTTAAATCCAAAAATCTTGAAAAAATTTAAGAGGGAAAAAAACTCAAATTTTCCTAGATTTATTATACCCTAATGATGCAAAAAGCCCGAATCCAAAAATCCACCATTTCAGACCTGTCAAGGTCCTGTATAAGTCAATGGGAGAATCACCTAGCTGAATTTGAAGTTTTTGTGGTCTGCGGTGAAATAAAAATGGAGAAATTCAAGTAGAAAATAAAAAACATTCAAGCAATACGGGAAAAAGCCTGAAAATGTTGTGCAGTTCGGGTTTTTTAAAATTTTATCAAGTTTTTCCACAATCTGATTAAATCTACATTTTTTATCAATAAATAAGCTAAAATCCAGCGTGGGAGTCATTTTTTAAAATAAAATATAAAATAAATTTGGACTTTAGTAAATAACCCCCTTTATGAGTACGTAAATATTTGTGCGGGCACAATCTATTATCACCCTGGGAAGAAAAATCCTTTCCCAAAATAGGCAAAGGGCATGTAATTAACTCCAATAAAATAGCCAAAACAGAGTACAACTCCCGTGTAAAACTGAATCAAAAGGGAAGGCTTTGCGGTTTGGACCTTCGTCTTATCTATAAATCTATAGCAACTGTAACTAAGGACTCAGGAATAAATATACTTACTGCACAATTACTTATTGGTGGAGAGGCACACTCTTTAGTTTAGGCATAGGAAAATTGTGTTATCACAAAACTAATTCATATTTGATTGCTGGAAAATATTTTATTGACTAGATCAACATAAGACTAGCTTATATTTTTCACATGTGCTAGCATCTAAACATTAGATCATGATAAGTAATCTAGTTGATTGCTTTTTCCACATAACAATGATGGCAACTTGATTGGTTTGCGTTCTTGTACTAGAGGCTGCAGCCCCAAAGCTTGGTTCTAAGTGCTCTGCTGCTTAGAGAGAAATGAGATAAGAAATGCAGCTGTTGTACCTAGTTAAAGGCATCATATGACTGCTAATGTATTTGAAGTTGAAAATAACAATATACATTTTAGATTGCACACAACCTGTGTGGTGTATTAGTAGCTTTCTTCCTTGGGACTCTGAAGAGCCATTGTTGAAAAAGTCTTTGTCCCTGTGCAATGAGGAATAATGGCCTTGGTATAATGAGCTCCACCTTACTTTTCTATTTTGCCTGTGATCTCAGGCATGATAAATAAGAAGTTAATTATGTAGCATGGAATAAATTGGAAGGGCTTGTAGAGCTAAATTACATCCTCTTCTCCTACAACTGCTATTCAGTGAATAGGGAAACTGAGTTACTATGAAAACTGCTTATATCCAGCACTCGGATATGTTTATAAAAACATCAGGCTAAGCAAAGGCAGTGGCTGAATTTTTGATTATGCCAAGATGTTATATTCAATTAACAACCTTTGCCTACATATGACTTTTTCTAATCATTAACGTAATCCATTTGACTAAGAAGAAAGTAATCAAAATGTAAGTGCAGACACTTAAACCATACATGGAATGAGCTGCACATAAATACTGAAGGGCAAAACAGCTGCTGCTGTTGTTACATTGTATGTGAAAAACACCTGATTTAGTGGACAATGTACAGTAGGTCTGAGCTTTTATTTAGATAAGCTAAATCGGCTCTCCTAATCTTGTTTTGGGGGTGTGCTGAATGCATGCATATATCGGAGTATAGAAAACTATTGCTTTACATGGTCATTTCAAGCATTTGCAGCAACATCTTTAAGGGCCCTTACACACAGCGTTTGTTACGCAGGGGAGTGCAGGTAAGAAATGCCGTGTGTAAGGGCCCTAATAAAGACGTCCATACAACGTTAATGTACCCGCCCTATTCAAATTGACCTATGCCTAAGATCACTAGCAAATTTTCGCTAGGCACAAATGAACGCAAGCAAGTCTTTCCCATGAAATGCTCACACTGGAAAAGTAATGCTAGCAAAAAGTCACCATAGTTCGTCGTTCATGATGCAACTTTGCATATTAGTAAATTAGTGGTGCGAGGTTTGCGAAGCGGTCGCTGGAGAAAATTCACCAGTTAGTGAATCTGCCCCATTGTCTCTACAACCATGGTGGATCTGCTCTATCCCTGCAAATAGTTTTCATCTTTTTATTATTTGTAGCTTTTGCGTTACTTAGCTTTTTATTCAGCAGCTCTCCAGTTTGCAATATCAGCAATGTGGTTGCAAGGGTTTATATTACCCTAGCAATCATGCACTGATACGAGAATATGAATAGGGGAGGATCTGAATAGAAAGATGAGTAATAAACATTAGCAATAACAATACATTTGCTTTTTATAAGGAATCAGTAATGCCAATTTGAAAACTGCAGAAAGAGTCCGAAGAAAAAGGTGAATAATTATAAAACTATAAAAATCAAAACCAATTGAAAAGTTGCTTAGAATTGGCCATTCTATAACATACTGAAATTTAACTTAAAGGTTATTAAATATTATATTGATTTAGAGAATTTATATTACTATATGTAAAAAACAACTATTTCTTATATTACTAGAACAGAATAAATATCTAAATGAAATGAATAAAACAAAAGGGTAATTTAGTCAAGCTGTTTGTTGAGTGTCTTGAGATCTATTGATTGCCGACTAAAGGTCTACTGGTAGATCCTGATCTAGCTTTTGGACACCCCTGTTTTAGAATATAACACTAGAGAGCAAAGTATAAGGGCACATAATTCAACCCCATCATTTTAAACATGCCCTTATGCCTCACCATAGTTTTCATCATGGAGATCTAAAACAAATACAAGTATTCATTTGATTTCAGCAAAATACTTATCCTTAGGGGGCTATCAATGGCTACTGTTGCTCAAACCTAGCACATACAATATGTGAGCTTAGGCAGATCCTATCCTTGATGTCTGGTAGGTAAAGAGGACATAGCCACATATTGCAACAGGCACAGAATTGCCCATGCCGAGTATTAAAATTGTTTGTACCAATTCCTAATGATTTGTATCTATACAGTATATGTGCTGCTGTCCTGCTCTTATGTTATACCGTATGTCATATATTTGTAAAGCGTGTTTTACACACAGGGATCTAAAGTAATATTTTAAATAATTAATCTTAAACAAGTTTGAAGTATTCAAAGGGAATTAAGGAAAATGATTTGGAAGAGAGAGTTTTTTCTAAGATTACAAAGGTTTAGGATATAAACAAAGCTGGTGGCACTTCTTTCTAATTACCATTCGTGGGAGGAACATGTGAAAAGCAGGATGCACACCATGTGTCCTTCTGAGGCTGTATTCTAATTTGATCATTTTTTATTCTAGACAATATATATGTTGTGAATTTAGTTCATGTTTATACTACTGTTGATTCAAAATTTTAATGATGATTTTCATTTTCTCTATAGTAATAAAACAGTACCTTGTACTTGATCCCTACTAAAATATAATTAATCCTTAGTAGGGACAGGACAATCTGATTGGGTGTATTAGATGTTTAAATTATTTTTTAGTAGACATAAATGTATGGAGATCCAAACTATGGAATATCCAGAAAACCCCAGGTCCTGAGCATTCTGGATAACAGATCCCATACCTGTACTATATTTTCCATTATAATTCATTGTTTTTTCTCTACCACAACAGAATCTGATAGAATAGAATTCATTAGCTCACATAACTTATTAACCAACTATAAAAATTATAGCCTGCTGCTAACAAATAATTGTATTCATTTACTTCCAGTGGTATGACATAAGCTATTTTCCTAACCTAACGTAAAGGCTTGTGGAATGGGTTTCGGTATGCTGGCCCACAAAAGTGGAAAAATAATTAGCTTGACAGGAAGACCATCCAACTGTATCTTAATATTCTGGAATAACAGAAGATCAAAATATCAAAACAACATTCCACAGGAAATCACTATCAAAGCAAATATGTACAAAGTAATGCAGGACTAAATGCACACAAGTTATCATAAAGCTTTAGCTCAGGTCATGGTAAATTCCAAGTTTTTTACAGAAATGATTTGGTCCTGCAGCTAGAAGGGCACAGAAAAGGAAGGAATGCAGCATGGCGGGCGTCCCCTCTGCACCACTAGACCACCAGGGCATGTATTTTTTATTACATTACCCCCCTCTCTAGGGGGGCCACTGGACACCCAGGTTTCTCAGGAAACTTAAAAGTCCACTTTTAAGTGAAACTGCCTCCTGAGGTGATCTGCCCTAAGAGTTCCATTTAACAAGATATTGTAACTTACCTCGCACTAAGCGAGAATCAAGGAGCTCTTGGACAATGGATTCAGGTTGACCTTATATCAACACTGGGGTATGAAAGGATTGATGGCGAACCTGTGTGGCAGGTTTCAGGAGGGAAACATGAAATTAATTTGAAACCTTGAAATTATCAGGTAGTATGAGACGGACATAAGAAGGGTTAATTATGTCAATGATAGGATATGGACCAATAAACCTGGGCCCCAACTTGAGAGAGGGGACGTTAAGCTTAATGCTTTTAGTAGACAACCATACCGAGTCTCCTACCTGATGCTTAGGTGCCTTTCTACGAGACCTATCACCTGCTTTTTAGCTCCAGAAAGAGAGTTGTGCACCCCAGACCAAATCTTTGCAAACTGTTTGACAGAAGAATTGACAGAGGGTATAGGGGACATTGAACCAGAAAAAATTAAATTCTTTGGGATGTAAACCATAAACAATAAAGAATGGAGATCACCAGTTGAGGAGTGAGTTGCATTATTGTAAGCAAATTCTGCCCAGGGTAATAGTTCAGCCCATGAGGACTGGTTGACACATGACACCTTAAGAATTGTTCAAGGGACTGGTTAACAGATTCAGATGATTGAACAGAGGATAATAGTGTGGCAAGATCTGATCCCAGAGCTGCCACAATTAATTCACCAGGAATAATTGGAATACACTCACTAGATTCAGATGGATTAGACTCAAAACTTCTAGAGAGTGCATCTGCCTTTGTGTTTTTGGAACCAGGCCTAAAAGTAAAGGAAACACTGAATTGGGTGAAAAACAAGGCCCATCTGGCCTGTCTAGGATTCAAACGTCTAGCAGATTCAATATATAATAAATTTTTATGGTCAATAAAGACCGTTATCACATGCTTAGCCCCCTCCAAGAGATGATGCCATTCCTCAAAGGCCCATTTAACAGCCAACAATTCTCTATTCCCAGTGTCATAATTAGCCTCAGCAGGCTAAAATTGTTTAGAGAGAAAAGCACAAGGATGGACCTTGTTGGTTGTTAGATGCCTTTGATAAACAACTGTCCCATCCCCAACTTCTGAGGCATCAACCTCCACAATGAATGGAAGAGAGGTGTCAGAGTGACAAAGAATGAGGGCAGCATTGGGAGGCCAAATACTCGGATCTGCACACTTCTTTGTTAAATCAGTGATAGGGGCTACTATCAGCGAGAAGTTTTTTATAAATTGGCAGTAATAGTTGGCGAACCCTAGAAACCTTTGGATCGCCTGTAAGGAAAGAGGCTGGGCCCAGTCTAACACCGCTGTAACTTTCCCAGGATCCACTTCTAGACCTTTACTGGAGATATTAAACCCAAAAAATTTGACATGCAAAACCTCAAAAATGCACTTTTCAAGTTTAGCATAAAGGTTATTCTCCCTTAGCCTGAGTAACACCTCCTTAACGTGTTTACAGTGATTATTCAGATTAGAAGAAAAGATTAGCATATCGTCTAGATAGACAACTAAGAATAACCCCAACAGATCCCGGAATATGTCATTCACAAACTCCTGGAACACTGCGAGTGTAATACAAAGACCGAATGGCATTACCAGGTATTCGTAGTGGCCGTCCCTGGTGTTAAAAGCCATTTTCCACTCATCCCCTTCCCTGATACGGATGAGGATATAAGCACCTCTAAGATCAAGCTTGGAAAAATATTGGCATCTTTAACTTGATCAAATAGTTCAGAAATTAGAGGAAGGGGGTAACGATTTTTAATGGTGATTTTGTTTAAACCTCTGTAGTCTATACATGGACGAAGACCACCGTCTTTTTTCGCAACAATAAAGAAACCTGCACCAGCAGGGGAACTAGAGGGTCTAATGAAACCTCTCTCTATGTTTTCCTGGATATATTCTCTCATTGCCTCGGCTTCAGGCAAGGAAAGAGGGTAAGTACTACCACAAGGGGGAGTAGACCCAGGGATAAGGTCACTTGGACAATCATACTGTCTATGTGGGGGTAAGGTCTGTGTGGCTTTCTTAGAAAAAACATCTGAGAACTCTGCATATGCCGCAGCCCTCAAGGGAAGATACTGCCACCACCGGAGGAATACATGAATTCTTACATTTAGAACCCCATTGAAGAACCTCCCCTGTTACCCAATCAATATGTGGGTTGTGTGTTTGAAGCCAAGGTAATCCTAAGATTAGAGGAGAGGAAGCACCTTCAATAATAAAAAAAAGCTAACTCCTCACAGTAAAAGTTATTAGAACACATGGATAAAACCATAGTCTTTTTGGTTACCAGAACTGTGCCCAGAGGTTTTTTGTCCACCGTCAAAATTCTCATAGGAGACTTTAAAGAGGTTAAAGGGATATTAAATCTTACTGCAAAGGCAGCATCCAGGAAATTCCCCTCTGCCCCAGAATCCACAAAAGAGGTGACCTTAACAGAGCCCGTAGGCCAGATTAAGTTAACAGGTATAAAAATCCTAGAGGTAGACTGGGGAGAGGAAACTTCTTTACCCAAATGGAGCTCCCCTTCTCCATTTAGGCTTGGAAGTTTCCCGGCCTCTTAGGACATTGATTTAAAAAATGACCTTTTTCCTCACAGTAAATACATAACCCTTGAGACCGCCTATGAGCCTTTTCCTCAGGAGTTAGATGAGAAATGCCCAATTGCATGGGTTCCTCCTGAGGTAGAGGCGTAGAGGGAATAGAAGGCTTGATATTGGTAACCATATTTGGAAAAGAAGTTTTGACATTGGTAATACCAGTATGAAAGGAAGTACCCCCTCACCCATTCTTTCCCTCTGCCTTCTATGTACCTGGATGGCTAGAGACATGAGGTCATCCAAGCTGGTAGATAGGGTGTAGACTGTCCTTGACAGAGTCAGATAGCCCAATACATAATTGGCTATGAAGAGCCATGTTGTTCCATCTGGTTTCTACAGCCCACCGGCGGACCTCAGTGCAATACACCTCCGCATCCTGTTTTCCCTGGCATAATTTACAAATCGCTGAGTCGGCTGTAGAGGCACGATCCAGATCATCGTACAGTACCGCCATGGTATTAAAGAATGTTTCTAGGGAAAAGCGGGCAGGATCAGTGGAGGGTAATCTTAGGGCCCAAATTTGGGGGATCACCCTGCAACAGGGTCATAACAAATCTTACTTTTGCCTCACCAGTAGGAAAAGGTTGAGGGAAAAAGCTAAGGTAAAGTTTGCATGCCTCTTTAAATACAAAAAAATTGGATTTATCCCAATTAAACTTTTGGGGAAGGCAATTTTGGTTTCATGGGTTTTATTAATGTTACCCAACATGGCAGGAGAACCCATTGGAACGGCCACAGGAGGAGTGACAACTGGACCTGGAGGTTGAAAATATCCAGTCGTCAGGTCAGATTGTGAAAACCTTGCATCACGTATTCTTGCTTCTGCTCATGTTCTTTCAAGCACTGTAAAAGAGTGGTGAGTAGCGCATCAGTGGTGGAACGGGCAGCGGCAGCAGCGGCTTGACCTTCTTTATTCATGGCCCGTGATAATGTAATGGTTGGCACCCTAATTCTAGAACCTATTCAAAGCACCCTGGTCTAGGCTTGTGTTTCTGCCTATAACAGCCGCTTTTCACCTTGGGAGGAGCCCTCGGCTAATCAGATGCCGCCAGGTCATAATACGAAAGGTGCAAGGAGAGGGGTTCTAGATAAGCAAAGGGGCACAACTGTAATTGCAGAAAGTCGTGGTACAAGGCGTAAAACAGATTCGTAGTAAAATCAGGCCGGCTCGAGGCAGGCACAATGCAGCCATGATGCCAACATTTGTAATTGCAGTTACCAGGGGGAGATTCAATTAACGCAGTAAGGACAAATGTGTCAAAACTGCTTGAATGGGTGGTAATTGCATTAAGGTGGCCATACACGTAGAGATCCGCTCGTTTGGCGATGTTGCCAAACGAGCGGATCTCTCTCTCCCCGATATGCCCACCTTGAGGTGGGCGATATCGGGCTGATCCGATCGTGGGCCCTAGGGCCCAACGTTCGGATCAGTACGGGCGGTCGGATCGCGGGCCGCATCAACGAACAGATGCGGCCGCGATCCGACGGGATTTTTAATCCTGCCCGATCGACATCTGGCCGACTTTCGGCCAGATATCGATCGGGAAAGCCCGTCGGAGGGCCCCCCACACGGGCCGATATACTGCCGACACAGTCTGTCGGCAGCTTTTATCTGCCCGTGTATGGCCACCTTTACACTGACATTTTGCATAAGTTCAGTAGTAAAAGGAGAAAGGTGTGGCACCAATCCCAACTTTTCAGAAGAAGTGAATGCTGATGCAAGTATTTTTAATGAGTGAAGTTTTTTTGCACAACTAATCAAGCGCAACTGTGTTTGTGGTCATAATGACCTTGAGTGCCATACATTTTGAGTGACATTCATGGTAATTTACTATCCCAATCAGTTGTGACTGCAATTTAGCTGGAATCATGGGGGAAATGCTTAACTGTACAAAACACTGTGATTGCATCCAATATTGCACTGCACCCAGGGGTCATTGTGAAAGGTAAATGATCCCTCTTGTCAACCTCCAATAACAAAATGTAACTGTAAACTGTAATATTGCCCCTGTTAGATTGTACTGGCCCATGATTCTTCCAAAAAGAACCACAGAGTGATCCTCTATTTGCGTTCTTCTTCTTTACATGGGTGTGCATGCACAGTAGAGTAAAAGCAGAACTTTAACAAAAAAGCCGGCTATATCACTCATCTACATCTGCCTCGGGTATTTGAAGAAAGAGTAGAAAAGAGGATCACTCTCTGGTACTTGGAACCCTGGGCTGATGCAATTTTTGCTGGTAGGAGCACCGTGCTAGGGTATCAGGTAAGTAAAAACAATTACTTGTTTTCTTAGCCTTTAATATCTGGCATTTTAGTTGATTTTGTAGACCTACATAATTTACACATGAATGAAAAGATATTGGACCTTTACCCAGCACTACTTAAAAATATGGCATTCATTTTATACTAAGTTTTGCATTTTTTGCATGCATATATTGTAATTATTCTTTAACATGCTTTAGAAAATAACATAATGGGGCTGATTTATCAAGGGTCGAATTTCAAAGTTAAAAAACTTCAAAATTTGACCATCTAATTTTTTTTAAACGCACCAGGTCTGTTTTAATTCGATTTAATTCAAATCATTCGAATCGTTTGAATCATTCGATTTGAACGATTATCACCAAAGAAATTTGAATTTCAAAAATATTCAAAAACACTCCTTAAAGGCTCTAGGCAGTCCCCCATAGGTTAAAACAGAAATTTGGCAGGTTTAAGGTGGCAAGGGGTCGAATTCGAATTTTTTAAATAGACAGTACTTCGAATTTTTTTCAATTTGAATTGGCATTTGACCTATGACTTTGAAATTCTATTTTTTAATTCAAAATTTCCCTTGATAAATTTGCCCCAGTATGTTCTAGAACAGTGATCCCCAACCAGTAGCTCGCGAGCAATATGTTGCTCTCCAACCCCTTGGATGTTGCTCCCAGTGGCCTCAAAGCAGGTGCTTATTTTTGAATTAATGGCTTAGAGGCAAGTTTTGGTTGCATAAAAACCAACTGTACTGCCAAATATTCTCTCCTGTAGGCTGCCAGTCCATATAGGGGTTACCAAAAAGCCAATCAGAGCTCTTATTTGACATCCACATGGACTTTTTCATGCTTGTGTTGCTCTCCAACTCTTTTTTAAATTTAAATGTGGCTCACCAGCAAAAAAGGTTGGGGACCCCTGTTCTAGAAGAAGCAATTTTGAGCAACTTTTCCTTTGAGTTGTATAATTTTTTTTATTTATTAGTGGTCCTATGTGTTTTTTTTTCATAGATCGTAATATTAATGTTAAATGCGCCTTAGAAATGTGATGTTACTCGTGAAATATGTGCTTGTTTGCTAATAGTATTTTATCAAAATAACATTTACTATAGATTTACTTAAGGTCGAATTGATTCGAAGTGAAAATGCGAATTTGAATTTAATCTTGGGCTTAGTCGACTATCGACTTATCGACTTAGTCGATTGATTGTCCTAGTATTGGCCCTTTAAAAAAAATTTGATATAGCAATTCAGCAGATTAAACCTACCGAATTGCCATAGAACCCTATGGGAAGCTCCCATAAGTTTTTTTGACCGAATAAAAAAATTCGATTGAACGCTTAAAATAGTTTGAATCGATTGATCGAACAAACCATTTTACCGATCGATCGAATTTTTAATATTCGATCTTTCGAAAAATCGAATTGCGTTAAAACCCCTCAAATTCGAAATTCTAATTTGAGGGGTTTTTAATTCGACCTAAATTCGAGAGTCCAATTCGAGGGTTAAAAAACCCTTGAAATTCGACCCTTAGTAAATCTGCCCCTTAGTGTATTTAAAATAGTAATTTATTGTCTGTTTTTGAATATTTTAATTAAAAAGTTAGTAGAACAAACTGACTTATTTTTATTTTTTGCCACTCTCTGTAAGCTAATGACAAGCTAAGTGATTATTAAGATGAAGCTACACATTCTGGGGGGTCTCACATTGGTTGATAATTGTACTTTTTGGTGGTAGGATAGTTTCCCTTAATCTTTTTAAAAGTGTATGTTGTCCCAGAAGAGGAAGGTACAAAATGGCATTAACTAAATCTTTATGTTTTATACTTTGCTCCAGGGATTTGCACTTACTGAATCTTGTGTGTTGACAATAATGAGTAAGGAATTGCTTTTCTGAAACTTGTGATGCAGAGCAAAGTAAAGTAAATACAAAGTCATCAGAAAGGAATGAGGTTGTGGACAATAAAAAAAAAACTTTGGAAAAAGTAAGGAATGATGTAGTGCAAAATGTTGATGAAGGAACTCTGACAAAAATGTGTTTATTCATCTTGTCCTATATTTTTAAAAGTCAGACATAATACTTAGTAAATCAAAGTCCCTGCAATACAATATTTTCAATTAAACCTAGGGAATTAAGAGACACTTCAGATAAGCAGTTTTACATTTTACTCATCTGTATTGCAAAGTAGCCAAAACATTTTTAACAAAGCTCAGTTTCCAGACACAATGTATTAAATAACCTGTGATCTGGCAAGAAGAAATGCATTCCTTTGGGAGTCAGCTAAGGTAATGGAAGCTTATCTTCCCTGAAAAAGCTGATCTATTTAACAAAACTGTTTTCCTCCAAAGATGCAGACAGAAACAGATTAACACATTGGATATTAACTATATATATATTTATATACTATTTTTACAATATTTATCTTAGGATGTGTTGTTTCATTTAGCAGTCACAGAGGCATTACTTGTAGAGAAATACAGGACTTTCCAAAGTAAATAATGTATTTCCATCAAAAACTTAGTGTTGCATTTAGAAAGTATTATATTTAGTTCACCGACAAACATATATTAATACTTGTTGGATGTCTAATTTGAAGTTAACAGGGCACAGTCAAAAAAGCATTAGGCCATCAAACTAACCATTTTTGGCCATGGCTTGCATAAAACATTCCAATTACTGCCTCCTGCTTGAGTCATTTTGTTATACCAATTAAAACTGTTAACTAATTCCTGCTCCCTTAACCTATACTGTTTACATTTTACTGTTAACATGCCCATGTTGTCAGTTGATGGACTAATAAGATAAGAAATGTAAAATATTAGGTTCTCACTTAACACTTAGGGGCAGATTTACTAAGGGTCGAATTCGAAGGTTAATTAACCTTCAAATTCGACCATCAAATTTTTATCTAATTAAAACCCCTCAAATTCAAATTTTGAATTCGAGGGGTTTTAACGCAATTGAATTTATCGAATATGAAAAATTTGATTGATCGATAACATTTTTTATATTCGATCATTTGATAAATCACAATTTTTTTTGCGCTATAGAAATGCATGTTAATAATAATAATAATAATAATAAAATCATCAGCGTGCATAACTGTTCACCCCCCCTAAAGTCAGTACTTTGTAGAGTGTCCTTTTGCAGCAGTTATAGCTGCAAGTCACTTTGGGTAAATTTTTGAACTTGCCACATCTTGCCACTGGGATTTTTGCCCATTCCTTAAGGCAAAACTGCTCCAGCATGTTGGAAGATTTTCATTTGTGAACAGTAATCTTCAAGTCTGACCACATATTCTCAATTTGATTGAAGTCTGGACTTTGACTAGGCCATTCCAGCACATTTAAATGTTTCCCCTTAAACCACTCGAGTGTTGCTTTAGCAAGATCTCAAATCATAGGGAGACTGACACAGGTTTTGCTCAAGAATATCCCTGTATTTAGCACCATCCATCTTTCCCTTAACTTGGACTAGTTTACAAGTCCCTGCTGCTGGTGTTCTTGGGGTGATGGGATGTGTTGGGTTTGCACCAGACATAGCATTTTAATTGGTGGCTGAAAAGTTCGGTTTTTGTCTCATCTGACCAGAGCACCTTCCTTAATACATTTGGGGAGTCACCCACATGCATTTTGGCAAACTCAGAAGATGCCTTCTTATTTTTAACTTTAAGTAATAGTTTTTTCTGGCCACTCTTCCACAAAGCCCAGCTCTATGGAATGTAAGGCTTATTGTGGTCCTATGGACAACTACTCCTTCAGGAGTGCTGCCTCTCTGATTAATGCCCTCCTTGCCCCTTCTGTGAGTTTTGGTGGGCGGCCCTCATTTCGCAGGTTTGTTGTGGTACCATGTCAGAAAAGGTATTGACATATCATGTCACACTTAGATTGCACACAGTTGGACTTCACTTTACTAATTATGGGACTTTAGAAGGTAATTGGTTGCACCAGGATGTTTTAGGGCCTTCGTGGCAAAGGGGGTAAATACATGTATAATAACTACTCACCCTGGTGGTCCAGAGGTGCGGCAGGGAAGCTCCTCTTCCCCTACTTGCCTGCTTCTTAGTGCGCACGTCCTCTATTTAAACGAGCATTTGCGCTGGCGTGATTACATCAGCGTGCAATGGCATGAAATTTAAAAATATTTACAGGGACATTTTGGATTTTTTCTTTGCCCGTTATAGGAATTTGTTCCTGGTGCTTTTGTGTATTGAGCTATTTGTATTTTCTCATTCCTGTTGTGACCCCTGCCTGGCTTTTGACGATTCTGACATCCTGTATCCTGACACCTTGCCTGTTTATCGACTCTGATTCTGCTTAATCCTCTGATTGATCTCCTGGTTTGACCCTTGCCTGCCTGACTTCATTTGTACTCCGCCTGCCCCGACCTGGCCTGATCTGACTACGAATTCTCTCTACGCCTTGTACTGCGACCTTCTGCCCAAAAAGACTTTGTATAATAGTTGTGCCCCTTAGCCTGTTCAGAACCCCTCGCTTCTCACCTCTCTTAATAAGACTTGGCTCCTCCTGAGGTGAAAGGCGGCTGTTATAGGCGGAAGCAAGAGCCGCAAACAGGGTGCTTAGTATCGGTTGTAAATTTAGGGTTACAACCATTACATTATAATGGGCAATCGAGGAAGAAGGTTTCGCCGCTGCTGCCGTTGCTCCTTCCACTACAGAAGCACTTCTTACTACCTTGCTACAGCGCTTGGAGGATCATGAGTGGAAGCAAGACTATCTGATGCAAGGCTTCCATAATCTGACACGCAGATTGGACACTTCAGTCACCTAGTCCTGTAGTCGTTCCTCCTGTGGCCGTTCAAGCGGGTTCTTCTGCCATGACGAGTAATATTCTCAAAACCCATGAACCCAAAATCTCTTTCCCTGACAAATTCAGTGGGGATAGAACCAATCTTTTTGTATTCCAGGAGGCATGCAAATTATACCTCAGCTTCTTTCCTCAATCTTTCGCCACAGGTGAGGAAAAAGTGTGGTTTGTAATGACCCTGTTATAGGGTTATCCCCAAATTTGGGCCCTTAGACTACCCTCCACTGATCCTGCCCGCTTTTCCCTAGAAACTTTATTTAAAAACATGGATATACTCTATAATGACCCAGATTGTGCTTCTTCAGCCGACACCTTGATTCGTAAATTATGCAAGGGAAAGCGGGACACCAAGGTGTAATGCACTATATTGCACTATATATTATATTGTTCTGCCGTAGAAACCGGTTGGAACGACATGGCTCTTAGAAGCCAGTTCCGTATAGGGCTCTCAGACTCTGTCGAAGACAGTCTTGTAAATTATCCTCTATATACCAACCCAGATGATCTCATGTCTCTAGACATCCAGGTAGATAAAAGACAGAGAGAGAGAGAAGGGTTGAGAGGGGTACTTCCTTTCATACTGCTACAATGTAAAAACCTCTTTTTCAAATGTGGCTCCCAATATCAAGCCTCCTAGTCCTTCTGTGCCTTTACCTCAGGAGGAACCCATGCAACTAGGCATATCCCATCTAACTCCTGAGGAAAAGGCCCGCAGGCAATCCCAAGGTTTTGCATTTACTGTGGGAAGAAGGGTAATTTCCTAAATCAATGTCCTAAGCGGCCAGGAAACTTCCAAGCCTAAATGGAGAAGGGGAGCTCCATTTGGGTAAAGAAGTTTCCTCTCCCCAGTCGACCTATAGGATTTTGATACCGATTAAGTTAACCTGGCCTACAGGCTCTGTCAAGGTGTCCGCTTTTGTGGATTCTGGGGCGGAAGGGAATTATTTGGATGTTGCCTTCGCGGCAAAATTTTGTATTCCTCTAACCCATCTAAACCCTCCTATGAGGATATTAGCAGTCGATAACAGGCCCGGATTTGTGGAGAGGCCACCTAGGCCCAGTCCTAGGGTGGCAAGATTTTAGGGGGCGGAACCACACCCACATTGGTTCAGAAATTTTAATTTCCCATGTGCCAATTTGCAATGCTCCATCCCGATGATGAAAATTAAAGCAAATAAAAGGGAGGGGAGAGGGGCGACAAGCGACAGTGGGCCTAGGGGCTCCCACTAAGTAAATTTGGCCTTGGTCGATAAAAAAACCCTTAGGGTCAGGTTTGGTGATCAAAAAGACTGAGGTCTTATCTTTGTGCTCTAATAACTTGCACTGTGAGAAATTAATCTTTCATATTATTGAGGGTGCTTCCTCTCCTCTAATCTTGGAATTACCTTGGTTGCAAGCACACAACCCACATATTGACTAGGTAACTGGGGAGGTTCTTCGATGGGGTTTAAAATACATGGGGTCTTGCATCCCTCCGGTGGTAGCAACTACAGCTCTAGAGGGTTTACCTGCAATTTACAACGATTTTGCAGATGTCTTTTCTAAGAAAGCCGCTGAGACTTTACCCCCAGTATGACTGTCTAATAGACCTCATCCCTGGGTCTACTCCTCCTCGAGGTAGAACATATCCTCTCTCCTTGCTTGAAGCCCAGGCAATGAAAGAGTATACGTATTCAGGAAAACCTTGAGCGAGGTTTCATTAGACCCTCTACTTTTTCTGCTGGTGCAGGTTTCTTTTTGGTTGGGAAAAAAGATGTAGTCTTCGCACTTGTATAGATTACAGGGGTCTTAATAAGATCACCATAAAGAATCGATATCCCTCCTTCCTCTGATTACTGAATTGTTTGAGCAGGTTAAAAATGCCAAAATTTTATTCTAAGCTTGATCTTAGGGGTGCTTATAACCTCATCCATATCAGGGAAGGGGATGAATGGAAAATGGCCTTTAACACCAGGGATGGCCACTACGAATACCTTGTCATGCCATTTGGTCTTTGTAACATGCCCGCAGTGTTCCAGGAATTTGTTAACAACATCTTCCGGGACCTGCTGTGGTTATTCATAGTGGACGACATTCTAATTTTTTTCCTCTAACTTGTCTGACCATCGCAAACATGTCTGGAAAGTATTGCTAAGATTAAGGAGGAATAACCTCTTTGCAAAACTTGAAAAATGCATTTTTGAGGTTTCTTCAGTTCAGTTCTTGGGGTTTAACATCTCTAATAAGGGTTTGGAAATGGATCCTGGGAAGGTTAAAACTGTTCTAGAGTGGGTCCAGGCCCCAGAGGTTTTTGGAGTTCACTAATTATTACCGGCAGTTTATTAAAAACTTTCCTATATATATACATAGGCTTACTTATCATATAAGTGCATATTATATGTAGTACGGTCTAATACGCTATCATGGAAATGTGCATATTAATAAAAGGTGCATCACCCATGTCAAAGTGCTTATTTGTGTGTGTCCATACATAAATGGTTATTTAATCACAAACCATTCTCCCAACAACAGGGAGAAACACCATGTTTACTTACCCCCAGGGGGAGTGAGCGTGAGGATCAAATGTCGCCCATATCGCCCCATGAATGCAGCAGCAGACCAGTAAACAGTAAACTGGATTATACCTCTTTCCATCGAAGGGGTATATTTATCAAAGAGTGATAAAAGTTAAGAGTGAAGTTCTGCCACTAGAGTGAAATCCCGCCACTCTCCATTCATTTCTGTGGGATTTTTAAAGGCATATTCATCAAAGGGTGAACTTTCACTTCACACATTTTTAAATACACCTTGCAAAATCCCATAGAATTGAATTTCACTCAAGTGGTGGAACTTCACTCTTTGCTAAATTTACCCCTGACAACTGTGTTTACTCTTTTTAAATCACCATCACTACACAAACTACCCAAATGACCCTGATCAAACATTTACATACCTGGGTGATTTGGTCTGAAAAGAATTGTCAAAGGATCTGTGGGAAAAGGTAGTTGAACTCTATAAAAAAGGAAAGGGATATAAGAAAATGGAACTGAGAATGCCAATCAGCAGTGTTCAAGCTCTAATTAATAAGTGGAAAATTAGGGGTTCTGTTGAAACCAAACCAAATAAAACTAAAATCAGCCACAACTGCCAGAAGAATTGTACAGGATGCAAGGAAAAACCCACCAATAACTTAGGGTGAAATACAGGACTGGTGTGGTGTGGCTGTTTCAAGAGGCACTTGGAGAAAGATAGGCTGCATGCTAAAGTTGCCAGAAGAAAGCCATTACTACAGAAATGCCACAAAGTATCCCACTTACAATATGCCAAACATCACAGAGACAAGCCTCAAACCTTCAGGCACAAAATCATTTGGAGTGATGAGACTAAAATGTAACTTTTTGGCCACAACCATAAACGCTACATTTGGAGAGGAGTCAACAAGGCCTATGACGAAAGCTACACTATTCCTACTGTGAAACATGGTGGTGGATCGCTGATGTTTTGGGGATGTGTGAGCTGCAAAGGCACAGGAAATTTGGTCAGTATTGATGGAAAAAGGAATGCAGTAAGCTATCAAAAAATACTGGAGGAAAATTTGCACTCATCAGCCCAGAAGCTGTGCATGGGACATACTTGGACATTCCAACATGACAATGATCCAAAACACAAGGCGAAGTCGACCTGTCATTGGCTACAGCAAAATAAAGTGAAGGTTCTTGTGACAAACAGTTTCCCTTGTGGTCTAGTGCCAGTGGCGTAACTACAAGGGGTGCAGGGGGTGCAATGCACCAGGGCCCCCACCCAATTGGGGCCCATCAGAGCCACAAAAATGGTTATGGCAGGTGGTTATCAGGGGGAGATTTTACAGCACACATGCACATGCATGAACACTCAAACATGTGATTTATATGTACCGGGGCCCACCAGGGAGTAGTTACGCCACTGCTAGTGGCTTACCCCCATGCACGCGGGAGCACCCGCCATGCCTCCAGCAGGGACGCTCACCACGTGCATCCTTTCTCCTCTGCTGCTGCTATCGCTATGGCGAGCGCGCCGGCGCACTTCCGGGTTTATGCTCCGGCGTGATGTTCATCTGTTATTGATCCTTGCTTTGCCTGACTATTCTGATTCTCTCCATCCCTGACCTTTGCCTGTTTGTGACTACTCTGAGACTATCGTGCCCCTGCGCTAGCCAGAACTCTTAGCTTTGCACCTCTCGTTAAGTCCAGGTGGCATCTGATGAAGCCGAGCTGAGACCAGGGTGCTTAGCAACTGTTCTGGTATTGGGTGCCGTTCATGACAGTTCTGGAGTGGCCATCTCAGTCTCTTCACCTCAATATCATTGAGCCACTCTGGGGAGACCTCAAATGTGCAGTTCATGCAAGACAGCCCAAATATTTACAAGAACTGGAGGCTTTTTTTCCAGGAAGAATGGGCAGCTTTTCCATCTGAGAAGATAAAGAGCCTCATCCACAACTACCACAAAAGACGTGAGGCTGTCATTGATGTTAAAGGAGGGTATATACATTTTTGATCAGGGTCTTTTCGGTAGTTTATGTAGTAATTATGATTAAAAAAGAGTAAACACAGTTGTCTG
Organism: Xenopus borealis; assembly: GCA_024363595.1. Classification (NCBI taxonomy): domain Eukaryota; kingdom Metazoa; phylum Chordata; class Amphibia; order Anura; family Pipidae; genus Xenopus; species Xenopus borealis. Next base: position 64,019,784 of record CM044435.1, read on the forward strand.
ACAATAAATCATTTATATTCTCTGAAACATAGTTAATAAATCATAAATTCTGCCAGAGTATGTAAACTTATGATCACAACTATATATATATCTATATTTATATATAGATTTAATGGAGGGTGCTATATACAGTGTATATATATATATATATATATATATATATATATATATATA
>CM044435.1:64020121-64037601 GCA_024363595.1 Xenopus borealis
TATATATATATTGTATATAGCACCCTCCATTAAATGGAGCTTATTAAGGATGAGAGATTCCAAGATCAGGGAACCACACAGCTACAACTCTTTCTGTAATGTTATCCTTTCAGCATACTGCATCTGGCACTGAAATTTCAAAAACCTTGCCAGCATCCAGTGCTGTTCATTCTAGAGGTCCTTGTCGCAAATACGTTTTTTTAGTTATTATTTGGACTAATTCAAAGATGCTTTATTTTATTTATTTATTTAAAATATTTATGTAATAAAATATATCATCCATATGCACATGAAAACTCCAATGGCATCAGACACATATGTCCTATGTATTCTTTGCTTCCTGTCACACTAAGTTTATTTTTACACTATTGAAAAATTAACAGGGTCTTGGTTATTCCCACAATACCAGTCAAATTTGTCAAGATGATCATATAATTTGCCCCAAATCATTTTCTAAAATCTTTAGAAACATTATCCTTTCTTTAGTTTATTGTCCTATTGACATTGAATTGTATTTATGCATTCTTCAAAAAACAGAATATCTGCCACTGGAAACTGTCTTAAGTCAGTAAGATGTTTTTCTGCAAAAATAATGCTGCCACATAGGTACTGTATGCATATGTTATGCTAGTAGCTGCAGCAGTGTTCTGCATATGGCTTTGGGTACTGGCTCTTTCCCAGGTGAAATGAATAAGATGACGCAGGAGGATTAAATGCAGAACATCAAATGACCCAGATGAACAATGGAGGCAGAGTCATATTGTGGGAAAGTTTATTATGCTCGGGGACAAGTGAAAGCACAATACGATAACATACGTAACCTTTACATAAATATTCTGCCCCAAGCAATAATGCTGAGTTAACAGGTTAAACACTTTATGCTAAAGGAACATACAGGCAAAGCTAACTGAGTGGACTAGTGAGAAATTGAGTCAATGCTTACTATTTAAATTTTACTGTGATATGCAAACCCCATCTGAGAAGATTAACAAGAAATATATATATCTGGAAAACCCTAGGTCCCAAGCATTCTGGATAACAGGTCCCATATCAATATTCATTTTAAAAGGTAAATAGTATGCCAAGTTGTTTTAAAGGGGAGTGAAAACTAATTCAGCCAAGAGCTAAACATTATGAGGTTTGAGGTGACGCTAAATGTAAAGTATAAATGAGTTCATATACTAATATAGGCAATATAGGCACTGTTTTGAGCTACTGCAGAATCCTATAGCAACAAAACCAACATTTACTTTTTATTTGATACATAAAACTTGCTGAATGTTTGGCATGGCTTTTGTTCTGGTGTGATTACATAAATATGTCCTATATTTAGTTTATTTATAATTGCAAACAGAAAATGCAAGGGAGGTGTAGATTTTTGTGGGAGTAAGGTTGTTTACATTTTGCCACTGCTCTACATATACCCCAAACCAGCATTAGATGCCATGCAAGCCCTTTCCATGGCAGGTCAAATTACAGTATACAATTAATATTTAGTATGTAAAAATAATTTAATAGACAATGATTCAATGTTTCTATGTAACCTACAAGAGTTACCAAAGTTTGTAAAGAACTAGGGAATAAAACAGCTTTATGATTTGGTGCTGAAATGCTAAATGGCTTACTGTTATATGTCCTGATTTTGCCAAGCACAAAGACCTTAGGCAGAGTGTTCTGTTGCTGTACATAATTGAGATTTCTTCAAAATAGACTGTCTAGGTGTCTGAAAGTGTAATGTTTTCCTAATTTCTCTTAAATACTGCTTATTATAGGTACAGTACATTTTGTACTGTATATTCAATGTAATAGCAAGAACTTCTGAGATGTATTTTCCATTCTCTTAATACATGTTCTGAAATGTAACACTTACAGGCAGCAGGGTGACTTAAGGATAAAGCTTACTCAATGTATACTTTAAAAATAAATGTGATTCTGTACTAGTCTGGCCTTATGCTTGAAGTAAAGAAAATATACAGGAGCCTGTCTCTGTCCTTGGCTAAACCATGTGGTCCTTAAAAGGGAAATACACATTTTCTTTATCTTTGGTTCCAACTATTCTAGTAGAATAACATTTTTCTAAGCAATGCTGATTACTCCAACAAACAGACCTGTCTGCCTAAAATATATTTCTTTAACATATTGGTTAGCAAGACTTGGGTGGTAAATACTGTATATACAAATATTTCTATTATTTTTTTTATAGAATATGAGTTGCCTCTATACTGTTGGTGTATTCATTGGTGTGGGCATTCTGTCTATTAAGCAGCGGTCTATTCTGTCTATTCTGTCTATTAAGCTTTGAGCTAAGATATCTAGAAAGTGGTGTTAGAGATGTGGCATTGAGCATTGCACCTAGCAGGTGGCAGTGGTGTATAGTGTATAACCAAGGTATGCTAGGCTAGATGAGGATAGGTGTCTCTAAAAGTAAAATTACACTGGGGATGTTGATCAGATTTGTTTGTCTGATTTTATCTTGCCGTGCAACTGCACGAAACACCATGCGACTGCACAATATTTTTAATATCCTAAGAAATCTGATCCCCCTATAGCTAGAATGTATAGGCCAGATTCAGTTCAGTGAGAAAAAGTTATCTCATAGCTTATCATGTGAAAACTCATTGGCGAGATTCAGTTTGAGGAGAAAAAATGTTCTCCTAATTCAGTTCCAGTTTTTTCCATAAACAGTTACAGTAGATATGATTTTCTGAACTGAATTGCATCTCAGATTGAATCAGTCCCATCATATTTTGGACCATGCGACTACATCTGACTTGTAGGATGTGATCTATCAATCTGACACAATCCTACAAAATCTTCTTTGTAGTCTAATCCTAAAGGAAGGTGTTTTAAAGGACAAAGAAAAAGCTCTATTGACTGACGAGTGCCAAAATGTCCAGCAACCCCATGTGAATGGAATCACTGGGGGTCATTTATGAAGGCTGGGCAAATTTGCCCATGGGCAGTAACCCATGGCAACCAATCAAAGTGCTGCATTCATCGTTCTATTTACAGCTGGCTTTAAAGAGCTATTCACTGATTGGTTTCTATAGGTAACTGCACATGGGCAAATTTTCCCAGTCTTGATAAATGAGTCTCACTATGTTTGTTCCCCAAGTCGATGCTTTCATTAGGAAAAAACAACACCTACCTAGGGAACTTTAAATCACAGCACCATATTACCTTGCTTTCCAGTCATCCCCTTTCATATTAAATGTGTGCGTGCTCAGAAGCATAAAATCCTATTACTTTGCACTACTGCGCATGCGAGAATCTAAAGCCAAAAGCCAAGCAGGAAGACATGTAAGCATGATTAGATGGCCCCCATGGTGCTCTCATTCAAACTTCTGAGCCAGTACAGTTTTTTTTTTTTTTTTAACAGGGGCATCAACCCAGGAAACAAGTACCAGGAGGTAATTTTTTTTAGGTGCAGCAAATTACAAAATTAAACTCAAGTTATATTTAATTACACCAATATAACCATTTAAAGCAATATATGTTCAGAATTTTATATGTATGGGTGTATGTGTGTGTGAATAACATTCCATTAGATTGCAAAGCAAATATTTGCGCATAAGGGACAATGAAGCTAATTTACCTCACATCCGCAATGAAGCTACTCTGAATAATTATTCAGAAAGGAAACAGTGGCCAAATTGTTAGTAATGGTCAACTTGAATGCTGTTTTTTGTTTTAAAGTTCAGATCTCTTAGAGTGGGTTCAGTAGAATGTGTTGTTGTAATCTTATACAAGAGCTAGGCTTACAAAGCATGCAAGTCACATGGGCTTGTTTCCTGTCACACACTGTTAGCATCAATGATATTGTTTCTGCCAAGTTCACTTGGTCTATTCTTAGACGGGATGCTTGTTTTATACGTAATTTTCTCAGCTATTCTGAGAACATCCAGTATTTCTCCACAGTTTAAAATCACAAAATTGTCTTTGCGGAAGAGTGGTTATTCAGTGAGGGAAATGAAGTGAAAACAAATTTGTAATTTAAGCATTCATAGATTAATGGAATACATTGTAAATGAGAAATCTAATTTACGAAATATTCATTTACAGTAAATGATGTGCTATAAATCAGTATTAATTTTAGCATAGTCAATTCATATACTGTACAAAAAATACATAAACAAAATTGGTACTTGCATATCTCGTATCTTCATTTTTGTTTTCAGTGTTGTAGTATGTTGATCAAAACAAACTGTTTATCAGTTAGAGTACAGTTTAGTACATAGTTACATAGTTAAATTGGGTTGAAAAAAGACAATATCCATCAAGTTCAACCCCTCCAAATTAAAACACAGCATACACACACCCCAACACACTTTCACAAAAACCACATATGCCCATAGCTATACTAACTGTAGTATCACAGTAGCCTTTGATATTGTGTCTTTCCAAAAAAATCATCCAAGCCTCTCTTAAAAGCATCAACAAAATCAGCCATCACAATATCACCCGGCAGTGCATTCCACATCCTCACTGTCCTCACTGTGAAGAACCAATTACGCTGCTTCAAATCAAAGTCCTTTTAGTCTAGTCTTAAGGGTTGGCCTCTGGTGCAGAGATCCTCTTTATGGGAAAAAAGGTCCCCTGATGTTTGTCTATAATGTCCTCTAATGCACTTGTAAACTGTAATCATGTCCCCACGCAAGCCTTTTTTCCAGAGATAAAAACCCCAACCTGGACAGTCTACCCTCATAATTTAAATCTTCCATCCATCTAACCAGTTTAGTTGCACGTCTCTGCACCCTCTCCAGATCATTCATATCCCTCTTAAGGAATGGACTCCAAAACTGCACTACATGCTCCAAATGAGGCCTTACTAGGGATCTATAAAGAGGTATAATGATGTTTTCATCCTTTGAGTTTATGCCCTTTTTTTATGTAAGACAGCACTTTATTTGCTTTAGTAGCTACAGAACTTGTTATCTATGAAAACCCCAAGATCCTTCTCATTTAGTGTATAACTTGCATATATAGAATTTTTTCCAAAGTGCATAACCTTGTATTTATCAACACTGAACCTCATTTTCCAGTTTGCTGTCCAGTTTCCCAACTCAGACAAATCAGTGGCAGCACTTTGCATGGAACCTATAGTTCTGCACACTTTAGTATCATCTGCAAAAATAGAAACCGTACTTTCAATGCCCACATCCAGGTCATTAATAAAGAAGTTGAAAAGCAAGGGACCCAGTACAGAGCCCTGCAGTACCCCACTAATACTGGTCCAATTAGAAAATGTTCCATTTACCACCACTCTTTGTAGTCTATCTTTTAACAAGTTCTCTATCCAAGTACAAATACTATGTTCCAGGCCAACATTACTTAATTTAACCAGTAACCTTGTATCGAATGCTTTAGCAAAGTCTAAGTAAATCACATCCACTGCCATACCAGAATAGAGGGCCCTGCTTACCTCATAAAAAGAAATGAAGTTAGTCTGGCAAGATCTGTTAGGCATAAAACCATGCTGGCACAAACTCATGGTATTGTTATGTGCTATGAAGTCCAGTATCCTATCCTTTATTAATCCTTCGAAAAGCTTTCCTACCACTGACGTCAGACTAACTGGCCTATAGTTTTGAGGCTGAAAACAGGACCTCTTTTTGAATAGCGGCACCACATAAGCAATTCGCCAGTCTCTCGGCACCATGCCAGAAAATTAAGTAGAGAGGTTTGGCAATCACAGAGCTAAGCTTGCTAAGTACTCTGGGATGAATACCATCTGGCCCTGGACTATTGTTTATCTTAACATATTCTAGTCTCTTTTGAATTTCATCATGTGTGAACCATGCATCATTAGATGTATTACTAGAATTGTGACGATTAATAAGGAAATCTTCATTAGCTGGTTCCTCATTTTTGTAGACAGACAAAAAGTATGGGTTCAGAATCTGAGCTTTTTGCTTGTTCTCAACAACCAGCTGACCCCCCCCCCCTCTGATAATAAAGGCCCCACGTCTTCCTGCTTAATTTCTTTACTATTAATATATTTAAAAAATAATTTTGGATTCTTTTTACTGCTTACGGCAATATCATTTTCCATGTCGATTTTAGCTTGCCTTTTTTCGCATGATTTATTGGCCTTCTTGTACCTTAAAAATTATTTGGCTGTCCCAGCTAACGTGAAAGCCTTAAAGGAAAACTAAACCCCCAGACAATGTAGGTCTCTATAAAAAGATATTGCAAAAAACAACTGATATGTAAAATACTGCTTTGTGTAAATAAGCCATTTTCATAATAATATACTTTTTTAGTAGCATGTGCCATTGGGTAATCCTAAATAGAAAAAGCCATTTTAAAAAATAAGGACAGCCTCCTGGGATCATATGATTCAACGGTGCACACAAACATACCAAACAAACTATAAAGTTAGGTCACATCAGCCAATTAACAGAGTACTATCTTTTGCTTCCACACTTCTTCCTGTTACAGTTAGAATTCAAATATTTCTGGTCAGGTGATCTCTGAGGCAGCACACAGACCATCACAAAATGGTGTTTCAAGGCAAGAGATGTAAAAGGGCAATATTTACTTAAATATATATTCCAGTTTGGCAAGAGTATTTAATATGCTACTTAATATGATATAAACTACCTGTTGCTCAAGTATTCATTTTTGGGGTATAGTTTTCCTTTAAAAGCACGTCTTTTCTTACCCTTCTCAACACCATCACTTCTATTGAACCAAAAGGGTTTTGCTTTGCAATGATGTTCCTTGCTACAAGGGGAATATACTAACATGTACTTTCTTTTTAAATCATCAATGAGAGAGGTAGTGCACTTACTTCCTTTTATATGTACATGCCCACATTACTGCTTGTATGCCTTGCATGTCTAGTACTTCTATAGTGCTACTGTTAAGAACCAACAGAGCATGGTCTTGAACATGTATCAGCGCATATGATTTTACTTAATTAATGTCTTACAGAGATGGATGTGGTAGTTAATCATCTACATGAAAAAACACCTGATTACAAACCATTATGTAAGCAGATCCTACTCTGAGTTATATCTCTCGATGGTTCAGCTCCAAGTAGGACCCTCTTAAGGGTGATCCATTTTTCCTGACCAGGGTACTCTTGGTTTTTATGGTGGATGTGAGGCAAGACATACTGGGAGTCATTTACAAAGTTGTTATAAATTGTTCGCAAATGGTTGTTTTGCCCATGCATTTTCCTGAACGCTAAAATATTGCACTGCTGTGTCAGTCTTTTCGTTTTTTTAAAATTCGCATTTTGAATACATTTTCGCAAATGACTCACAAACAAGGTCTTTGCAAGAATACAGGCACTTTGTGAGGTTGTTGTGTGTGAAAATAGCATTGACAGTAACTTAATTCGCAATTATCAAAACTGTTTTGCAAATATTTTCTCCACCACCAACGTTGTGGCGTAATTCAAGCACAGAGGGGGTCATTTATAAAGTTTGCACAGCGCATAATTGTTCGCAAATGGTTGATTCGCCCATGCTTTTTTCTGAACACTAAAATATTGCACTGCTGCTCCTGTCTTTCCAGTTTTTGTGAATTCGCATTATGAATACATGAATTTCTCTGCCACCAAAGTTGTGGCATAATTCAAACACAGAGTATGCGCATAAATATTCACAATTTGCGATTTTTGCCATAGACATTCGCAATGTGAAAAACAAATTTGCAAATCTGTTTGCACACTCACTAAAATATTGCACTGAATTCGCAAAAAAAAGTTTTTTTTCTTTATGTTATTACAATATTCTATTAACACAAAAAAATTATTTGTATATATAAATTATTTGTAAAGGCCATCACCCATAGACTTGATTATAATCTTGTATTTAATCCCAACTAAGATATAATTCATCCTTATTGGGGGCAAACATTCGTATTGGGTTTATTTAATGTTTAAATGATTTTAGCAGACTAAAGAAATTACAGAAAGAGCCAGAAACCCCAGGTCCCAAACATACCTGTATATCATAATGGTCCCTGTTTTGAACCCTTGGACAATTACAGGGCAAAAATGGCTACAGAAAGCTTCATGAAAATGGTGTTAATTATAGTATATCTGCCATTTATTAGCTCTTTATCCAAATGACCACCAGTTTAAGACACTGTATGATAATTCAACTAATACCCTGCAGGCCCCCGCTGCAGAATATGCACGAGGGCCCACCCATCCTCCTCACTGTGGTGCATCACCATTGTGCCAATGACCTTCCAGCCATAGAAAATGTTTTATTATTTTTTAGGTTATTGATATGTTGTAAAAGTTTGCAGAAGTATTATTTGTATTTCATTTAATAGGTTAACTGTCATGTTGCAGAGACTAAAAGAAATCTGTGCCATGTGGCAAATCTGAGGAAAGTGTGTACAAACCAACATCAGCTATGAATGCTTTCCTTAGTATTTATTCCCCTTGTGAGACCAAGTTGCTTTATTAGTTTTGGAAATAAAAAAAGTACTTTGCTCACAGATTCCCATAAACAGCTGGCCTAGATAACTGGAACTTATCCAGCCTTTAATTATTTCACCAAATGTGCCAAACGTTATGTGCCATGTAAAAAATTCTACTTTTATTAGTAAAAAAGCAAGTGAACTGAAAACCAGTGCAGTACAGAATATAGTTGCATATCTATCAATAAACATTAATTTAATCAGTAATTAGTTTATCAGAGATTCTTCTAAAAAATTCAGAATTTTTTTTTTACATGGGATATATACTTGCATTTAATAAATGAATACATATATAATAAGTATTTGATGGATTTTTGTGTCAGAATTTTCATTAATAAGATTCACATTCAACCAGTGAGGACATATGTTATTGAATTAGTCAACACCCATGTTTACAAGTGAATCTTTACACATGTCTCATACACTGTGCCCTGTTTTCTATCCAGCTCACAAATACCAATTTAGTAAAGTTCTAATAAACTGTTAGGAGATCCCAGTTTGCAAATACCAGGCATTCCACCTCTAGCCTTCTCTTCTAAACTTCAGGAAAGTTGTGTATATTTTGTGAATTAACTTCTCTATCTCTGGTCGGAATAAGGTCACCTACGGAGAATCTGTGGCCTATTTCTTGTGTGCTTTGCTTAGTGCTGGAAGTAATTGTTTCCACCTGTTGCAGGCTCTATGAAAAGGAGAGGAATTCATATCAATAAGATATCTGTAATGCACGATAGTGAAGTGCTCAACCTGCAGACTTGCCACTTTGTAAGTGGTGGGTGCTCAACTGCAAGTCCCCCTCCTTGCTCGGGGACAGAGAACAGTCTAGGCAAAAATCAGGAAGCACACCAAAATTTTTTTGTTGCTTAAAGTGAAAAAGGTGATTGATTAGCCCATATGCATTCACCAAAACCGGCAACGTTTCGGGCCCCTCCGGGTCCTTTATCAAGCCTTATAGGTACATACACGTGAATCAGTATTTAAGGAGTGAACAAATTAGGAAAGGGAGGATGGGTGGGGATTCTAAAACCCCTCCCATCAAATTAAGTGATATCATCACAATTTAACACATTGAATTCACAGTGATACATTATATATTCACAGTGTATACAAGTCTTTTATACACAAAGTCCTTCAAAGTCATTGTGAATGATCCACAGATCTTCAATGGTGGATTATCACAAGGAAAAAAAGAATTGATTCATTCAAACAATTATTTCTTTTGTATTAGTGCTTATAATAGTGTTTATGGTAGTGTTTGTGATTTACTACCATAAACTGACATACCTGAGACGTATAGTAAAGATCTGCTACACATAGGCACTCTCATACATGCAGTACTTCCATACCACACTCAGGGTGTCTTATGTCAGTTTAGTAGTGTCCTTTAATAAAAGAAAGACAAAATTAATAACAATTCTATATAAAAAGGAAAACAATATCAGAAAAGACTATCCAAAGTGAATGGTCACGACAACTTACTTATGTATAAACAGGGATGGCGTGTAATCTCTATTTAAACCTTGGGGCCAGATTGTATCTAGTTTGTGAATCCAGAACATTTCTCTGTATTTTAATTGAAGAAGTCTGTCTCCCCCTCTTCTGGGAACCTCAACCGTATCAATGATTTGGAATTTGAGTTGACTGATTGTATGCTTTGCTTGGTGGAAATGTGCAGCTATAGGTAAAGTAGTTAAGTTTCTGCAAATTGTGGACTTATGTTTTGAAAAGCGATCCTTCATTTGTTGGGTGGTTTCCCCTATGTAAATTAAGCCACATGGGCATTTCAATAAGTATATGACATATGAGGATTCACAGGTAAAGAAATGTTTAATCTCGAACTTTTTGCCAGAAAAAATCTTTTTACTTGACCTTTTAGAAATTGTCTTACACCAAAACTATTTTCTGTTTGGAGACCATTTCTACCTACAGTTACGGGGCACTGCCATGGGCAGTAATGTTGCTCCCAAATATGCCAACTTATACTTGGCATTTTTGGAGGATAAGTATATCTATCAACATCCACTATATTTGAAACATTGCCTATTTTATTCTCGCTACATTGATGATCTACTGGTAATTTGGAATGGTACATATGAAACCTTGACTGAATTTCACACTTTTATTAATGGAATGGATGCTTTATAGTAAAGATCTGCTATGTGTAGCAGATCTTTACTATACATCTCAGGTATTATTATTATTAACATGTATTTCTATAGCGCCAACTTTTTTCATAGCGCTGTAGGTATAGTAAATCACAAACACTACCATAAACACTATTATAAGCACTAATACAAAAGAAATAATTGTTTGAATGAATCAATTCTTTTTTTTTCCTTATGATAATCCACGATTGAAGATCTGTGGATCATTCACAATGATTTTGAAGGACTTTGTGTATAAAAGACTTGTATACACTGTGAATATATAATGTATCACTGTGAATTCAATGTGTTAAATTGTGATGATATCACTTCATTTTATGGGAGGGGTTTTAGAATCCCCACCCATCCTCCCTTTCCTAATTCGTTCACTCCTTAAATACTAATTCACGTGTATGTACCTATAAGGCTGGATAAAGGACCCGGTGGGGCCCGAAACTTGCCAACAAAATTTTTTTGGTGTGCTTCCTGATTTTTGCCTAAGATATCTGTAATGTCTAGAGGGAAGTTTTCTACCCTGTGGTTCTCAGCCACCAGTTCTGTGAAGAGTTGGAGGCAGGGTTGGACTATAATCACTGCATAAACATTCTTTTAGGTGAGGAGGCTCTCGAGTGACTCATTGTGGACTGCTGGTACTGCCCATGGCCATGCAAGGTGCAATCTACACATTCAGCACAGTTCAGCATCAGCAGCATGTCACCAGCATCAGCTGTAGCAGAGGCAGTTGTCTTGGCAGTGGCACTCCTTGAACACCCTGTGCCGTCTGTGTCTGGAACATCATACCTACCCAACTTGAGGACTTTACTGGCTACTGTACTGATTCCAAAGACTCCAGTTGTTAACCCCTTGCATCAGCACCACCACAGAGGGTGGCATATGTATTGGTCATACTAAACAAAAACAAAAAAATCTTTAAAAACTCTATAAATGTTCTTTGTGTCACTGTTACTAATGAGCAGACAAAAAGTTGCAAGGAGGTAGTACAAATTTAAGTTAGCTTTTGTTATGTTATGTTATAGAATGGACTTCGGGGTTCAAGAGGGGTTTAGTGCCGACGGCGTTGAATTCCCCTTTAAAGCAGGTGCTTATTTTTTAATTCCAGACTTGGAAGCAAGTTTTGTTGTATAAAAACCTGGCTTAGTGCCAAACAAAGGCTTTTATAGAATACCAATCCACAAAGGATAACTTTATATATTATGTTTCTTTCTGTGTCAAACCATATATGATACACTGAGCCAATATAGACACCAACAAACAATAGACATAAGCCATGATTCCTCAACATGTAATATCCAGAGTGGCGCTGTCAGTGATCTGATGCTAAGCTTTATGTAGTATACATTGGTTTTGAACTTTGAGGAGCATATGAACTGAAAAGTCACTTTGCTCAGTTGGTACAGTAATCTAATCATTGTTTGTGCATCAGGGAACCTTGCCAACAATACACGCCTTATGTACTCTTTTGGTAATATAAAGGAGTTGTAGGGTGTTTCTCACATTTTTTAAGTATCATAACAAGACATTTGTGAAAGAATAGATGTTTTCATACATTTTATTATTCTTATCATGAACAATATGTTGTATACAAGAGATGGTATTTCCCTTGCATTTCTCAGGCTTAGATTCCTTTTTTTTTTTTTTTTTTGCTCTATATGCATATAAAACAGGAGATTGTATTCTTTAACCGTGCACTGTTATTTGTATCGACAAAAGTCAGGAATTAAATGTAGTATTTCAAATAATTTCTTTGCACACATATAGGGGCACATTTATAAATCTCAAATTAATTACATTTTTTATGAAAATAAATTGACAAAACTCCCTTCCACAATTTTAACTCATTTATCAAGAATTTTTCTCAAAGAAATTGGAGCAACAAAACGTCACGACAGAATCAAGCATCAATTCATAACGCACAACTGACACTCGAACACAACTTTTCACTGCGAAACTCGGCTTTTTCTGATTATCCAGCACAGATCATAATATCAAGGGACATCTATTAATGACTTCTACATGATCTTGAAAGGTTTGAGATGGTGTATTTTTGGATTTGGATTTTTTAAAGGTTTAGAGTATGATGAATCTCAAAAAAATCAGAAATATTTGAGTTTTCCCCCTACAAACCTCAACCGTAAAAAAATGAGTATTAATAAATTGGCCCCCTAATGCATACTTTATTGATTTGATTCCCTTATCTACAAATATTTCTTTGCTCTCTATATACTCTGCTTTTAATTTTCATCATTCCCCTCTTTTAAGCTCTTCATACCTTCAACAACTTAATTTTTTTTTTTTTTTTAAACTTCATCAGAAGTATTCATAGAGATGTTTCAATGATTTCTTGAGGTTTTCTGAAATGAAAGGTAAGAGCAACATGGTTAAATAGCCTTAATCTTATTCCAAGAAATGTTCAGTTTTCCATGTCAGCAAATGTTCACATTATAACTATACCATACATTAAGACACTATCATTCAATGAAGGTTTTTCCTTTTAAAAGTCATCAAACACGTAATATTTAATCCTTTGTTTATGTAGTGCTAACATATTCTGCAGCTCTTACAGAGATTGTTCATAATTTGCCCCAGCTCCTGTCCCAGTGGAGCTTACAATCTAATTTCCCAATCACATTCACAGGATAAACACTAGAATAAATTTCATAAGGAACCAATTAACCTACCAACATGTTTTTCATGTGTGGGATGAAGGTTGACTATCTGGAAAAACCTACACAGACACAGAGAAATTATACAAACTTCTTTCAGATGGTGCCCTGGTCACAACTGACCCTAGCTCTGCAAGAAAGCACTGCTAACCATTTACCCACTGGGGCCATCAGTCAGCTGCAGGTTAAACAATGAATGCAAGTATTTGATTGGTAGCCAAGATGCAAATGTGTCTAGTGTTTATCAATTAGACCCAATATATTAAGTTACACTGCAAGTATAAAAATCTTTTACATAGCCAATATTTTTCTTTTGCAACATCTATAACTAAGATAAATTATGTCATGTTCATATTTTCACTTATGAGTGTACATATTTATATACAGGTATGGGATCTGTTATCCATAAAGCACGGAATCGTGGTGCAAATCCCAAACTAACAAACTCTGGGCCCACTTGTGTCTTATTTGGCAAAATGCACATGTGTTATTGTGTTAGTTTTGACACCTCAAAAACAATTGCAGCAAACACAATACTACACTCATCCTCAATGGTTCTGGAATTGTGGGTAAAAAATGTTTTTGCTGAAAAGAACATGTCAAAAAGTCACTTTGTAGATGCGCAATTGTAAAAGTAGCTATTGTAAAATGTAGAATAACTGCTAATTTACCATTGTAATTGAAAATGTAGCTCTGCACTCACCCAGTCAAAAAGAACAGGTATAAGTCAGCCTGGTGCTCAGCACAGAGGATCCGGCTTTCCTCCAATCATTGAAGTTCCTTCCAAAAAACTGGCACTCAAGGCAATTTTCATGCAGGGTTACCCCTTGCTAATCTTTATTGTGAGCGAACGTGCAACGTTTCGGGGCGTACCCCTTTGTCAAACATGCTTGACAAAGGGGTACGCCCCGAAATGTTGCACGTTCGCTCACAATAAAGATTAGCAAGGGGTAACCCTGCATGAAAATTGCCTTGAGTGCCAGTTTTTTGGAAGGAACTGCTAATTTACCAAACATGAATGCATATCTGAACTAATGCAGTAATTATCAAGTAATCAGGAATAAGCTTTGATCTTGCTGGAGGGGTTATCACTAGGCTACTGCACTGCACTGCACTGGAATTCAGTTTTCCATTTTATGCATAAACATGTTCATAACCAAGATGTATTATCCCCATATTTGCCAATCATTTATGGATTAAGACCCAAGGCAAAAAATCATCTGTGCCAAGTTGTTTGTGTTGTGTTTGGTCAGAAATACAATAAGATCATATATTTTTTCATATCACTTAGCATTAACATTTTTAACATTTACTTAGCTGACTTCAATGCCTTTTAAAAGGGAGTATTCTTGAGCATTTGCTGAAGTTTCTATGCCTATATGAGAAAGGCTTTGCAGCATTTTATTTCCCTTGTGCTTCAGGGCACCTATGTATTTATTTCCCTCTGAAACTAAACCTCGCTCTAAATGTCCTTTTGTCCGAGTGTTATAAAAGCACAAAGTTTTCATAAACTCTGTTCTAATTTAATCACATAATTAGTTCCAGAAACTGTTAAATATTCCAGAAATGTGAACTCTGATCCTATAGAAAAATGCCTCTTGAGTGAGCAGAGCAATGATTCTGTTGTGATATTTAGCAGCCTAGTTTCCTTGCATTTACTAAATTACTTAGTTAATGGTTGTTACTTTAAATAGCATACTGAGAAGCACTTATTAGAAGAGTAACTGTGGGAAACTCAAGCCATTGTTATTTATGAATCACACTGCAAAGTCAGGTTACCACAAATTCTTCTTTTTCCATTGTGAGAGTTACAATTACTTTTTTATTTAAACTTATCAACAGTACTAAAAATAAATTTAAGTATATTTATGAAAAGGGAATCTTATCAAACAGGAAGTGGAAATTTGCCTGTTGATTGGAATTCGTACTTTAACAAGTGTTTGCACTTTAACAAGTGTTTGCAGACCTTTTGGTTTCATTAATAAATCCTGAAGTGATACTGACGCTAAAAAAACTACTCTTCAAAATAGATAAGACTGTTTCGTAAGTTATTTTTAACTGAAGTTACTAAACCTCACTGTTTTACAGTTTCTAATGGTAATGTGCTACTACTGCACAAATATGGCAGCAAATTATAGAGGAACATGGGGAATCTCAACTGAGTAATATGATATAAAGTTTACTTTGTACAAAGGTACATTTGGTGCATATCAAAATAAAATGCATGTCAATGTATATGTTCCCTTAGAAGAACATCATGTTAAAGATTTACAATATCTGTGTCCATCCCAAATCCTACCCTATCTGTCCTGCTTTCAAGAATGTTTAGGAGCTTAAACCGTGGCCCCATATTAATTGGTATTAAAGTTGGCCTGTAAACACTATTTCAGTCTCTTCTTGGGGAATAAAGCTCATAGATTTTGGGAGTTAGCATGAAGGATTTCATGCAATGGAGTTCTAGATACTTTCTAGAGGATTTGGAATTCATTTATCTAACAATAACAAATGCTTTATGAAGGGTTATACATTTGTTTTTTCAAATAATTGTTTAAATATGTTGAGGACACATAGAAGGATTTGCTGATATGTGGCTCTGTATTAGGAGGTATAAGCTGATAAAATATAGTTGACAATGAATCATCATTCACATGCATAACTTGTAATGTACACTGACTCTGGACTTCAAAATGTATGAACTGTGCTATTTTTTTTTAGTGTTCCTTTTTGAATGTATTGGTTGTAATTTTGTTTTCCTTTTTGGATTTTGAAAATACATAAATAAAAACTTAAAAAAAAAAAAAAAATATGTTGAGGACATTTTGTATTATGCTTGTATTTAATAAAAGATTATATGCAGATGACTTGGGGGCCAATTTACTAAACTGTGACTTTTTCAGGTCAGGCTTTTTGTCACCAAAAACGCCAAAAAAGTTTTGGGAAAATAGTGCAACTTTTCCAGGATTTATTA
Organism: Xenopus borealis; assembly: GCA_024363595.1. Lineage (NCBI taxonomy): Eukaryota > Metazoa > Chordata > Amphibia > Anura > Pipidae > Xenopus > Xenopus borealis. Next base: position 64,036,357 of record CM044435.1, read on the forward strand.
TGTGATAAAACTTCAAACAATTCCGAATTCGAAAATACTCTCGTAGAAGTCAATGGCTATTGTGATGCTAAACTCTACAGTTAGTATAGATATTGGCATATATAATATCTGGGAAAGTAAGGTGGGGTTTGTCTATGGATGATGGGTTTTCATTTATAGGGGTTGAACTTGATGGACTTACAGATATCATTAAATGACCATGCTTATTTTTCTCAATGCAATCAGAAATGTATACATTTGCTTTCTCATGCATGGTGATACAACATTAAATATGTATTCATGTTAATTTGAAGTATTATTTGATGAATACTTTTAGCCCATACCCTAAACCTTTCCTAAAAGTCTGGGTTACAAGCAACTTATTATTGTTATCATATTCCTCCACTTTACCTTGATATGATTACAGTTAGCATTGTGGATATGTGTATATACAATGTATATAATCTGGTTAATGCTTGTGTATCATTAGCCATGAGTGAGAATCTTGCTGGATGGAGTGTGGAAATTATTCCAATTAAGCAGCCAGTTGTTACTGGTGACCTAGTTCCTTTCCACAGAATCATGTTTTTTCAGGTATTTTATACATTTTATACATTTTTTCACCTGTCCTGTGCAGCAGTGCCAAAATAAATAACTAAAAAAAGTTTTACAAATATACTTTCTGCCTGTGGATACCTGAGTTGATGAGGATGCAAGGGTTTAATGCGAACATTATATATCTGATTTAATTTTATTCATTACAATGAATACATGTCACAAGTGATACTGAGAATCATCCAGTAGTGCCATAAAATGTCACATATTTTATACAAACATAAAAGGCAAGTAAATAAAGTAAATTAAACTGTGTTATTTAATTTGAAGTCTTCAACCAAAATTATCAAGTTAATTGGTCTAATCATGCTGGGCAACAATTTATATAATCATACTAAGCTCTTCTGTTGACCTAATTTGCCACCATTAACTCACTGTACCAAAGCACAGAGAAAATCAACTATTAATGTGCTAGCAGGCAATTATCCCAATCTGCTAGATAAAGAATGTTTTATTATTTGTGTGATTTTATAGGAACTGCAAATGAATCAAATAAGATATTTAAATATAATTTAACTTTGTAGTATATTATTTTGATATGTGAATGTGTATTTATCATCTAGTAATCAACCCAGGACTATAATCGTGCCACTCCAGATCTTTAAGTAGTAAAAAAAAAAAATATATATATATATATATATATATATATAA
>CM044435.1:64038108-64082723 GCA_024363595.1 Xenopus borealis
ATATATATAGCGTCATTATATTTGCTGTATAGAAGTTGTTAAGTCCTTTCTCTACATATCTAGGTTCTGATTACTTTTGGCATAAAACAATATGTGAAAGCCTCTTTTACTAGATGACATAAATTTACCATGTTGGATTCCTTAAAAAAAGCATGCTGTTGTTTTTGGCATTTTTGAAAAGCTTGTAAAATGTCCCTTTCACACTGTTACCTATACTGTTTTGCTGTTAAAGGGAAACAAGCGAAAGTACAGCACATGATAATAAACACTGGTTGCTCAAATAACAATTTATTTCAGCCGTCATAGCTGTAGGTCATCCTGAAAGACAAAGGGGCAAATTTACTAATGGTCGAATATTGAAATTGAATTGAAATTTCTAAATTCGACCATGGGAATAGTGGGGAAGTAAAATACTTCGAATTCGACTATAGAATTCGAAGGATTTTAACGCAATTCGATCGATCAAACAATTGAATATTGAATTTTTTTATTCGATCTCAGCTAATGATTTCCAATTCGGTAGTTTGATCGTGGCGAAGTAGGTGGTTGAATAAAAATTTAAAGGGAAAGTTATTCAACCATCGAATATTCGAATAAAATTTTATTTGAATCATTCAAATTTGCATATTCGAATATTCGAATATTCAAAGTCTGCCACAAAGAGTTTTAATGGTTTATTCTGAATCATCCTCTGTTTTGGGCCTTGAAGCTGCCTAACTTGCTGGCGCTTTATAAATAAAGATGATTGTTGCTAATTAGTCAAGGGCTGTGTTTATAGGATAAACATCACACACACTTACCTTTGACTGAAAATCGTAAAGTGCTTATATTGTATTAAATCAATGAAAGCTATATAATGCACAAGAAGTAAATGTTAATATTTTAAAGGTCCTATAAATCCTATAAGGTAACTTAAATGTGCTTTCATAACTTTATAGATCTAATCAATCTACACTGCAATACTACAGCTCCCATGTATAGGAACAACCTGCATAGTCTATGTTCAGAATAAGCCAGGTCTTGCTAACCAATAATAGTGAATAAAATGAACCCTTTCAGTGCCATGGATTGCTACTAAAACATGCGGAATAGAGCAGAGAGATATTTGGAAGTATAAAAGCTAGGGTCAATGAACAAAGCTACGCGAGAGCCATTGTTGTAGATTTACGGTACATAAAGAGTTGATGTTGCTTGTACTGTACATGCTCTATTCACTGCACATGCTCTATGCTGCAGTTACTGAGCTTAGCAATCGGTCGATCTCCGTGTCAATCATAGGGAATCCAATTTGGAAAACCAGACAGGCAATTTTGACCTGGGCAGCTCTTCAAAGAAACAGGCTGTCCATTTCAAAACTGGACAGGTGGCAATCCTAGTCCCTTGGTATCACTGCTAAGTATAGTACATATATGAATTTAAGTAACATTTTCAATTTGTTGTACAAGTTGTACATAGGATGTGTTTTCATTTTAGAGCTAAGATGACTGATAATAGTGACACCATATAAGACAGTGTAACATACAGTATATCTGGTTTACTATATGCAAGGCAGACAGCAGAGGGGCCTCAGAATGCCCAGATTTATACATATACTGTACCACTATCCTGTGTCCTGTGATTTGCCTTAAATTCAATTCCAAATCCCAATCACAAATTGAAAATGTTACTTAAATTCATATATGTACTATACTTAGCAGTGATACCAAGGGACTAGGGTTGCCACCTGTCCAGTTTTGAAATGGACAGCCCGTTTTTTTGAAGAGCTGCCCAGGTCAAAATTGCCTGTCTGGTTTTCCAAATTGGATTCCCTATGATTGACACGGAGATCGACCGATTGCTAAGCTCAGTAGGTGACAGCAGCACAGAGCATGTGCAGTGAATCAACAGAAGATGGGGAGCTACTGGGGCATCTTTGGAGGGACAGATCTTTACTGCTAAAGGGTTTTGGTTGCCTTGGGCTGGTAGAGAAGCTTAAAATATAATGAATAACATTTCTAGCCTAATTCTTTAGTTTGACTTTAGTTCTCCTTTAGTTTAAAGTGGTGCTTAACAATCCTATGCAACTTTTCTTTTTGATCTTCATTATTTTTTTGTTTTTTTAGTTTTTTTAATTACTTGCCTTTTTCTTCGGACTCTCTCCATCTTTAAAATGGGGGTCACTTACCACATCTAAAAAACAAATGCACTTTAAGGCTACAAATGTATTATTACTACTTTGTATTACTAATCATGCTATTCAGGACCTCTCCTATTCTTCTTTCATCCTCTTATTTAGTGCATGGTTGCTAGGGTAAGTTGGACCATAGCAACCAGATTGTTGTAATTGCAAACTGGAGAGCTGCTGCATAAAAAGCTAAATAATTTAAAAACCACAAATAATAAAACATAAAACCCAATTACAAATTGTCTCTGAATATCATACTACGGGGGAAATTCACTAAAGCGCGAAGCGGATATCGTTAGCGCAAATTCGCCAGCGTGATGTCATTTCAGAACTCTGCCAATTTACTAAAGGTCACTGGGGTAAGTTTGCTACCAAAGTAGACAGAATCTAGCGCTACTTCGCACCCTTACACCAGGTGAAGTTGTGCACTGACGAAGGGACGAAGCTATGCTAATTCACTAAGATGCGCATTTTACTGAATGTTACCTCTTGCGCCAGACTTTACTTTGCCAAGTCAGACCAGGCAAAGTTCAATAGATAGTTTGTCAACAAATAGTTAAAGGGCAAGGAAAGGCAAAGAAATAAAATCCCATTTTTACTTTCTTTAATGAAAAAGAAATCTATCTCCAATATACTTTAATTAAAAGTATATTTTAATTAAAGTATTTTTTAAAGTAGTTTTTATAAGAAACCTGACTTTATGCAGTGAAATTCTTCCTTCATTTAGTGTTGTGGATAGGAATTGTCAGACGGTCCCTAACTTCTGGCAGGGAAACAATCATACTTTGCTTTTTGATCATTTATGATGATCCCTAAAAAGCCCAGATCACACTGAGCATGTGAATGTAGTCTAGTCTTGCAGAGATGTATAACAAAGTTACAAGATGACAGCCCCCTGTGGCCAACTTTGAAAGCATAAATCATTTGTTTGATTAGGCTTGTGGTGCAGTAAGTCCATGTTTATGTTTAGTATACAAAATACAGCATTTCTAGCCTTATTCTATTTTAGACTTTCATTGCCCTTTAAGTCCCAAAAAACGCTGGCGTCTTTAACTTTTTTAAGGGCGATAGGCTGAAAAGGCTCATAAAATTTTTTTGAGGCACCCTCCTTCCCCACTACATTTCCTAACATATGGAACTTAAACTAAACAGTGGGGACATGTGTAGGGCAATAGAACACCTCTATTTTATTTGATGAAGGTTTCCCAGGGTTGTGTAATGTAATGTATTTGCTGCTACATATACTGTAGGTCCATTGTACTTAAACTTTGCCCCGTATACAAATTAGCCATCGCTAGTGTAATTTCGCTTTGCCTGATGAAGTAACGATAGCGCAACTTCGCTACCGTTCGCCTCCCTGAGCGCAACTTCACATTTTAGTGTATTTGCATAGCGCTGGCGAAACTACGCCTGGTGAAGTGCGGCGAAGCTGTCACTGGCGCAACTTCAGAACTTAATGAATTTGCCCCTACAAGTTAATTGAAAGGTGAACAACCCCTGAACTGTAGAAATCCACCAATTTCCATATTAGTGGCATGTAGCAATTGTACTATAAGAAAGCAGAAATGGAAGGGTCATAAAAGGGAATTTAACTGGGGGAAAACACATTTTATAATGCATGAACTGCAAGTATTGATGCAAGTTCAGCCTTTATCTTTGTAAGAAGCAACTACCTAGTTTATTGCTACACAAAGATCCTATTAGGACCCAATGATTAATTTTCTGTCTATTTTTGTGTAATGTTCCTGCACTGAAAACCACACAAAACCGTCACCACACTACAAGTGTTTGCATATCTTTTGAAAACAGAGACTAAATAATGATGTGTGTTTTGACTCTAATTCAATAAACATGTTATTCATAAAGTGATAACGGGGTATTGCAAAAAGAATTGCAAGAAAAGTGAACACATCCAAATTGCTCTGCTGTCATTTCAACACTTAAATCTCACACGACATCCTGCAATACATGTTCTGCTGGGATTCTTGTTCTGGCACATCAACATTATTTTGAAATATTTCCTGTTCTGTTTAGTTTAGGACAAGCAGTACTAAAATTTTTGCTTTCGGTAAATACTTAAGAAATTATGACTCAGCATAGTTACTGGCTATTAAATGTTAAAAAATGAAAGTCTAGCATTTAATCACTTGTTATGTGAGTGACTTACATTTTGTTGTTAGGGAATCTACCATATTTTATCAGTATCATACATGTTAGGTCATTTTAACTCAAGTTCAAGCTTTAAAAGAAATTGGGGGTGAAAGACCATACTAATGACAACAAGAAGGGTTTGAAAAGTCTCCCTGTCCTCTGGTTAAAGGATAGAGTCTGGAGAGCAAGTCACTAAGCATGGGGGTGGGTTATACACCATTACTACAGTGACTCCTTCCAATAAAACCTCCACAACCCCCAAAAAATACATGGGTATATATATATAGTGTTTTTTTTTTTACTTAAAGCAACCTTAAAATGTCTCCAGTTCTGCCCTGGAGATTCAACTTTCTAAATTGCAACTAAAAAAATCTCTGTTGGTTTCATCCTATCTGTTGATGTGCTCACATATTCAGATGCTGCTATTCATTTCCTTACAGCTTCTTATTTCCCAGAATGCTGTACCTTTGCAGGTTACCTTTGAAATGATTGTTGCTAGGTTTGGTCAATTGATATCAGGGAGTTTTATGGAGATATGGAAAAATCCATTGATATTGCACTGGAAGGATTATTTACAAACAAAATGCTAAATTTTATGAAAATGTTTTCTGCCCACAATGCAGTGTTTTCTCAGAATTCAAGTGTAGTGATGGGCGAATCTGGGGCATTTCGCTTCACAAAATTTCTCTAGAAATTCACAAAATGGGGCAAAATTTTGAAAAAAAAACGGACGCCGGCAAATTTTCACCAGGATGAAATTTTTTCATTTCACAAATTTATTTGCCTGCGGCGAATCGCAGGAATTCACCCAACACTATTCAAGTGCATTTACAGGCTAAGTTCATCGACTGCAAGTCCATAAAGCCACATGTTATTCCCCCTGCAGTTGTGTTGGAATGGCATGACTTCTGGAGCACAGAACTAATAGCGACATCAGTATCCAATTCAGTTGGTTCAAGTCAGTAGTGGCTATAGGTGCAACCTGCTACAGGAACTCTAAAGTTACTTGCAGGTCCAACTGAAGGGGTACAGTGGGGCACATGCACTGATGCAAGTACTTTTCTGTACTCTGTAACAATACTTAGCTTCGCTAGCGTTCGCTGCACTTCACCAGGCGAATTTTTGCCAGCGCTATGCAAGTTCACTAAAGTGTGAATTTACGCTCAGGTCAGCGAACGGTAGTGTAGTTGCGATAGTGTTACTTCGCTAGGCAGAGCGTTGTTATGCTAGCGAAGCCTAATTTGCATACAGCGGGAACTTTAACTTATAATAGAAGTATATGTTACAGCCATTACATTCCACTACACAAGCCCAGGAAACCTTTAATAAATTAAATAAAGTTGTCCTATTGCCCTACATGTGCCCCCTGTATAGTTGTGTTGCCATATGTTAGGAAATGTAGGGGGGAAGAAGGGTAACCTCCCCAAAAAAATATCGATCTTTTTCAGACTATCACCCTCCTATGCTAAAATACGCCAGCGTTTTTTTGGGACAGAAAAAATTTGACCTTTTTTTTTCAACCTTCTATCTATTGTATTGAAATTCGCCTGGTCTGACCAGGCGAAGTAACATCTAATGTAAGTGCTAACGTTCAGGAAAATGTTCATCTTAGTGAATTTGCGAAGTTATGATCCTTCGTCAGCAACTTCGCCTGGCGTAAGGGTGCGAAGTTGCACAAGTCTGTCTACTTCGCTAGCGTAAATTTGCCAGAGTCGGTGTTAGCGAATTTCCGAAGTTACGAATTGACGTCACGCTGGCGAATTAGCGCTAGAAGCTTTGCGCAATAATGAACTTGCCCCTATAAGTTCATAAGTGATCCTTCAAGTGTATCTAGCACAGAGGCAGGGAGTTTTGCCAGAATGGTGCTTAAGTTGTGGCAGTATGTTTATAAGTGTTAGATGGCAGCACCCCAGGGCAGTGCACAAGCATTCCTTATGCACACTACCTTACATATAGAGCTTGCAATGAGGCGAGAAGAGAGGGCCATACTGCCTGCACAGGATGTTTTGTAATTGCTTTCAGAACTTGTGAGCATACCTAACAGGTTTAATAAATTGCTTGCTTGGGGGCAGCAGCAACTCACTGCAACTAAATTATGGGTTGCAAATCCTAAAAATTTGCAAAATGGCAGAAAAATTTCTGCTGCTGCAAATTTAAAAAAAAATGCAGATGCGAAATGCATAATTTCGCTGGGAATCCATGACTGCTGAACTCATTGCTACATTTAAATTTTGATGTTATCTTTTACCACCTGCCTTAGTTTAGCAGAACGTGGTTGCAGTGCTTTAAAGATTGATTGTCAGAGGTGACTGAGGAGTTCAAGCGCTTAGATACAGCAGGGAGTGTTCTCTTACTAAGCTTTTTTTCTCCCCTATGTATAGCTGTAAGCTCCTGTGTTATATCTCACCAAAGCTTTAAAAGAAATTCCTTCTTCTGAAGTGAGAAGGATTGTCTGTATTCAAATAATAATACTAATATTAACATGTCATGTATGCCCTTGCCTGAATATAATGTGTGCAGCAGTATTTGCAGTATCCAGCTCCAGCATGTGTGTGTAATGATGCATTCTATACAGGGAGAAAACACCTTGGGAAAATCATTTTCTCTGCATTCTCAACTGAAACACATTCCTAAATGCATGAATCATCAGTCTCTCCCAGCTCACTGCAGTGACCAACCCACAGCTCAGCTGAAATAAATGGGTTTGGTCACATAACATTAATAAGTTAATGCAGATGATATCTCGACATTGTGTTCTTTATAGCAATATCAGAATGTTTGCAATATCTTTGAGTGTTGTTCACATATTTGTGGGTCATTTGATTGGAAAGTAATGTATCCATCAGTAGAAGTGATCATAGATAATTCTTCTCGTGAGATAGAGAAAAGAGTGGCAGTTAGATAGATCCAAAGAAAAATCCCAAGCTTGCAGAATCAGTTCCTGACAGTCTTGTTGATTTCTTCTTCTGCCTTTTTTCACCTTTGAAACAGGGGTAACTGACCCAAACAGCCAAAAAACTGTTGTTATAAATGTATTGTTATTGTTACTTTTTATTACTTATCTTTCTATTAAAGGAATTGTTCAGTATAAAAATAAAAATTGGGTAAATAGGCAGTGCAAAATATAAAATGTTTTTAATATAGTTAGTTAACCAAAAATGTAATGTATAAAGGCTGGAGTTACTGGATGTCTAACATAATAGCCAGAATCCAACTTCCTGCTTTATAGCTCTCTTGCTTTCCCTGGTTACCAGACAGTAACCAATCAGTGACTTGAGGGAGGGCCACACAGGCCATAACTGTTGCTTTTGAATCCGAGCTGAATGCTGAGGATCAATTGCAAACTCACTGAACAGTTATGTCGCATGTGGCCCCACTTCAAGTCGTTGAATAACTCAGAGTTAAAGAGCTGGAAAGCAGGAAGTTGGATTCTGGCTATTATATTAGCCATCCAGTCACTCCAGACATTATAGTTTACATTTTTCCCTGACTAACTATATTGGAAAAAAAAATTTATTTTGCACAGCCTATATATTTATCCAGCTTTTATTTTTACACTGAACTGTTCCTTTAAGGCCCTCTCCTATTCATCTTTCAGTCTTTCATTCAAACCACTGGTTGCTAGAGTAGATTGGACCAGATAGCTGATGAAGTCCCATACTGCAAAACTGATTTATAAAGTATAACAATTAAAAAAAGATTAAAAAAACACAGTGGTAAATGAGCACTACTTTGTGAAAATTATTTATGAAACTGGATGTTTACCTTCATAATATAATAAGCTTTTCCCCAAAGTTGGTTAGAAGGGAAGGAAAGGGCTCATTAAATAAAGGGTTCCTTACAATACATATAGCAAACAGTTGATGGGTATTCTTTAGAATTGTCTCCTTCTTCTGCTGAAAGGGGTGGTTCACTTAAGTTAACTTTTATTATATAAACTTTTGTTATAGAATAGCCAATTTTATGCATGTTTTCAGTTGGTCTTCATTAATTTTTTTTTTTTTTTAGTTTTTGGATTATTTGCCTTCTTCTTCTGACTCTTTCCAGCATTCAAATGAAGGTCACTGACCCCATCTAAAAAACAAATGCTTTATAAGACTGCAAATGTATTGTTATTGCTACTTTTTATTGCTCATCATTCTATTCAGGCCCCTATTCATATTCCAGTCTCTTCTTCAAGTCAGTGAATGGTACTTTAGGGTACTTTAGACCTAGCAACCAGATTGCTAAAATTGCAAATGGGAGAGCTGCTTAATTAAAAGCTAAATAGCTAAAAAAAATCACAAATACATATTTATCAACGGTCAAGTTGTTTCTAAGAGTATTTTGATCAGTCAAAAAAAAATTTTTCTCGAGATTTACTATCCCCCAAAGCAAGAAATAACTTGAAAATACACCATCTAAAACCTGTCGTGGTCAAGTAGAAATCAATGGAAGAGGACACTTGAACTATTTGAAGATGTTAATAGCCTTCATGATGTTAAAAGTTTTTTTTTGTGGGTTTTGCTCAAAACCCTTCACAGATTTGCATAATCTGGATCTGATTTAGTTTTGTAGGAAAACTGTAGGTCACATGACCCAACCAGGGCCACTTTAACAATATGGGGCGTCTGATCAGGGCCCAGTGCGCCGGGGGGGCCCACTGCACTGGGGGGGCGGGGCTAGGAAGAAGGAAGGAGGGGAACAAGCAGGGGACACACACAGGGAGGAAGACGGAAGGTGGGCAACAGGGAGGGGAAACACATGGAGGAAGACGGAAGGAGGGGAACAGGGGGGAGGGAGGGAGGAAGATGGAGCAAGGCGACACACACAGGGAGGGAGGGGGCACACACAGGGAGGAAAATGGAGGGAGGAAACACAGGGAGGCAGAGGAGGCGTTTCTGTTTCTGCCTGATCCTTGCCGGTGCTACGCTATTGGACCCTTTAACACCTAAGCTTCCTTATTGGTCCACTACTTCCCTAGGGCGCCTATAAGGCCTACCCGTGACACGTACATCACTTATACCAACCATAATTTATAATGTTTTAGACAATGCATTAAATGTGTATCATTTAAACAGTGCCCCAAATCAACTGTTATGTAGAGCAGTTCAGATTCTGAGGTGTTAACAACCTTTATCTCTTAAATAATTACTGATATAGTCAAATTTCTTCATGGATTGTTCTTATGCAACTGACCACTGTTTGACTTGTTTGTTTCCTCATGTACTGTAGTTCTTAATTCATTTTGAGAAATTCTTATCTATTTATTGGCAAATCAGATTTCTACTTCTAAAAAAGGCTTCAGCACACACACACACACACACAGATACATGATTTCTGGGATTTCCTTTAGCTTTTACTGGCACTGAGTTGTGAAACATTTCCCCTTATAATTTTACATAATCATTTCCTGTGAAACTGTTAAACCATTGTAGAACACGTTTATTTTCATGAGAAGCTGCTGAAAAAAATGTTTAAAGAAAAATTAAAGAAAATGCAGTTAACGGCAAATATGATTGACTATAAGAGATGCAATAAATGACAGACCAAAAATATTTGATTCTGTATTGAGAAGTGAGCGTCACAATGCTCAATTTTGCATTCAACACATTTGTGAATCCTTATAGCATCTACTGGAGTCTGTTTGAGTTATTAGAGATAGGAGGAAAAAGACAGGAGTAATTATTCCTCCTATTGTGCACAGGTATACCTGCTGCTTGTGTCATATATTTATTAACTATGTGTAACACTATTTAGAAAATAAGATTACCATGCACTACTCTGAATTACTCCAAATGGATTCTCTTGTAATTGGTCTGGTAAGAGCACCTTTGACCTTGCTGCTCTACTAACTACCCTGATCTAGCCTCTGACTACTAGGGGCCCATTTTTTAAATCTCTAAGATTTTTCTGGTCAAGTTTTTAAAGGGGAACACTCAAATTTTTTGAGATTTATTATACCCCAAAGCTGCTAAAAAAAGTTTGAAAATACTCCATCTCAAACCTATCGAGGTAAGTAGAAGTCAGTGACGGATGTCCCTAAATTGTTTCTTGACTTCGTTATCTGTGCTGGATAATCCGATAAAGTCAGAGTTTTCATCTGAGAATTCAATAAAGTCAAGTTTGCACACTGACAATTCGATAAAGTCTAGTTTTTGGAGCATCAGTCATATGATTCAAATTACAACGTTTTTTTTCGCTCCACTTTTTCTAGTAGAATTATTGATAAATGAATTTAATTTGTGCAAAGGACCGACTTTGTTTTAATGAGAAAATTAGATTAATCTGAGTTTTGGTAAAAAACTCTTTCTAGCTCTTAATACACCTATTGTGGCCTACCTCTTCCCCAGGCCACTCAGAACACCACCTCCTCCTCCAGCAAGTGGAGACCAAAGAGAGAGAACATGTGGTGGCTTCCCCTTTTAAAGACTAGGGAACCCTGACACCCCTGGTCAGCTAATAAACTTCCATCCCAGGAAAGGGAAATAACTCCCCATCCCAACTGTAAATCAGGACCAGCGCATAGCTATCAAAAATATTCCTAGGGGATCTACCTGAAATAAAGGTTGGCAAAACCTCAAACCATCTACATATGTTCATACAAAAGTCCCCTGGCCAGCTTCCTTTTCAGCAAACAGGAGCACTGACTGGTAGATATAATGTAATTGTTCTTTTCATTGTAAAAATCTGTAACATTTTACAAATAATGAATATTGTCTGGTGTTTATTATTATGGATTTTATTATTATTGTACAGTGACTGGGTAAAATTAGTGCTGAAATAAAATATGTATTGACAGACAAATTTACAATTGACAGCTGCCCTCTATACATTATCTTCTATGTACAAACAACATTACCAAGATTAACAGCACTGTATTCAAAGCCAACATCCAGGTAGATCAGATCTACTGCAACCCAACTGTCTAATTTCCATCATACATTATCAAAAAAGCAATTTTAACCACCAATTACTTATTAATTAGTGTAATGAACATATTAGAATCTCATTCTAGAAGCAAAGGTGAGCATCCTTCAATATGCACTAGCTTTGCTAATGAGGAATAAATGACTTCCAGAAGATAAGCCATCAATTGAATATAAACATATGTAGATCTGAATTAAGAGTGAGTTAAAAACAGAAAAGTATTCAGTGTCACATTCCTTAACAATGTAAATATCTAGGTCTGAAAGAGCAACTAATTGAAAAGATACATATCCATATATTTTTTTCACTTGACAAGCACTGTAGGATCCTTTGCCGGGTGATTGCAATGCTAGATTATGGCTAGCATAGACTATAGACTAGGCACTCCAATGCCACATTGTGAACTACTACCGCAAATTCACTAAAATGAAAATTGCTTGGGGGGTGAAAAGTAGCGAAGTTGCGCTACCGTTACTTCGTCAGGCAAAGCGCATTTACACTAGCTATGCCTAATTTGCATACGACGTGAAGTTAAAAATATAATAGAAGTATATGTTACAGCCACTACATTCCACTACACAAGACCAGGAAACTTTTAATAAATTGAATAAAGGTGTTCTATTGCCCTAAACATGTGCCCCCTGTATAGTTGTGTTGCTATATGTAAGGAAATGTAGGGGGGAAGGAGGGTAAAACCCAAAAAAATTACACTATTTTTCAGGCCACCACCCTAAAAAAAAAAAAAGTTGCTAGCGTTTTTTTGGGACTTAGAAAAAAATTTCAAGTTTTTTTTTCAAACTATTATCTATTGTAAAGTCTTGCACAAGATGTAACGTTCAGTAAAATGGGCATCTTAGTGAATTAGCGTAGTTACATCCCTTAGTCAGTGCGCAACTTTGCCTGGCGTAAGTTGCGCTAGTCTTTCTACTTCGCTAGCGAATTTTCACCACTGTTAGTAAATTGGCAAAGTTGCGAAATTACATCACACTGACGAGTTAGTGCTAGCGTTAGATGTTTCACACTTTAGTGAATTTGCCTCTTAAAATCCAGTGAAGAAAAAATGAAAGTACAAATGTCTGCTCTCCAGCTCCAATGTTTCGAATCATCCTACAGTCTTGCAACTTGGTGTCCAGTCCCCTTTACCTTGGCCAACTTCTGCATACCAACTTTACTCCCTGGAAGATTGTATTAACACATAGAAGTTATAAACTTTAGAATTGCTTATATTAGATATACCATGTTTATAAAATTATAAACTTTTTATAATTACTTATATTAAATATACCAGGACCTGGATGAATGAAAATCTTCATAGTCTTATAAACTGAAGCTTCCACATGTCTCTATGAATTCAAGTGAATGTAGATTTAAGAGAGTCATACAAACACCATATAGTTGCAGGTGGGAAGCTTACCCCTTATTGTGGTGAGCTTACTATATTGCACAGGTGGTCACAATAAAAGGGGTAAGCTTCCCACCTGCAACAATATGGTGTTTGTGCAACTCTCTTAAATTCACATTTTATTGACAAGTGTCAACCATCTAGAGAGATCAGCACCACCAAAACAGGGGTATCATAGGAAAGGTGAGAGATGTGGCATCTACACATCTGTGAATTTAGGAACTAATCGTCATGAGCAAATTGTCACACACTTCGCACCACTTCGCCAGGTGAATATTCGTTAACCCTATGCTAACTCACTAAAATGCAAAGTTGCATCCTGGGCGCCGAATGCTGGCAACTATTTGCTAGCAATACTTCTTCAGTGCGAGCATTTCATAGCAAATATTCGGTAGCCTTTGTTTATGCCTAGAAAAAAGTCACTAGGGATCTTAAGCTTATCTCAATTTGAATAAGGACAGGTAAATTAAAGTTGTATGGATGCCTTTATTAAAGAGGTTGGTGCAAATGATTGAAGCGGCAACTTTTTATTACAAATGTCCAAGGAACCTTAATAAAGACAAAAGAGATTCTATAATGCCCTACACATGAGCCAACCCTAAAACAAATATTCCATGCCCCTCAAATGTCTGGGGAAAAATTTTAACCCAAAAAAGGACTTTTGCATTCTATCCCGCTTAAAAAAAGGACAAGTCTCCAGTGTTTTTACAGCTTTAATCCATTTCTGGCAGACAGGATATGATGTCAATGATATACGTTTGAGTAAGATCTAGCTTAACTTTAGCAGTTCATCTGGTCTGAGTTGGCAAAGTTGGCAAAAGAGGTGTGAACGAACGCTAGTGATGGTCTCTTTCACTAGCAAATTGTTGTCTGCCCTTGTTAGTGAATTGGCAATGTCCTGGAAGGAAGTCTGGCAAAAAGTAACTAGAGCTAGACACTTTGCCCTTTAGTGAATCTGCCCCTATATATTATCTTTTATGTATTTTATGAATCGAGTACATAACTGATTTATCTTTTTTACAGTTGTCTAAAACTATACTACAAAGCTGTGAAATATGTAAGCACAACATATACAACATTTCTAACAAATCCAACCAAACATTGAAAGCTATATTTGTGTTCAGCATAATCTCTGTTGACCTCAATGCAAACTATGAGCAGTTTACTGAAAAAAATTAGAATAGCATTAAAGAACAATACAGCATATAACATTTTATAGCATACGTTTATTATAGAATTCACTCAGTAATAGGAGTTATAATTTCACATTATACCATTTTCTCTACAATGCATAATGTAAACTGTACGACAAAGGCAATTTATTTGTGATAAATGCATTTTGCTAAATGTGTGTCAGTTACAAGGCAGTAGTGTTCATTTAAACCCTTAAGTATGAACACAAAATCAATAATTTAATTTGTTGGTAAACCTTGCCTGCAATATATTAAACAATATATGGCCATTACAAAGGCTGTTTATTAGTAATCAATGTGTAATTCTTCCTAAGTGTATGTAATGTTAAAATTATATTTGATATGCTGTGGACAGTAGTTTTCTACTGGGGAATTCCAGCAGTTCCAATGTTAATACATTTATTTACAGTTAGCTAACTGTCAAAAACATTTTTGTGACTGGCAGGAAAAAACTTAAGCAGTAACTACTGTAGAAAAACTGGTATATGTTCGCTGCTATTCCATCCCAAACTCAGCCAGCAATCACTTTTAGTTTATGCTAATGAGGACCTAACATTAAATAAGAAAACATTCCCATTTTGTTTCTTTAATGTTAGATACTAGTTCTAAAAGGGGCACACTCCCACAAATTGGGAATGGGACATTAAATAAAGCCCTAAGCTTTCATATTTGTTCTATATGCTAATGAGGGGGCCTTTTACTTTTATTTATGCTCTGGACTTTTTCATGCATGCACATAGAAGATTACATGCTTTGGTGTTATTAGTAATTATTTGTAAAGAAATGTATATTTAGGGCATCTCAGTCTCATATCTGGAGAAGAATGGGGAAAATGCCCTTTGTCAATAATCCTACACTCCTAAATACCAGGGAGCTTTTGTCAATATCACAGCATTCCATTACTTTTGAGGTGATACATCAGCTAAGTAGAAACTTGCAAAACATATTTAATAAATGTACTCAGTTTGTGTTGCAAATAATTCCTCTGTTAACATTTATTTTATTGATCAGATTTTAGCAGGACTCAATCTCCACCACAACCTATTTTAATCTGCAAATATCTGAATCAGCCAACAGGGATATTTTTTAAAATTGTATTTCCTACCTTTGCACCAGAAAATAATATCAACCCAAAGCCAAGTGTATCTCGGCAGTACTCTAGACACATGTTCTTTGTTGTATTGATTTATGTTTGAAAATAATTGCTCCGTACGATTCATGTGAGTTTCCAATGCTTTACTGAATGCATGGTCCCACAAAAAGAAAGTTCAGTTAATAAACATAGTTTTCTTCAAGGTTATAAAGTGATACAGAAACACAGATTTCTTGTCTTTCTATTTTTTAGAAAAATCTGAATCTCTTTGTTATTCAACTGTGACATAAATTTACTCTAGTGAGTATCTGGCACTGCAGCAAACTTTCCCACTGCAAGTTATGTCTGAAACCAGCATAATGAATGCTTCTGTTTACATTCCTTCAGGTTTCACGAGAGAAGCTGTTTTATGGGCACCTGGTATTTTTAACCAAAAAGAAATAATTGCAGGCCCTGTAAATCTATTACAAAGTGGTATAGAAAGATCATGGTTATGTTTTTCATTTTCAAGGTCATTTAAGGTCTGGTAGATGGAATTTTGAAAGTACTGGACTGTAATACATAAATGTACAGTAAAAAATGGCAAACTATAATATGCCGTAGATTATTTGCAAAGCATATGCCATGCACTGTAATGTCAATGTTTTATTTCAAAGTTACCTTTTATTGTGCACCATAAAATATAAGCAAAACCTTCTCAGATTTCTTCAGAGCTTAAAAGAAGTTTTTCATCTGGTAAATTGGAAAACACTGTCACAATCCACAATTCAACAATGGAATGGACATCACAGCTTATATAAAAGAAGTATATATAGAAGTCCCCTAAATGAATTATTATCAACAAATTAATCACATGATATTAGGTTGCTCCACACAATTATGAAGCGCTCACCTCTGTTTTTCTCTCCTTCGAGACCAGGTGCTTAGCAGTCCATTACCCTCTCTGCATACAGTATATCACATCCAAAAGACCGCAGCACTCTGACAGCTTGGTTCTGTGAAGTTGTGTATCTTTTATTGGCTCATTTAAAGTAGAAAATTGCAATGTTTCGGGTCACACAGGACCCTTTATCAAGCATGCTTGATAAAGGGTCCTGTGTGACCCAAAACTTTGTTGTCAGAGTGCTGCGGTCTTTTGGATATGATATTAGGTTGCAACAGATACTCAAAAGATGGGAAAAGGTGTGGTCTTGTCAGAATTGCTAGGAATTCCTTTCCTTCATTAGTCTATTCTGTTTCCAACAAAGTGGCTCCAGTGATGATGAACACTCATGGCAAAAAAATAACAGAGAATGGACATACTGTATCTGATCAAGTAAATAATACAGGTATGGAACATTTTATCCAGAATGCTTGGGAACCTGAGATTTTCCAGATAAGGGATCATTTTGGATCTCCATACCTTAGGTCTGCTGAAAAACCATTTAAACATGAATTAACTCTGTTTTAGTTGGAATCAAGTCAAATGTACTGTTTTATTATCACAGACAAAAAGGAAATCATTTTCAAAAAATTTGATTTATTGGAATAAAACAAGAGTCTAGACCTTTCCCTAATTTGGATCTTGCTTCATATTGGGTTTCCAGATAATGCATCTTATACCTGTACTGTATGTAAATAATGGCAGCACTGAGTGTCTGAAAAGGGAAGAGTGCAAAGGCCAATACTGTCATTGATAATGAAAATAAAAACAACTCCTTTGATCTTAATGGTTAAACCTATTTACTGCTATTTGGCTGGTAACTGAATTGCTGCACATGAAATATTCATATACAGGTATTTTTATATATATATATATGCTTCTGAATCTCAGATATGAAATAAGAGTGAACCTTACAGCCTATCAGAAAGCTGCATACTGATTTGGAAATTTTGCCAATTGCACATTATTCAATTAATCTATTTCATTTTTTTAAATAGCTAAAAGCATAACTACATAAACAATGATGTTTGTAACTGTGTGTAAATAACAATCCTTTTGTGCAATTCTACAAAATGGAAAACATACAGTAAGTTACAAGAAAAGCATATTTTGCTTTGTGGAAATAATGTCAATTTATTGAACTGTTACATTAAATTGTTGCAAATAATTTACATCCAATGGCAGATGAAATATATGTTACGCTGTAATCCTGCTAATCCATCAAGGTCACAAACTAAAATAGAAATGAAATTTCCAGCACACAGGAGAAATCCCCTACCAAGGTCTGTATTAAAATAGTTCATGTTACTTGCGCCAAAAATCCCCAGGCTTTCCAAGGAGGATAATTTTAGATTTACATGTCCATTTTTTCCAACTTTTTCATCTGTCATTAGTTTGTGTTAGAAATATTATATATTATATTAAAATATAGTATAACATCTGATATTAGTGTTGATGTAAAGAAACAGTTGCTTTATTTATGGCATATGTATAAAAGGCTGAATTTAACTCTAAAATCCTAAGCCTGCAATGTTAATACTAATGCTAAGACTCCCCATTTGGTGTCAATTCCAGTGTAAAAGTGCTTGGTGTGCTAGTTTTAAAAGTAAAAAAGTTTTCGGTCTGCTGGTATATATACGCAAATCATATTCATCAATGGATTTAGGGAAATCCCAAGAAAAAACACTGCAAGCCTAGGATGTGGCAGTTAGTTAAACTGCATAAAATGTAATCTTTTGCATTTACTAGCTGCTCAGATTTCTATATAAATTTTTTAGGTTTATACAGCTTCAAAGCATCTTCAGAGATTTTTTTAACTTCACCTGCTTGATCTAAGGTACATCTTTATGAAGTTGAGATAAAGCAGCACAGAATTCTATGCCAGACATTACATAGGCAATGCACTGTAAAAATTGTGCAACTTTCAGATGCATATTGAGATGCTTTTTCCCAAAATTCTAGCATCATTGTGTCTGTTGTGCATTTTGGCGTGTTATTTGCTATTAACACAAGCCACTGTAGGAATCCTGAAATCATCTCCATGTCCAGGATGGAATTAATTTTAGTGTTCTGAGTGTCAATAGGCTCACTAATGCACTATTCTTAATAGCTTTAATGGATATTTGTTGTGATTTTAACTTGCTGCCCTTGCACTTGTAAGTGAGGCTAAGAATATTTAACACAATTTGAAAGTTTTTCTTATGTCGTATAATATATATGATATACTTTCCTGTAGAACAGGGGTCCCCAAACTTTTTTACCTGTGAACCACATTCGAATGTAAAAAAGAGTTGGGGAGCAACACAAGCATGAAAAAGTCCTATAGGGTGCCAAATAGGGGCTGTGATTGGCTATTTGGTAGCCCATGTGTGGACTGGCAGCCTACAAAAGGCTCTACCTGGTACTATACTTAGTTTTTATGCAATTAAAACTTGTTTTCAAGATTGGAATTCAAACATAAGCACCTGCTTTCCAGACCATGAGAGCAACATCCAAGGGGGTGGAGAGCAACATGTTGCTCATGAGCTACTGGTTGGGGAGCACTGCTGTAGAACAACGTGTACACCACATTCAATTTTTGAAGCTGGGAGTGGAGAGCCCATTAAGAGGTAAGCAACAGAGCCTGGGTCCATGCTCAAGCCAAGAGGCAGAGACACATTAGAAATTGTTTTGAGATGTCCTTAACCTTGGCCAGCCAAGTGATGTCTGTAACATCTGTAACCCAGAGAAAATGACAACCTGTGGTGGATGGGATTGGTCAAAGAAAAAAACTATAAAATGACTGACTGTTGTGTACTACTGCGCATGCGCACAAAGTTCACGAAGTTCGCCGATTGAACTTTGTGCGCATGTGCAGAAGTACCAGCGTCCTACTGCGTATGCTCCTGCTGCACCATCTAGGAAGAAGCTGTTTAAAGAGAAGATGGCCCCTGTGAAATTCGCTGGAGGGGACTTACACAGAGGGTTAAGTAGCAACTTAGGGGCAATAGCCTGGGGGGGAGAGGTAGGCCAGGTAGGAGGAGGGAGAGGGGTCTGCGTGGGGTGGGGGGAGGGGTTAGCACCTGGGGGGTTGGATTCCCCTTTCAGTTTTCTTCCTTTCTAATAATGCCATTTAACAGGACACAGACATTTAAGATAACATGAGGGCATTGAGTCTACTTCTGACCAAAGTCTATGGGGCAGATTTACTAAGAAGCAAAGTGGCTTATGCTATCGACAATTCGCTAGCGTGAGCACCTGCAGGGTCATCTCAAATTTACTAACAGGCGCAGGCGCCAATTCGCTAGCGAAACAGACTCTATCACCAGGCAACTCCGCCCTGACGAACGGACGTTACTGTGCAAATTAACTAAAATGTGGATTTTAATGAATGTTACCTCTTTCGCCTGAGTTCTCTTCACCACCTCAGAACAGACAAAGTGCTATAAAGCAGCTAGATCTTCCTCAATCTCTTGCCATCATATCCTGTGAGCCAAACATGCATCAAACTTAAAAAAATGCTGGTGACTTTTTCTTTTTTCAGCATGCCTGCAAAACTTTTTTTGTGTAACCAGTTTTGCCCTTACATTTTACAACATATGGAACATTTATTTTACAGTGGGCTCATGCACAGGGCATTATATTAACTCTCTTGTCTTTATTCAACTGGAAATGTGTTTTAAAAAGTTGAAAAGTGTTTTTTAAAAAGTGGAAATAGTGGGGGTCATTTATCAACACTGGGCAAATTTCCCCATGGGCAGTAACTCATGGCAACCAATCAGATTGCTGCATTCCTTGTTATACTTGCAGCTGGCTTTAAAAAGCTAATCACTGATTGGTTGCCATAGGTAACTGCCCATGGGCAAATTTGCCCAGTGTTTATAAATGAGCCCCATTAAGTATTTGCACAAACGTAAAATATAGACGTCCTTACAACTTTAAATTTCCCACACTATGGAAATGGACTTGAGCACAAGATCACTATCGAATTTTCACTAGGCAGAAATTAATGCTAGTATATCTTCGCTATTTAATGCTTGCTCTGCCGAAGTAACACTAGCGAAAAGTCGCCAGTGTTCGGGACCCAGGACGAAACTCTGCATATTAGTGAATTGGCATAGTCTGAGCGCATTTGCTCCTGGCGAAGTGTTCTGATGGGTGCGAAGCTGATGCTGGAGAAAATTAGCTGATTAGTAAATCTGCCCCTATAACTTTTCCCACAGGTTTACGAGCCTTTTATTAAAAACAAATGAACTGGCCTGGAAAACTTTGCTATGAGTATGGCAGTGCCACCTTTTTTTGTGGTTCCATGTGTCCTTGTGGCTGCTTAGACTGCACTGTGCAGTATGACTACCAAGCAGTACTTTCCTGCACACATGCCAAGCCCAAGGTTGTAGCATAGACATCGGGAAAAATGGCTCTACAAATGAACCTGAGCTAGTTAATTTTTGTTAACACTGCATGGTACCCACTTATGCTTTTAAACACATGGCACCTACTAGCCAAACTAATATATTCTTTGTCCTATAAAATTCTTCCTCAGGAAATTATCTAGGAGATATTCAGCTATTTAAAGCTTGTTTTCTTCTGCCTACAAACATAGGGGAGAATGTTCCTGTAGTGTTTATGTAGTGTTATTATGGGTAGCATGACTGTGTGAGTGAGCTATAAAATCAATATGTCAAAAGGCAAGTTTTACTTTAAATTTCTACATAGTGGGAAATGTAAGCTCCAGAGAAGGTGTGTCTAAACTGGGAATATTGCTTGCTATTAGGATCTGAAAGCTGAAATGTTTTGGAAGGAAAAGGCAGGACAGACACTGTGCTCCACTGGTACAGCTTACACACAGGAGCAGACATTCCAGAGGATGCTGTCCTGTGGAAAGGTATTTCATTTTACTTAGTAGTTCAGGGTGGTCTTCCTGAGCAGGACACAGAATAAAAAGTCTACCTGCCTGTGGAAGGAACTTTCAGCCACAAGGGTTCCAGTGTAGTGAAGGAGCTCACCAAATGTGTGACAGTGATACATAGAATATTTTTATGATTTGTGTTTTGTATGACAGACACCCATATGTTTCAATAAACTGTCTAAGAACTGAAGAAAGTGTCCTGCAGGCTTAGGTGTCATGAGCGCTCCTCGGCACTGTTCGCTTTGGCGCCGCTTCCAACATGGTGGCGCCTGTGGTCCCCATGTGGAGCAGCAGCATTCTGACGCCGGCGTGATGATGTCACACGCTTGGCGCAAAATTCAAAATAAAAACCCTTCCAGGTCACGGGTTCAATGCCAGAGTATAGGAATTGCTACCTTTGTTCCTGGGTGTTCCTAAAGTTTTCCTGAACTGATTCCTGAACGTTGACATTGCCTAGATATTGATTTTGTTATTTTTCTGCCTGTCTTTGAGCTGTTGGTTGGACTTTGATCATGATTTTGTCTGAACCCTTTTGTACTGAGATTTTGGACTTTAACCCCTGAAGCTTCCTCCTTGGTCCTAACAACTTCCTCTGGATGCCGATGGGCCCCTCTTGACCGTAGGAAATTATCAAAACTTAAAAAAAAAACCACCAATTTAATAAATATTTCCTAAGCATTAAAATGCACCTAAATTCTATAGGGGCTAATATTAGCAAGGTCTAAACAGAATCATGTATCTTCAAATTTATCAAAGTCAACTTAGCAAGACTGAGTATCTGTAAATGACTAATCATTTTCAGTTAAATTGACAGGAATGTAGTGAAAACCAGATGAAGCCACTTAACAGAGGGCAAATACGTACTCAGTATAAGCATGCTGTACTTTGTGTCAATTTCAACAAAAGTGATTTGTAAGATGAACTGCCTTAAGCTAGAGAGACTTTGTAATGTCTGTAACTGTATCAGCTTCTGTACAGCTTACTTCAATTCCAAGATTTTTTTTTTGGTAGGTGCAATAATATACATGTCATACATATTACACAATTTTAATTGTGGCGATCGTACAGAAATAAATACACAGACAAAATAATACTATTACTTTAGTTTGCCAGACTGAATTGTAGGGTGAATTCCAGTATTATAGTCATTTTTCGCTATTCCCTTAATGAGCATGCCATTTGTTACATACAGGCATTTCTGGGCCTTGCTACAAAAAATTGAATCATTGCTTAGCATTCTCATACATACTGCGCATACAAATACACATAAGGGTGCTTTATTGACCCTGAGATATCTCCCCTACTGCCAAAGATAATAAAAATACCTGGCCCTCCAGATTCAGTGCAATCATAGCACACCAACAAGGTGTTATTGGCAACTGTATCCCTAATCCCTGATACAATCATCCTAGAGTCGATTAACAAATCATCCATTGGGACCTATTGTGACGTTTTGGATGAGGACTGCATCACCATGACAATATGCTCCTTGTACAACAGGATTTTCAAACACACCATATTTATATCTGCTTTATTTTTGGTAGGTCCATCACCAACCCACATGTATGAGCAGAAAAACTGAATTGACAGCTTACTTCTGCCTGGATATGGCCTTCTTTAGAGTAGGTAAAAAGTAAGAAGGAGTAGGTAAATAATGGTAAGTACCATTACTTACCTTTCTTTACCTACTCATAAAGGAAAGGCAACAATCACTGGGGAGGGGTGCCAAAAGTTAGGTGCTTTTTTCCAGTAAGCACCACAGAGCAATCCTCTTCCTGACTCTTCTTTCTTCATGCAGGTGCATATGCCCAGCTGAGTGAAAAGCCAAACAAAAAGCCATATTTATCACTATACTGTGCATGCAACACCACAGAATTGTGAAGAAAGAAGAAGTGCAAGTAGAGGATCACTCCATGCTGCTTGCTGGAAGAACCCATTGCCTGGCCAGATTTCTGCTGACAGGAGCAGAAACACTATATTGTTTTTATTAACTATAGTTATGTAGTGGCAATTTGTAGTGACACTTCTTCTCCATACAGACCTTAGGGTAATGATCCCCAACCATTGTCCAACATGTTGCTCACAACTCCTTGGATACTTGCATAAAATTAGGTGTACTGCCAGGTAAAGCTTCCTATAGGCTGCCAGTCCACATAGGGGGTAAGAAATAGCCAATATCAGTCCGTATATGGCATCCCAATGGATTTTTACATGCTTGTGTTGCTCTCCAACTCTTTTTACATTTGAATGTGGCTCAAGGGAAGCAAAGGTTGGGAACCTAGGACTGTAATGGCCAATATGGCACAGTGTATGTGCTATTTGCAAGAAGTAGTATATATTTTATATATGTATGACCAGTAAACATGAACCGATTATATATTTTCTATAACTCGAATTATTGAAAAATCTGCCGATTAAATTGAAGGAAAATATACAGGTGACTGTTGACTAGTTACTACTTTCCATGATACTATTATTTATGTTATTTGTAAATACAATTGCTATTATGACAGTATCTTCCTGTCCTTTACTATTCCCTGCACCATTGCTTTTCACTACATATACTATTAAAACAATGTAGCAGTAGTTAGTTCTCCTCCAGCCATGACTTCAATTCCCACAATGCCTTTTTAGATTCTGTGAGACTTGTGAAGACAATGGAGATCAATGTGTCCTGTGATACCTCTTCTAAGTTCATGATTTGGATCTTATGCACCAGGACCCCATTCTGTCTATGGTGAGTACCCCCCGTTTACATAGGAAAGTTCCCGCAAGAAAAAGGCCCCAGTGAGGGCCACAAAATTGATTGTTAAAGAGTTTTTTTTTCTCTTGTTTAAATTCCTGTGTTTAACAGCATTTTTCTATTTTTAAATATCATTATCTGTTGGTAACCATAATACAGCGTGTCTATGTGTGTAAGGCTCTCCTAAGATATATATATATATATATATATATATATATATATATATATATATATACTGTATGTATACCTCCAGCCAGGGGCTCCAGATTTTTAAGAACCAAAAGAGTAAAGCATTACTGTTAATTCAAAAATGCAAACCCATAATTCTGAAGGCTTTTATGCTTCTCTAAAATTATTGGCCAATTGATTACAAGACCAGTCAAATTATTATTTATTTTACACTTAACCGAGAGACACAGAGAAATGTAAATTATCCATTTAGCTCACATATTACTGGCATTTAGTTATAGACTGTACTACTACTCTTTGGGGCAGAGCTTCATATTTTGTGGTCTTTCTCTCCACCCTTGCTTGGTCTCCACTTTTCAAATTCTTTCCTTTTCTTATAAAGTAAAAAGTTTGTAGACGCTTGCTTAGCTCACCAGACAGTGATCTCAGACACCTAAGTAAATCAACTTTGGGTCAGTCAGTGGAGCCTGGAGGCAGTGCAAATTCTTTCCACCTCAGCATAGTTTAACAAGAAAAATATTGAAAGAACTAACTCCATGAAAGGTTAAACAATATAGTAAAGACTGGTGTACACAGTGCTACTGGGGAAAATATTAAGCTAAAAAGAGAATTCGATAACCCTGTGCCAAAAGCAATAATTTATTTAAGGACAAGACTGTGGATTAAATGAAATACAAATGATGGTCGATACTGTACATAGAGAAGGAGAACTCATCATTAAAAATGTTGAGCAAAAATTCATAGTGCAAAGATTTGGTTCACATATTAAATGCTTGCAAAGCACAGTCAAATGTAATTTTGACCACTTCTGGAGGTGTAAAGAATTGTGGCTAGTAGTGAATTGCATACATGTGGGGACAACCGCATGCACCAAATAAGTGGAAGGAGATATGTATGTCCCTTGCAAACAGCTGATCTAATAGGCACAAGCAGGCAACCTCTATTAGCAGAGCACACTAAGAGAACTCTATACTTTATGCTTACTTAAGTACAAGGCTCCTGAACTACTGTATAATGGCATCTGGTGAAAAACAAAATGGGAGAGCTCATTTACAAATTCAAATGCAACTTGAAGTGACACCATTCTGTTGCAAAATGAAATAAAATATTGCTGCCTTAAGCTCTGTGGATGCAACCTAATGTACCTGCATTAGGGGTAAAAAAAATGGCAAGTTTCAGTTTAAACAAATAATTCAAGATTTTAAATGGTTTTCCTTTTTCTCTATAACAATAAAACTGGATCCCAGATTAAATATAATTTGTAGGCAGAACAATCCTATTGGGCTTTTTGAATGTTTAAATTATTTTTTAGTAGACTTAAGGTATGGTGATCAAATTGCAGAAAGTTCTGTATCCGGAAAACAGGTCCCATACCAGAATAAACTGTCATTACATTTTTGGTGTAGATAATGCACAATTTAAAATAAGAGCTATTTTGTATTAGACAGTAAATAATGGGCTTTTATTAATTCTAAACCCAACTAAGTTTGTTTCATTAATACTCATTGTTCAGGGCAGTAATAACTAGTTTACAAGTTACAACACAATTGTACTTTACACAGGTTGTTATTACATAATCAAAGGAGCAGGCCATTGAGAGAAACACAAAGCAGCAAGATCTGGTTCAGTTCCTGAATTGTTTTGGGTAATTCTCATTATGACATCATACCTCAGGCTAAAATAATATTTTGCATACTTTACAGGCAAAGACTTACTGTATTATTACTGTTTTAGGGTCAGTTGCCCCAAATCTACAATTTTTTGAATTCAGATGAACAACAAGTCCTTCATAAAAGAATTGGTAAAATACTGGACTGAAACCAGACCCTAATTTACATATTCACCCATAATGCAATGATAGAACTGTTGTCTGGAGTTAATTTGTGCTTTGATGTCACATTACTATGGACTGAGTTGAATTTGGATCAGCCAGGCACTATGTATTTTATTGCATCCTTAGTTCTCAGTGTAGGCATGGATAATGAGCTTGAAGAACTCCTGCTATACAGCATCCCATTTTCCAAAATCCCATGTTATCCAATCATGGTAGTACACCTGTTGCCACCTATAACGAATTGATTACTCACACGTAAGGCTGTTAAATCTTATTTCATTTTCTTTGTGTAGATTTCTTATGGAAATATTAAGAGCTGAATATGCATGTATTTCAATGTTATTTTCCCCCAAAGCTCCTGTTAGGCTTATGGCACTGTAGGCTGATTTCATGTGTCTTTTACACCACATATTTTATGGTGAGGTCCTGTATATTGACTTCTATAAGTCAATAGGAGAGGCAGCTATCTTGATTTGATGTCTTCGTGGTCTCCTCTGGGTTTTGCCTGAAATGTGACTTTTTTGGGGTTTTCAGGCAAAAACTTAAGACTTTGAGTGATTATTTTATTAATAAATAAGGTAAAATCGAGCATGGGAGTTTGGTCACGATTTTTTAATGAAATATGAAATAAGTTTGGATTTTAGTAAATTACCCCCCTAAAATTTACCTATAGATCATGCTGATAATTTTTCCCTGATAGGGTTGCTTTTGTAAGTAATTACTTGACGTTTCTAAACTTGACTGTTTTGCCAACCTGACCCCAACTGTTATCCTGTCATTTAGAGTTTCTAACATTAACAGACTACTGATGCACAAATATGGCAGCCCCCTCATAGAGAAATATGGGGGATCAGATAGGTAAAGCAAATACACAAGGCAAATACTTTTAAGGCAAATTATAAATAGCATGCAAAGACAATGTTATAAAAGATGTTAAAAAGAAAGTTTCATTTCTGGCATTGTATCTCTTTAAGCATAGGTAAAGATCAGAGCCCCGACAAGCCAGACATTATACGATCAGGGAAAACAGGGTAATGTGTCCTTCTTTCATATAGATTTTGGTGGTAGTCTGTACAAAGAAATGGCATACATCAATAAAAGTTTATAAAGGTGGCAAGGTAGTCAGGACCAGGAAGTAGGGAGAAGTTGAGCACTGGGAATTCAGAGCAGACAAAAGTCCAAAAACATGGTGTCAAAAGGAGCAAACAGAGAGAAATACAAATAAGGGTAAGGCCACACAGGGAGTTTTCGGGGAGATCTGTCGCCTGGAGGCAATTTTGAGCGACTTTTAAAATCACGCCTATGCGTGTGAATAAGTGCAGGCGACTTTACGTGTTGCGGGTGCGCAGCGCTACCAAGGTATTCGGGGAGATTTGTCGTGGCGATAAGTCGCCAGGCGACAGATCTCCCCGAAAACTCCCCGTGTGGCCTTACCCTAAGCATTGCCAAAAATGATCAACATGACCTAAAGGTAACTTTTAGGGGGTTATTTACCAAGCCTTGAATTTAATCTGGTTGGACTTTTTGCGGCAAAAGCTCTAATTTTTTATGGAAAAAACAAAAATTTTTGGATATTTATTATATCCCCATGTTGCAAAAAGCAGGAATCAGAAAATCTGCCATGTCAAGGTCATGTATAAATCAGTGGGAGATGTCCCTATCCCAATTTGAAGATGGTTTGCGCAAGGTTTAGCGCAATAATCCAATAAATCTGGGCATAAATCCGAAAAAAATTTGCTTTTTGGGAAAAATAGTTTGAAAAAAAGGATTTGTGTTTTTGCTCAGTTTTACTGGGTTTTTGCCCAATCTAATTTATTTGAGTTATTTATAACTCATTTATTATTTATAATATTAATAAATAATGTATTATATTTTAATAAATAAGGCAAAATCTGGCATGGGAGTTAAGTCAAGCTTTTTTATTTTAATTATGAGATAAATTCTGATTTTAGTAAATAACCCCCTTAACATGCAGAAGTATTTTGATGAGTAGTTTTTTAGTGTCAGTATCACTTTAATATATGCTAATAATTAAAATGAAGGGTTACCCTGCATGGTGCAGCTTGGTGTGAGATTTTTTGATTTTTAAAAGTGAAGAAAATGCACAGAAAAGAACTACAATACAAGTTGCCTAACCAGATGGAGCTATACACTGGAATATGAGACACCTGGATATTACATAGACATATTATATTATTATTACTATTAACTGGGCAATGTGCAGAGTCCCCCCTCCTGCCTACTCCTATATCCTTTACAACATGACGTTTCCTCGGGAACCAAGCGTTTCAAGCTGGGCCACATTCATATCCATCCTGGGTCGCATGTCGGTCTCGAGCCGCAGGTTGGACACCCCTGTTTTACTGACTGATATAAACAGCAAATAAAGTGTTTCCCTCTGAAACTGGGTTCCACGTATTCACATTTCTCAATTGTAAAACTAGCCTTGGAGAACAACAACAAATGTTACCCCATACCTGACCAGTTCAAAACCAGGTATTATTATGCTATCAGTATGTAATGACTTCAGAATCAGCAGGTGCATTTGGCTCCATTAAGACTGATTATAACATTGTGACTGCATTTTGTAAAGGCTTTACTGACATTCAAATAAAATCTTGTAAGATGTTTCATCCAGTGTGTATATATAATGTCATTTCCCATTGTAAGTAATGAGCTAATGTTATAGACCATTTTTAGAGATGGAGAGAGATGTATTGCACTTGAAGCCAGTTATGACTTATTGTAATATTTCCAAGAACTACCGCTGGTTTCATTGGAGATGTACAAAGATGCAAGCACATGACGTTTATAATTGCTACACATGATTCCTTTTTCCTGGTCAGCACAGGCACAAACTGCCTCTGTTGGTTAAACTCCCTAACCCATAGCAATTTAGTGTTATTTTATGTCAATCACCAAGGCATTCTGGGTTTCAAAATAAATAATGTGCTTTGTGTTTCTCTCATGCAAAAAGAAAAAGGTCACGTAGTTCAAAGGGCTGACGAGAATGATAATACCATTGCTGGTCCCTCTAGGTAGGGTTTAAATTAGTTCTTAATTATGATAATCTGAAATTATCATCAATTGTCATAAAAAAATAGTATTTAAGGAGAGGTATACCTTCAAAATGAATAGTTAACCAACAGAAGTATATTTTAATAGTTGTCTAATTAAATAATATTTTACGCTAATGTGATACTGACGCTAAAAAAGTATTTTTCAAAATATTAATGTACATAAAAAGTTACCTATAGCTCGTGTTGTTCATTTTTCACTGATAGGGCTGCTTTTGTAATTGTTTCTTGATGTTCCTAAATCTGACTGTTTTGTCAACCTGACTTTCCCTTCACAACATGTCAGTTAGAGTTTCTAATGCTAACAAACTGCTGAACTCAAATATGGCAGCCTCCTCATAGAGGAACACAGGGGATCAGATGGGTAATGTAAAAGCATCTGTAAATACTTTTATGGCAAAATTATAGATAGCATGCAAAGACAATATTATCATAGCTGTAAAAAAAGGTTTAATTTCTGGTGTCAGAATATCTTTAAACCACCATTTTGTGATGGTCTGTTTGCTCTTTTGGAGATCACATGACAGGAAATAATGGAGCTGTAACAGGAAGAAGTGTAGGAGTAATAGGCAGAGCTTTTTGTAGTCACTGGGAGTAGGGGGTGCCTAACATTTTGGCACTCCCTGTGATTTACACTTCCTTTATCCATTAATGCCTTGTAATAATTTCCCTATATTAAGCTCTATATATACATTTTTACGTCATGCAGCCATGAAATGCCAAGATGTGTACTAAATAATTGAGAAGGAAGGAATGTGTAATCAGTGGGGTTCTTTTATACATTTGAATGAGATGCACAATGAACATATTTGCCCTGCGCATGTTTATATTTTTAAAGCTGCACAAGACTGGTGTATTTAACATGCAAACATACAATGAATGCAATTTTATATTCACACTGCAACTGTCCTTGAGAGTTCTGTAAATTTGGAATAATCAAGAATTTAGAATATTTATGCACACACTCTGCGTTTGAGTTACGCCACATGATGGCAGAAAATATATTTTTTAAACTGTTTCAAAATTACCATCAATGCTATATTTGCACACAACTAGGAACAGTGGCCTTGGTCACACAAACACCCATCTCATTTGGGAGCCATTGGCAAATATTTGTGCACAATGCGCAAAAAGAAAGCTGGGCACAGCAAAGTTAAGGGGAAATCATTTGCAATAACAACCATATACAAATTAATATGGGCTGTGAGCAGTTTATAAACCCCCAGTATGTTATGCTCTCCCATAACACTCTAGCTCCCATCAATGACTCTGAAAAATAGCTGCATGCAGAAAGGTGGTTAATAAACTTCACAGTATTAAAACATTAGCATGTGAGAAATAATGTGAATTCATATTTGCCTCTTACTTTCAGAATGTTCTCTTGTATTCAATGTGGATTACATATTATGTTTCTTTTCATTTGAATGACAATATATGCTTGACCAGAAAGATATTTTCTTTCAAAGGAAAAGAAAGAAAATAAAGGCATTAATAAAGTACACATGCTTACAAAGTATTGAACATCTGGCAAGCCTGTGAACATCTTTGACTGATTAAATAGAGAAACCCATGACTGAAAGTAATAAGATTCCATGAATGTAAGAACTATAAAAAGAATGAACAAGGAGCTTGGATTGGTTCAGAACATTTACATTGCTTTGTATGGTCCATTTGTTGCATTCTTTACTTACTTTAATAATCAATTTTAATAATGTGACTCCATATTATTTATCAAAAGTGGCATATGGTGCAAATAACAATTTTAAGATTCAATTTGCTATGTTTTTCCCACAATGCAGTGGTTTTCCAGAATTCACACATTAGTTCAGACACCTTCTAAGTTATGATCTTCAACATTTGCAATGTAATTCAATAATATGGACACAAATGACCATCTATTTGGCAAATCGATCACAAGCAGCAGCAGAGACAATTTCCCCTCTGTTTGGGTTAGAATAGTATCACTTTTAAGGCTTGCCACAAGACCATTTTTTAACTATTACCAATTCTGACTTATAGTCATATAATACAGACCTGGGCAGGTTTGATGATTGGGCATGTTGAAAATTCATATCTGGTAGAATTTGTTGAACAAACATGATATGCTGTTGCTGGGGCAATTGGAGAATTGGAGAATCAAAGACCAGCAGAATATTTAAATGAGGCGGCTCCAACTTTGGTGAGCTTAAAACAAAGAGGAATATTTATGAAACAAATAAGATCATGCCATAAACAATATTGTACCACAGAGGTATACATTTTTTGGCAAAAAAAGAACATGACTGTGCTATTGGCAATAGTATTAATCAGTTTAGGGCTCCCTTCTTTATATACTAAACTTATGGTACAAATGTGCCTGTTCTATCAACTTGCATTTTTTATTTTTAAGTCATGCTACACAGCACATTATCCTATTTTATCTATCACCTTTATGGATTAAGGTGTGACATAAATACTTTTTAAGGTATTTTTATGAATGGTATATAGTAGATGGGCCTGCCTCTATTTAAATAGATAATGTCATGGGAAAACATGTTCTTTTTTCAAAACACATCAGTTAGTAGTGCTGCTGCAGCAGAATTCTGCACTGAAATCCGTTTAAAAAAGCAAAATGATTTGTATTTATATTTAATTTAGAAAGTTGCCGTGAGGCTACACATGATGTCCATTTTCCAGGTGCCCCCAACCATGGGACTTGTGCTCTGATAAACTTCAGTCACTTTTTACTGCTGCACATGCATGTACCTTTTATGTAGCAACAAATATGATGACATTTTGATATAGTTTATCCACTTACCCAGAGGTTTTTTTTGTGTGTGGTTAGAGTGAAAGACTTGTTTAGAGAAAAAAGTAAAGCATAAATGTGAATATTTCAAACTTTTAAACTTCGGTGACTTGCTTGATTTTGTTATCTTAAAAGAAATTGAAAAATTGAAAGCCCCTCTTCTTCATCTTCTGTGCTGGTATATTTATACACTGAAGATCACATAATACGAAAGTATTTGCTATTTTGAGTACAGAGAACAAGCACAAGGTATGCCATTATTTTAGTTCAGTTCAGGTGAAGAGATTATTTCTAGTTTGTGCTGCAAAAGTCCAGAAAAGTTACATAAATTATTTATGGTGTTACCTGTGACTCACTCTACACTACAAACCGCATGGTGTCACATGAGTGATCTGATACAGATTAGCTAAATAATATCACATGACCCTAAAGCATAAAGCTTACCTCAATGGAAGAGAAGTTTATAATATAAATAACACTTCCTTACAGGACATGACTTACATTTTCCTTGAACTATAGTGGTCTTCTTAACATATTTTGAAAAATCATACTTCTTTTAAATTTGTAGTCATTTTTCCATGCATTCTAATTTGAGTCCTTGAACTGAGCACTATACTTTGGCATTCATATCATCCAAGTACTCGTTATTGGAGAGCTTGTCAACTTCACTAGTTTTTGAGGCAATAGAACAAAATCTAACTAAGGACTCAAAGTTATCCAAAGGCCTAAAGTAAATGTCTGCCTATATAACAAATTTCCTTCTCCTGCTGGTAGAGAGGTGATCAAAATGAGAACTTGCTTTTTCGTTTAAAGGATTGGCATAATTACAATGATGCTGTTGCTCTTCCAGCATCATAAGTTTATGTCCCATAAGATATGTCACTAATTTCTGTTTATAGGGTCTCTGTGCTTGCCATTGTTATGGATCTGACCTTTAAATTTCCTGACCTCTTCATCTGCTCACCACCTGCCATGACCTTTGCCAGAATAGCTGCTAAGTCTAATAACCTGGGATATGGCTTCCAGGTCATTGTCTAGTGGACTTGCTAACCACTTTGAACTGCAAAAGCTACTGCAGAAGTAGCACCTGACTCCCACGAATAACCTGGTGGTACTTGTGTGATATTACATTTAACCAAAAAATAAATATGTAAATGTTTTATCTGTCCTCTGTCCTCTGTTGTTTGCAGTGAAGGACACAACCAGCAGAGGCCCCTTATGCTAAATTAATTTTATTACATAACACAAATAATTATTTATTATATTATTTCATTTTTAAAGGCCCAATTAGATAGCATTAATAGTGACCATTGTACCAATTTTTCAAGGACCAATTTTAAATATGCTGGAAAGTCTTGATTTCAGAGATTTCAATTTCATCATGCCCTGAAATCAATTTGCTGTTAATCTGTTAAACTGTTACCCCAGGTCCACAATTCTATAAAGATTTTCTAGTTTAGAGGGATAAGGAGAAATGTGTTGCATGTATACATGCTAACTAATGAAAATATCCAAGATCCTATTTGTTCTGAGCATACTTTTAGATATTGGCTACTGTAATGCCAATCCTCAGATTGTGGAATAGTTAAAGGGATTCTATTGTCTAGTTTTATTTTTTACACATTTAAGTAAGTTGCTACTGCTGACATATTAAAAATTGCATTTTTAGATGTGGCAATATTTGATATAGAATCACTGAATGTCAGACAACATATACTACAATGTTGTCATTTAAAAAAACAAAGATTTCTCATGTGAGGCTTTTAATTCTTGAACTTTGAAACTAATGTTGTTGCTGTGCAGCATTTCCCTAGAGCACATTGACTCTTCCTCTGTTTGCAGTATATCACTAAGGTCAAAGAATGGGACTCGCATGTAGTTTCATGCATGGCATTCCTGCTTTAAACTCACTTCAAACAAAAAACTACCGGTTTGTGCAAGCTAAACACACTTGACGTTGTATCACATGCCATTCATTTTAACCTCTGTGAAAAGTCAGGTCGTCATGTGAATCTGGTCTCTTGAATTCACATGCCCTTGACTTTAATTACATACATTCTTGTGACTACAAACATATCTAAGTCTTCCCGAAGACCCTCATTGACACTGTAATTATTGGTGAACTCATTGTCTGTAACACAGCTACATGGAGGGAAGGAAAAGAAAATAGGTTTATGAAGAAAATACTTTTTTTATGTTATTGATGTAGCACTGACACATTTAAGCAACAAGAGATTATACTTAATTAACATCAGTCACTGCAGCAGTGGAACTAGTCTACAGGTGGCCATAGAAGGTACAATTACGATCTTTCTTGGAAAAGGTCTTTCCAAGAAAGATAGTTAATTTCCATACAGACTTGTAGAGCTGAATCGTCAGATAAAAAGGTATAAAGAATAGAATTCTACCTGTATCTGACATTTCAGCACTAAACAGGGCCCGTTGTTTCGGTGCCTTCAAAGCGACCCAATCAAAATTTTCCGTCCTGCCTGAAAAACCAGCTGACTGAAATCCAAGTCTTCTGCCGATGCCAGTAGACTTGTTTTCCACCATGCACGCACCAAATATCGTACGAAAATTTGTTTTATCTGTGCGTCTATGGCCACCTTAAGGTTCCACATTCAAACACAGTTCGGCCTGTATGTTTTTGGAGTATGTAAGAAAGCCCATATACCCCCAAAAAAACACAGATACATGATGGAGAGAATATACAAAATCCTTCAGCTGAAAATTGGAACATTACTTTTCTGCCCAAGCTGAAATTAAACTCAAGACCCCAGTGCTGCAAGGCAGAAGAGCTACACACTGAGCCACCATTCTGTCCATATCTATGCAATAAGTTAATTTTAATATTATTTTGTTATGCTGTTTTAACCGTGGCAGGTTTACTTTTACTTTCATGTTGGTGTATGGGTAATAAAATAAGATGGCAATCGAAGTTGCTTGTATGTTTTGTAATGTGGAAACATATTAGAGGACCCAGAGGAAACCTACATTTAATACAAATTAAAGGAACACTAACACCAAAATCTGAAAGTGTTTAAAGGAATGTCAATATAATATTTGTTTGCCCTTCATTGGTGGTAAAAGTGGTGTGTTGGCTTCAGAAACACAAATGTTGTTTCTATTAACAAGCTGCTATGTGGCGGCAGCCATTCAAGCACAGCAGATAACAGGTACGTTCTAAAGAATCCCATTGTATACTGCAGAGCTTATTTGTTATCAGCTGTTTGACCTGTACCTTTTCTCTGTTTTCAACTTTGAATGGCTGTACCCATGGCTTCACAGCAGCTTGTTTATATAAATTATAGTAGTCTTTCTTTATTTTTTTGGCATTACTGTTCATTTAAGTTCTTCTGAATGTTAGCAAACAGACCCTGTTTCTGTTTTCCTCAATGAACATCTTTAGAGAATCAAGATCAACCTTTTGATCTTCATGGAATTGGTAATTTGTGTAGCAGTCACAAAATAACATACAAAGACTAATTTCAAGCAGTCTGCAGTCAGAGTTACTCTAGAAGTATCTCTTCACTCTGGTAACTCTTTGATTTAGAATAAGAAGCATACATTTGAGTTTCATAACAAAACTTGAATTTGATAAATATTTATTGACCAAGAATATTAATAGTTAATACCAATTACACAATATCTTGCCTGTGCCACTGCTTCTGTCCCATCTAGAAGTTAATGCAACTGCAAACCTCGTGAACATTGTGGACAAAACCGCAGGTACTTTGCTGCAAGGTTTATTCAACACAACATGTTTAGAGCAATGTGGCTCTTTTTCAAGTGTTCAAATATTTATTGACATTAAACCAATGTAGGAATTTGCTATTTATACATTAAAGGAGTTACCTTTAATTTAACGTTTAGAATGATGCAGAGATTGATATTCTGAGACCATTTGCAATTGGTTTTCATTTTTTATTATTTGTGGTTTTTTTGGTTATTTAGCCATGCATTAATTTAACTAAGAGACTGGAATATGAAAAGGAGTGGGCCTGAATAGAAAGATGAGGAATACAAAGTATCAATAACAATACATTTGTAGCTTTACAGAGCATTTGATTTTATTTTCATGGGGTTAGTGACCCCCTTTTCAAAGCTGAGAAAGTCATAATTCAAAAACTATAAAAAACTATAAAAAAGAAATAATGAAAGTGAAAGTTGCTTAGAATTGACCCTTCTATGACATATTCAAGTAAGCTTAAAGGTGAACCACCCCTTTAAAGGGCAACTAAAGTCTAAAATAGAATAATATTAGAAATGCCATATTTTTTATACTGGATATAAAGACAAACTGTCCGTACCAGAAGTCTAATAAGACAAATGATTTATGCTTTCAAAGTTTAACTTTGTTAAACATCTTTGCAAGACCAAGACTACGCACATGCTCAGTGTGGTCTGGGCTTCAGTTGGGAGGTTAAGCTTAGGGATTGTCATAAATGATCAAAACAGCACAAGTCAAATAACATTGGCCATAGACGCCAATACAGCAAGACTGATTAATAATCAGAATATAGAGACTTCACTGGGTCTGTGGATACAAATCTCTACACAGTCACTGGCTATTTTACAGGGAAACGGACAAAGTGGCACGAGTTCTGAGGAGTAAGATGGGGGGGGGCTCCCCTCTGCTGTTTGAAAGTATGACTGTTTCCCTGCAGATCAGTTAGGGGCCATCTGACAATTCCTATCCACAGCAATAAACGAAGGGGGAATTTCACTGCATACAGTCAGGTTTACTATAAAAACTGTAGACATTTTTTTGATTGAAGTATATTGGAGATAGAACATTCCCTTTAAGGGGCAATATAAATCTCTAAACACCCTTGGTTTAATTTATATTCAATCTATTCTATTTAATTAAACAAATTTGTTCTGGTATTATAAAGCAGTAAAAGGTCCATGTTTTATTTTTACCCTTACTACACCTAATCCCTTCCCCACCATGGTTTAATTAGATATAATGAGCCCCATATAACCCCCCCCCCTTTTGCAGCCTATGTCTCAGGATTACAAAAAGGAAGGATCCATTAAGTACGGTGTTTATATGGGATGGGTAATTCGAGTTATTGCTTTCTCTTCCTCTCATAATAGCTTAGAACAAAAAACAAAAATAAATCTAGAAAGCTGATCTCTGTCGCCTAATTTGTTTTTAGCTGTGCTCTAATGGGGCAAAAGCAAAACGTCAAATGTTTTGGCTTGTTGGTGTGCAGAGGAACTACACAGCAAAATATGTCTGCAAAGGAATGAATACTTTAAATTCATATTATGAAAAATAAGTAATCTAAAATTCAAGATTCAAAATGTAATTGTCATATATACAGAGCATACAGTACAATGGAATTCTTACCTGAATGCCTTCTTCAGAGACAATTAACACTCATTGTAACATTACAATAATAAAAAAGTTACAATAAAGTTCTTTTTACTCTAGGTATATATAGTAAAGTTGAAAATACAGTAAAGTTTCAATAAGTCCTATCTAATCTTGCTAACATGTACTAATATCAAAATGACCATAAGTGTAAGTGTATAATATAGTGTTCAACAGTCTTTAGCATTTGCAGTGCATATTACCAACATTGCACATAAGTGTGTTGAAACCACTGCTTAGCATATATTGCACATTATATTGCATTGTCTCGTTACCTTGACTGGGTTAGCTGGACACTGGAAAAAAAACCCGGTGGGCCTTGGCCCAGCTCCCCTGATCTTCTGGCCCCAATAACAATAATGCGGTTTGTTTGTGCATGCATGCGTGGTCCCCCGAATTTGTAACCCCGTTGGCACCCTATTGTCCAGTCCAACTCTGTACCTTGGTGTGTGTTATACAGTGTGACAGCACTGGGGTAAAAACTGTCCTGGCAATGCGTATGTGGATTGACTTGAGTCTCCTGCTAGAGGGCAGGAAAGAGAAAACTGGCAGTGCATGATGCGCTTTGTCTATTCACCTGGGCCACTGATTCTGGCAACCTGCTTAAATGCCACCTTCTACGCTAGACACAGGCTGTACCAATGCAGATATTTAAAAAAGAGGTGCATATATATTATCAGTGCCACTTGCAGAGTTGCTTAGATTACTTCTCCCTCGAATACTAAAGTGGTAATGGAAGTTTGCACCTATTTTGTCATTTATAGCAACCAGTCAGTTAGGTGTATACTTTACAACAAATGCCCAATACATACTATGTACTGAGGTTTCCATGTTACTGAAACTGTTGCAAACTCTTACTATATTAATCTGTAAGAGTCTAATATGTATTTTATAGTCAACTTGCCCTTAAAAGAACAAGATTTTGTAGTTGTTCTATTACAGCAACTATGCAAAACATTTCTTCAATAAACAAAAGTAGTGAGTGGCGCTATGTAAAACCACATTGCAAGGCTGAGCAATCCTAAAATGCCATGTCAGTAAATAAATGAGGCTTGAGGTTTAGTGCTAAGTTATGTGGTAAGGTGATTACATAGCAAACAGTACCTTTGCAAGGAGGACTGAAAGCCTGTAACTATATATAGGCATTTTGCTACTGAAAAAGACAACATTATTTGTCAACCAGTTAGTGATGGTATAATAAATTGACATTTTCATCCGTTTTTCTATATTCAGATGTAGAATAAAAAGATAATTTTCCACAATTGCATTGAGTGATTTTTAAGCATGAGGATATTTGCTTAGGAACTATCTGCAGCCATACTCAATGTTCTGTTCCATAAAAATGCCTTATCAGCCCTTCAGTACATTTCCCTATGCATTCTTTCAAATGGGATGAAATGACAGCCCAGCTGGAAAATAGTTGTGGAAAGCACTACTGGCAAATAGTTTTGCCTGAGCTCTTCCAATTTAGTGGTAAGGAACAAGATCACACACATGATATAATGTGGTACAGGCTGAAACGGCATTATTTACCTTCTCTTGCAAACTCAGCATTCAATTGAACAGATTGGGAGATTCTCAGGCCTTTTTGCATGAAATCAGTTAGCAAATATTCTTAGGGGTATATTTATTGATATTTGTGCAATTGCAAAAAAAACAAAACAAAATGGTTTAGCAAACTAGCCTCACACGTTTGTGAATATTTCTTGCAATTCCCTTTTTACCATGACAAATAGAATTTACTTCTAATTTCAACTATTATTTTGCAAAATTTATGCAATTTGAGTTTTTAGTGCTGAAACTCATAAACTCAAATCTGATTCACTGAAACTCACATTTTTGAGATTTATTTAGTGCAAATTACTTGGAAAACCTGAATTAAAAAAACATCTAAAAACTGCAGAGTTCATGTTCAATTTTTTAAAGTTACTAGACCCATTGAAAATGATGAGTAGAATGTCTTTTTCGTGTTTTTAGTTAAACATGGATTTTAGATTCTAATTTTTTTCATAAATGAGCTCACTTTCAAATTTGATGGGTTTTAGACTGGAACACACAAATTCAAATTTCAATAAATAGTCCTTTGTGTTCAGCAATCAAATACAAAGCCCTTTTTCATGACTTGAAAGTTCTGGACAACTGAAAGCAACAATTGTTTTGTTCACAGGTGATGCAATGCTTACAATGTTTCTAACATTTTAATATGCAAATTAGGGGTTGG
The DNA here is from genome assembly GCA_024363595.1 of Xenopus borealis. NCBI lineage: Eukaryota > Metazoa > Chordata > Amphibia > Anura > Pipidae > Xenopus > Xenopus borealis. The sequence goes on from CM044435.1 coordinate 64,077,060, forward strand.
TCTTCACCAAACCTTTTGAGAGTATATATTATACTTTATTTTTATAGTGCCAATATATTGTACAGAGCTTTATATAGATTAAATATTATTCACATGAGTATCTGCCCCAGTGCAGCTTTCAGTCTAAGGTCACTATAAAATACAAACACAGACTGTGGTCAGTTTCATCAAAATACAGTTAGCCTGCCTGCATATTTGGAGTACCAGATGCAAAGAGATCATTCAAACTCCTTGCAAATAGTAACCTGTAATGAAACATAGGACCCTGGTGCTGCAAGGTCACAATTTCACAATGCTACTATGGCTGAATCCATGCATTTGTGATTCAGAAGCTCTTATATCTTTGATAGAAAATTTATAGACTATGGGTTTTCTATGCAGGATTTACATATTATATAACTGAACATCATTTAGGCTCACACATACCATTTTCTTAGATGCCTCATCTGTGTATGGTAATAGTCATGAACTAGATGCACCTATCACTGGTCTTATGGGTGAGATTGTCTAGAAAATGCATAAGTGCACCCAATCATGCTTATTATTGAGACATTAACATTTTCTAAGCTGTGTGTCACAAAAGCCTAAAACACTGCTGTCCTATATAGGACAGGTATAGTATGGCACACACAAGCTACATAGGACAGGTATAGTATGGCACACACAAGCTACATAGGACAGGTAGAGTATGGCACACACAGGCTGCATAGGACAGGTATAGTATGGCACACACAGGCTACATAGGACAGGTATAGTATGGCACAAATAGGCTACATAGGACAGGTATAGTATGGCACAAACAGGCTGGATAGGACAGGTATAGTATGGCACACACAGGCTACATAGGACAGGTATAGTATGGCACACACAGGCTACATAGGACAGGTATAGTATGGCACACACAGGCTACATATGACAGGTATAATATGGCACACACAGGCTACATAGGACAGGTATAGTATGGCACAAACAGGCTACATAGGACAGGTATAGTATGGCACACACAGGCTACATAGGACAGGTAGAGTATGGCACACACAGGCTACATAGGACAGGTATAGTATGGCACACACAGGCTACACATGACAGGTATAATATGGCACACACAGGCTACATAGGACAGGCAAAGTATGGCATACACCAGCAGAGTAGGGTAGAGTATGGCAGACACAGGCAGAGAAGGGTAGTCAGACTATGACATACACAAACAGATTTGGACAGCACTGGCCTAAAAGATACAGATGTTATGCTATTGAAGTTATGACATCATCAGATGTTTATCTTTGATATTTGATGTGGCAAATTCCACATACATTTCTAATAGACAAATACTTTCCTGAGCTCTCTCCCACATAACAGACATTTGGTGAATGTTTTACTTGTCCCTTTGGCACTAACATGGTATGCAGTGTTAAGGGAACCCATTTTAAGTCATTTAATACACACAAGCTAAAAATGTTCTTCTTTTGGCATGGTCTCACTCAGTTTCAACTTCTGTAAAAAAAATACATGTCATTCTTAAGGAATGCCATGAATACTTTAATGCATTTAAAAAGCGAAGGTGCTGGTTTTGTCATTACAGAGAAAAGGGAAATGTGTCAACTCCGCATTTCCTACACAGAAACAAGTGTAATTGTCCTTTGAAACATTCACTTGTATGACTATAGGCTGGCAGCAATTGCTCACAGGCCGGGCAACCCGCGCATGCTCAAAAGCAATTACGCTGAAATATATCAGCAGCAGCAGAGGAGAGGGAACCTGACATGGGGTAGGCGACAGAGCAGGTACGTGCTTGGCACCCTCCCCCCAGCTTTGCACCCTAGGCACTTGCCTACTCTGCCTACCACATGGCCAGGCCCTGCTTGCTCAGTAAAAGAAGAGTGCTTCTCTGACTCAAAAAGTGATGAGCAAAATGTTTTGCTTAGTTTTGCAGCAAAAATTTTGGCCATAGACTCCAATGGGTGAAAAGAATTCCCTGGGCAGAATAAACAAGGCTAACATATCTTTATGAATATCTGTAGAAAATTAAATACAAAGGGGACTTATTGAATGTAAATATTTTCAATTGGAAAATAACACCTAGTTCTGTGGCAGTGTTTCATCATTTGTCAGCTCTGTTGCCACTTAATGACATCAGATGTGTCTATTATGGGAGCTAAATTGACCTACATCAATATTTATTTGCTTATTTCTTGATAATTAGAATGAACACAGTAGCTTAACAGTTAAGCATTTGTGTATGTTTTAAACGATTTGTCTTTTGAATTTGTACAATGTTCTCTCTCTCTCTGAAACATAAACATATTAACACATATATAAATGATGTTTTGGTTATTAATAATGTAAGATGCTGTTATACAAGAACATTTGGCATTAAATAACCAATACAATCAGGCATTAGCACGCCACATAGTTATGTGACCTGAGGAAGGGACATGTTTTATAATGTGGTTAAGTAAGTACATGTGTTATTCATTCTTTTACCTGACTTCTGCTGCCACCTCCTGTGCAGAGATGGAAAACAAACAATTTAGATTTAATAATTGTCTATTGGTTGTGTATTTTTTATGTTTACTCTGTGTAGTTAATTAAAGTATTCTGACTTTTTCCCTGACTGGTCCCCAAACCTCTACTTAACCATCCCCCTGCAATTCACAGAAGCTCAGATAGGTGAGTAAATGTTGGGCAATTTGCATGTTTTATATATTTATTTATATATATTGTATATTGTGGCAGTGTGAGGAACCAGCATTTCTAGAGTTAACGGCAGGCAGGCTGGTGGATCTGCTATGTTTAAAATCATACCTCTAACACAGTATCTCTTTAGCAGAGGTGCTCCATGCTCTGAACAAAAAGATTAAAATCTGTTATTAGGTAATTTCTGTTATTGTTGTGAACTTGTGCCAGAGTAGCTGGCCAATTGGTTATAAAGGCAACATAATGAGTTGTAGGATTTATTTTCAGTTTTTTGAGGGGGTGTTTTAATAGCCAGCAGGACAGGGCTGGTAATTTGTGTATTTTGTTAAAGGAACAGTTACACCAAAAAGTGAAAGTGTTTTTAAGTAATGAAAATATCATGTACTTTTGCCCTGCACTGGTAAAACTGATCTATTTGTTTCAGAAACACTACTATAGTTCATATACACAAGCTCCTGTGTAGCAATGGCAGAGACTGAAAAAAGGCTATATGGTACAGGTTAAATAGCGGATAACAGATAACGCCATTATGGTCTACAGACTTTATCTGCTGTGTAACCTGAGCCGTTTCTCCTTTGAATGGCTGACCCCATTGCTACACAGCATCTTATTTATATAAACAATAGTAGTGTTTCTGAGGCAAACACAGCAGTTTTACCAGTGCAGTGCAACACTGCATTATAGTAAGCCAAAGACTTACTAATAGAATTGCTATTTATTGGGCTGTTTTGGCCCTTGCCTACTTCGGATTTTGACTTCCAGTCCAGACCTGATGGCCACTATATGTATTCTCTACTAGGTGAAAGGTCACTAGTTAATTTCTTTCACAAGACCAACATTTTGGTTTACCCATTTTTTTTTCAATAAATATTTGGCCCTCATGTGTGATTGGGCAAGAGAAACTTAAGTTGATGTCAGAATCTTTATTTCACAAACAGCAAAAAAGCAGCACAAACAAAACCACCTTTATTTTTGCTTCTGGCTTGTCATCCTAATTTTATCCCCACATATAATTCTAGATAAATAATTGTGACACTGGCAACACTTTCAATGGCCCTTGGAACCATCGCTAAAATCCTGCATTTTTGCTACAGATAGTATCAGAAAACAACAACAAAAACCACATATGATTTCACTACAATTCCTAGAATATTTAAAACACTGACAAATAGTTTTGCTCTCCACTGAAAAGCAAGCCATGACATATATTTCCAACCAGCTTTGAAATTTTGTATTTATTCAGTTTCCAAATAATTGAATCCATTAAAGAAAACCCCCAAGACCTGAAACTAGATGGGCCAAACATATTGGAGGGTAATTTTTGAAGGACCAACAGAGCATAAATAAAGTGTATTTCTGATATTCTAATACCTGCATTAGTTTCTATGGATATTAGATTATGTATTTGACTGAGTTTCATGTGAATGTTGCTTTTTAGCTCTGGTCCACTGGAAAGAGAACTTTCTGTTTCTATTTTCCACAATTTCTTGAATCCCATTTATACATATGATTTAAAAACAACAGTGCAGACTTGCTTCAAAAAATATTGATTTTAGGTTTGATGAGAAATATTCTAATGACATGTTTTCAAGTTAGGCCTTTTCCAAAGTGAAAACATTGGAATGCTGTAATTTGGGAGAACTTTCCATAATTTTATGAACTGTCATGCTTTTGGAAATTGGATGCGTTCAGACTGTTACTAGTGGCTGTTATGGAAAGCATATTAAGTGAAATGCCAAAACACACTGTTCCAGTCTGTAAAATGTTTCTCTGTAAAGGAATGTCTTAATGGCTTGAGAAAATAAATGTTACCATTTTAATAGTTATATGTTCTATCAAAAAAATGTCAGTCTTGTGCAAAAAATAACTATATTTTGGTTTTTGGCACACAAAGTTATATAGTTATATAGGTTTTTATTTGTTAGCATGTTTTGTGATTTAAAGAGTAAAAAAAAAAACAAAAACAAGACATACAGTTCAGATACGAGTGGAAGATATCAGGACTGGCCTAGCAGCTTGCGTCAATAATGCTTATATTGTTTTTCAGCTTTTAATAGATATTAGTATGTTATTATTCTGTATTTAGTGCACAATGTCGTGCAATTGTACTGAGAGTCCAGAGCATAGGGTTTCAGACTTTTTTCGGTTCAATCCCCACATATAACAAGCTTAATGATATCTAGAAACATTGTTATTTGAGTAATTCAGCCATAGTTCCAAGTTTATCTAGGGCAGTAATAAGAAAGTGTTAAGCCAAAATTCCAGATTCAGAATGGGCTACTTCAGGCACTGCTCTACGCCTCCAACAGGGGTACATTCCACATTTTGGGAACCACTGCCTTGGAAGAAATGGCATTGAATTCTCCCATACTGAACTTTGTAGATTAGGGAGGCAGACTGTCAGAAAAGAGAGTTTTAAGACAGTTTCTCTTATTCTTCTAGTTTTTATTATGTAAATACTGCAAGGAATATTAATTGAGGTTGGCTAAAATATATTCAGTGAGATCTTAAACTATTCACAAAAGCCTCTTAAACTAGAATAAGAAAAAAAAACAATATATTTTAGATATTCCTTGAATAATAATCCACCTTAGTATCTGTCAAACAGTATATGAGTTAAGCAGAGTAGAGAAAAACAGGACAGCAGAATGTTGGCCTCTGATACTACTCAGCTATATGGAGATGCTTAAAGGGCAAGGAAAGTCTAAAATAGAATAAGGCTAGAAATGCTGTATTTTGTATTCTAAACATGAACATGAACTTACTGCACCACAAGCCTAATCAAACAAATGACTTATGCTTTCAAAGTTGGCCACAGGAGGCTGTCATGTTGTAACTTTGTTATACATATTTGCAAGACTAGACTACATACACATGCTCAGTGTGGTCTGGGCTCTTAAAGGGAAACTTTCATGGGAAAACATGTTTTTTTTAAAACACATCAGTTAATAGTGCTGCTCCAGTAGA
>CM044435.1:64083624-64112205 GCA_024363595.1 Xenopus borealis
ATTAAAGAAAGTAAAAATGGGATTTTATTTCTTTGCCTTTCCTTGCCCTTTAACTAATGCTTTAAATGTACCACAATCACAGAAAAGGGCCATCTATTCAATAGATAATATGCATTCAACTTGCAACTATTGTTAAATATATAACAGCAATTAAGTTAAATACTATGGGGTGCATTAAATGTTAAAGGCTTGGTAATAAGGGATCTGCTTCCATAGAAAAAATATCAAGTTTCGTAGAGTAAATAATGTATACCTTAACCTATGGTTGTATAGTCTTTGCCATATTGTTATGCTTAGCTGGAATATTTTATCTGAACTAACAACACAGCATGTTCTAAATATTTTAAATGACCAAAACCATGTATGCTTTCAGGAAGATAAACCTTAAGGTCTAATTTCTAGATATTCTGGAATTGCTTTCAACAAATAAGTATAGTATCCACAACACAAGTGCCAAACTCTTCTTTATCAAGAAGTGGTTTGCAAATCCCTGATACATAACCTTACATTTAATATTGAATCTCATCTGTCACTTAGAAGCCCAGAATGCCACTTTGTCCAGATCCTGCTGTAATGATTGCACATCCTGGATGGAATTAATTGTGCTGCAAAGTTTTACATAATCTGCAGAGACAAATACATTACTAAGGCACTGTATTGAAAGCTTAGGCAAAATTAATATATCCTATCTCGTACTAGCTTCATCATAAACAGCAATTCAATTGATTTGACACAATCTGTCCTTCATAAAAACATTCCTATTAATAACTATAATGCCAGTCTCTAGAACATTATTTTCAATGTGATCCCTTAACATACTTTTAAATAACTTTCCCACCACAGATGTCAAACTTACAGGCTTATAATTGCCAAGCTGAAATTGTGATTGCACTTTAAATGTTGAAATTCAGCTGTCCTCCAATATGTAGGCACTATACCAAATGAAGGTGAACCTGAGGAAAAAGTGGCTTGGCTTAAACCAAGGTTCCTTGTTGACAAACTTGAGTAGACATTTATGTACTACATTCTGGGTCACCCTCTTGATTGAGCTAAACTATCTCTTCCCCTACAGAATGAGTCTTGAAACCTTAACTCTTTTATTTAACTATTAACTCCTCCATTTGCTTTTTCAGAGTCCCTGATATTATTTTCATTGTGTAATGGAGCAACACACTCTAAACTCATCTTTTTACTGCTGATTTAAATTTTAAAAAAATCAAGTAGTCACTTGTGAAGCAATCAGTTCCTCAAAAAATCATGACTGATTTGGCAGCCATCATGGTTACTCAACAGTAGGGAGCCAATTCAATCACTTAAAGTTGTTCTCTTAAAACCCCAATTTCTACCCTAGGGCAAGAGGCTAGTAAGAAAAGCTGTTTTGGGGTGGTGGTGGCCTTATTGCACATAGAACATCAGAATGCTACAAGCTTGGAGCCAGGTATTCCCAGGTTTCCACAATACAATTCAAACCTAAGCAGTGGGTAGGGGAGAGTCGGTTCATACATGTCATAATTATATAGTATTCTCTTACCAAAGTTAAAATATCACAATCACATCGTGATATTGTATATGTGGAAAAAATCTACAGTTCTTACACAATGGCTTTTTGTATGCTAACTGTACACATATTCATTTTCTGTGCAATAGCTCTTTGGATTTAACCCCCCAGAATATTAGGTAATAGTTAGTGATGGGCGAATTTATTCCCCAGGGGCGAATTCGCAGCGAATTCCCGTGATTCGCCGCTGGCAAATAAATTCGCAAACGCCAGCGAAAATTCGCCGAAAAAAAATTGGCTGAAAAAAAAGAGTTGCGCGTCATTTTTGACGCAACGCAACGAAAACTATGCGACGCGCGTCAAAAATAACGCAATGCGACAAAAATGACGCAACGTGCGTCAAAAATGACGCAACGTGCGTCAAAAATGACACGACGTGACGCACATCAAAAACGTGCCGCGACTAGTTTCGGGAATTTTTCCGCCAATTTGCGAATTTCGCTGGAAATTCGCGAATTTTTCTGCGAAGCGAAACGGGGTAGATTCACCCATCACTAGTAATAGTATAAAATTCCTGTATATTCCTTATACTAATAATTTATTTACATAATTTTACTATGCTCTGTAATAAATCGGTAAATCTGTACAATCATCCGTGGGTCCAGCTGTTACAGACAGAACAAGTTAATCACCCTTAGTGGCAGATTTACTAAGGGTCAAATTTGACCATGGGAATAGTTAGGGAATAAAAATTCTTCGAATTCGAAGGATTTTTACCGCAATTTGATTGGTCGAACGATCAAAAATTTGATCAAACTTCGAATCCTTCATGTGAATTTAGTAAATCTGCCCCATAGTCTCATTTGAAATATTGTATAACATATATAATTCATGTAACATGTTTTTGCTTCTACACTGGTACCCTGATTTAACATTCTTTCCAGGATAATTAGTCATTTAGGGCTAGAGCAGACGGGGAGATTCGGGGGCATTTTGTCGCCTGGCGACTTGTAGCCGCGACTTGTAGCCCCCGAACCTCCCCGAATAGACAGGTCCTGGGGCGCACCGGCGTTACTTGAAAACGCCTGCGCCTATTCACACGCAGCGGCGCGATTTGTGGAATCGCTCCAAATTGACTCGCGAGTCAATTTGGAGCGATTCCACAAATCGCGCCGCTGCGTGTGAATAGGCGCAGGCGTTTTCAAGTAACGCCGGTGCGCCCCAGGACCTGTCTATTCGGGGAGGTTCGGGGGCTACAAGTCGCGGCTACAAGTCGCCAGGCGACAAAATGCGCCCGAATCTCCCCGTCTGCTCTAGCCCTAAGAGTTTTACCACAGCAGGTTTTACATATTTTCATGTTCATTATTATTAAAAAGTTTTTTCTTCCAATATAAACATTATAAAATTGTTGTGTACTTACTTCTTCCTATACAAAATGAGGAATGATATGGTTGGGTTATTTCACAAACAGTCTGTGTATAAGTCATATATTCCTCTCTGAACTGGCTCCCTTTTATATGGAATATGCGGTACCCACTTTTTCAGTTAGTAGTTTATTTCAGTAATTCCTAGGTGTGAAATATTTTCCAAACCAGCCAATGCAAATTTTGGCTTAGCAAAATGTTTTGTATTCTACCCACTTTCAGAGCTGCCAAGTCTAACATGATTCCCTTCCAATAGCACTTTTATTGATAGACATTTTAAAGAAAACAAGTAACTGAGCCTGAAAAAATGAACATTTTAGAGTTTTGAAGGAATACACACATATGTAATTCTTGTGACTATACATTACACAAAACATATATGTTCAGAAGTTTCAACTCTACAAAAAACTGTCAATGGAACAGTTGAACTATATGCTACTCACAGTGTAACTTTTCAGTGTCCGCCTGGTATTCTTCCCTACAATAAGAGTGGTCCTGTGATCAACCTCACACTGTTATTGTCTGAATAATTCACCTTTGTTTTAATTTCAATACAGAACTTTTATTACAAAGACTTAGCTGGTTATTTATTTTTTAACTATAGTGTACTTTTCTGTTACTAGGATTAGAAGACTTTTTACAAAGTGGCTAGAAGCAGGGAAGCCTTATTGGTTAATTCCACTCCTTGATTCATGAACAAGCCCATTTTACTTATCATTTTAGTTTGATTAAACTAACCTCATGGGCCTAGGCTATGCTTCTTTTATGTTAGGTAGGTTATGATCAGAGAAAACCTGCCAACAGAGTCAAACTTACCAACTTTTGCAGAACTACAGGTCCTACAATCCACCATCAGCTATGCCTGGAAAGGTGTATATAAATGATCAGATATCACATATCATATGAAAGTCATTTGCAGTCCCTTTAATCCTCAATAACTCAGAAGTGTACTTTCGACCCATTTCCACAAATGTTTTTTTTTAAAAGGGAATCAGTGAGAATGTTTTTAGGAGGTTCTCAGAATAAATTATGATATTAACACAAGAATGAATAATAAGGCTAATTATTACTCAGGCTTCTTTTCTTGACTGAATAAGAAAGACTACTGCTGGATTTAATTAAATTAATTGGCACTACCAAGAACATTTTGTAATCTTATCCTTGAGTTCTTGGATTGGATTTCTTAAGGTCTGCCACTCAAGAGAGGCATGAGAAAAAAAGGCACGATAGTACACACCCTGTTAATATATGGGGCACTTAAATAGTTAAAATTTATTTCACAGTATAATAAACCATTGTTGTCTAAGGAAACAATTGAATTTTGCAAGCTGTTTTTAGGTGCCATAGGTTAATAACTAATATCTAGTACCAATTACCGAAGAGACCCAATGACTGCAATTAAGCCACTATCTATTCAGATTTACAAGTATGCTTAAAATATATCCCTCAGGTGTCCATCCTGTAGGCCTCCAGTTGTAGTAGAACTAAAATTCATCCTTACCACAACCACTTTCATCAGTGCAGCAGCCATAACTCTTGGTTTTGCACACAGCCTTGGCCTTGGCTCTGTATCACATTCTAGATGCACAGGGTCTAAAATTTCAACCGGGAAGTAATACTTAGCTTTGGTGGTTGGTGCTCTCAGCGGGAGTTGTCAGGACCAAGGAGGAAGCTTCGAAGTTAAGTCCAAGTTCGAAGAACAGGCAAGGGTTCAAGAATGAAGAGAAGTCAATTGGCCAGGCAGAGATCAAAAGGCAGGCACTAAATATCAAAGTTAAGTTCAGGCAAGGGTCAAAATCCAGTAATCAATACAATAGCAATAATAAACACCCAGGAACGCTAGAAAACAGAACCTATAAAGTCACAGAAGAAAATACAATCACTATAAATGCAGTATTTGGTAAAAAATAACATTTTCTGTTATTTGTTCACAGAAACAACATAGTGGATGAACTTCAGTCATGTTAAAATTAGTTGTGTTGGTGTATCTAAATGAGAATGTTCACCGACATCATACTATGAGGATAATGTGCCTGCATACAATATGCTGATACAATACAAATCCTCAGTCTCTTTTAGCTGAGCTTGCTTTCCTTTTTACGAGGAAGACTTTTACTGTTGATTCATCACATTACTTTCAGCTTTAGGATCAAATATAATCTCCCAGTGACATCAGCCACATGATCTGCAATGTATAAATTGAACGGCAGATACTGAGGAATAATTTAGATGTAAACATATTGATACTGAGCTGTAAACAAATACTAATTCTAATTCTGTAATTAGCAATCTAAAACTGCTCATATCTCAGAAACCCACAAAACATAAGAGTACTCTGATTAAGTTTAAATTCATTTTAGATCTCTTTTAGAATTATACCTGTAGACACAGACACTGTTCTAGTTTAGACCTTAGTATTTTGTCACATACTTACACGGCCCATAACATTTAATTGCATGCCATTCACTTAGAGCAAGGAAAGAGTGGCAAGGGATGTCAGCTTAAAACAAGTATTATCTGATGCAAGGGGTACTCAAATGGAAAAACTGGCTGTTTTTTTAAAATGTATCTGTTAAAAGTGCTCCTCATAAATAAAACTGTAAGGAAATGCATTAAAAAAAGAGCTAATGGAGTAGCTATTTCCCAGGATTCCTTCAGTTTGCAAATTATGCTGTGATTAGCTGCAGCCTTTCCCCAACCAGCTGATGTGAATAGAGACTCATGCAACTGGAGAAACCATTATGTATTTTAGGAGAGAAACAGCTGAACTGTCTGTGCTGCCTCCCATTCACTATAAAAGCTACAGGATATGGGGAGTTGGACTGTCAATGCTTTCTAGGGAAACTAGCTGAGGTTAAAATGCCCCTGTCTGTCAGTCACTGCTTCTGATAATATTAAATGTAAAGTGACATGACAGTGATGACAGAGGCATTTTACCTTCTACTGAATACTGGTATAATGGTTTGAGCCATAAACCTAATGGAAACTGCCTATAATGACTGCTTTTATGCAAATTTTCAGGGCAAAAGACCACCTGTACATGCTGTGTCAGACAATTTCAGTTTAAGTCAAAAGGAAGAGATAAGCAGTGCTTTCAGACCTATCTCTGCCAGCTAAAACATGCTGTAAAAAAAAAAACAATTTACCATTAAAGGGGATGTAAAGGCAAAAAAATAAAATCCAAATTTTACTTTGTTTAATGAAAAAGAAATCTATCTCCAATATACTTTAATAAAAAAAAAAAGTCTACCATTTTTAGAATAAACCTGACTGTAAACAGTGAAATTCCCCATTTTACTTGCTCTGACAGCTGAAGATAGGATGGTCCCTAACTGCTCTGCAGGGAAACAATCATACTTTCAAACGCAGGGGGGAGACCCCCACCTTACTTCCCAGAACTTGAGCAGCTTTGTTTGTTTCCCTGTAAAGAAGTCGGTGACTGTGTAGAGATTTGTATCTGCAGGCCCAGTGCATTCTGCATATTCTGATTATTAATCAGTAGTGCTGTATCAGCTTCTATGGCAGATATTATCTGACTGTTTTGATAATTTCTGACGATCCCTAAGCTTAACCTCCCAACTGAAGCCCAGACCACACTGAGCATGTGCGTAGTCTTGGTCTTCCAAAGATGTTACAAGATGACAGCACCCTGCGGAAAACTTTGAAATCATAAATCATATGTTTAATTAGGCCTCAAAATATAGCATGTCTAGCATTATTCTATTTTAGACTTTAGTTCCCATTTAATGTCAGATATACAATCAGAGGTAAAGAATCCTGATACTACAGACCCCCCTTAACTTTCCTAAAAGCAGGTTAGCTAAAGGCTGGAGAAGGTTTTAACATCCTGCAGGTCAGCATTAGCTCAGAAATTGCATCGACAGCTAAGTATTCATCCTTGCACCTCTTTCATCTGCTCTTTCATATACAAGAGAATGGTAGGAATTTCCAGTAATTATCAGTAAAGTTACATATGCACGGGATTGTTTAGATGCAAATATGCTGCAGCTTTGTGGTAGCAGTAGTTTGAAGGTTCAATACGCACAATTGATCACAGTTCAGAACAGGAAGTGGGATGGATGCACTGGTGGAACATGCATAATTTTTGGACATAATTACCTTTAATGAGTGATGCCATTCATTGCTCTTTTAATGAGCATGCCCTGACTGCACTTGTTTACTGCTGCAGAAATCTTTCTAGTAAAACTGTTAAACACTTGGGGGGAAATTCACTAAGCGGTGAAAATTTGCTAGCGTTGGCTTCGCTAACGTTCGCCACACTTTCACCAGCGCTACGCAAATTCACTAAAGTGTGAAGTTACGCTAAGGTCGGCGAACGGTAGCGTAGTTGCGCTAGTGTTACTTCGCCAGGCAAATCGCATTTATGCTAGTGATGCCTAATTTGCATACATGAATTTCAAAGTATAATAGAAGTATATGTTACAGCCACTACATTCCACTACACAAGCCCAGGAAACCTTTAATAAATAAAATAAAGTTGTCCTATTGCCCTACATGTGCCCCCTGTATAGTTGTGTTGCCATATGTTAGGAAATGTAGGGGGGAAGGAGGGTAAAAATGTTGCTCTTTTTCAGACTATCACCCTAGAAAGGTAAAACACACCAGTGTTTTTTTGGGACTTAGGAAAAAATGTGAAAAAAGTTTTCAAGCTCCTATCTATTGTATTGAACTTCGCCAGGTCTGACCTGGTCATCTTGTGAATTTGCGTAATTACGATCCTTCGTCAGTGCGCAACTTTGCCTGGCGTTAGGGTGTGAAGTTGCGCTAGTCTATCTACTTCGCTAGTGAAAATTCGCCAGAGTCGGTGTTAGTCAATTTGCGAAGTTACGAATTGACGTCACGCTGGCAAATTAGCGCTAGCGTTAGACGCTTCGCACTTTAGTGAATTTCCCCCCTGATCTTCTCTTATCTTATACAAGTCCAATAAAGTAAAGGACTTTGGTATAAATTCTGGGCTAACTTTTGATAGTTTGCATTAGTTTTAAAATGATCATAAAAATATGTATTTACTTTGTTTTCACTGAAACATGAAATACATAAGAATACATAAGAGAAGAAAAGCACAGGGGTAAAGTTTAACTACAGAATGCAATGTTAATCTCAATAGCTGGTTTGGAAAAAGCAAATAACTTTTCAGACACATGGTCATGGTGACAGTGACATTGTTCTTGTAGGTCACGCAGACTGTGTCAGCAGCCAGACTTCAGACTTGATGAAAATCTAAAACTTAAATCCATCTGCAGAGAGATAACACATAGCAAATGCTGAGAGCTCCCTGACCTGTTTGGCTATTTTGGCAGTTTTTGTGCTTCAGCTGCAATAAACAATTAGCCTTTATATTACAATGAAAAATAATTGTGTATGAGTGACCTCTACTGGTGAAAGTTGGAAAAGTTCCCATTTATTGTAAAAGTGTATTTAGTATAAAGAAGGGTAAGTTATCACTCCATACATAATATCTCCTTTTAATGTTGCTGTATATAGTAAATGCTGTATATAGTAAATACCCTTGTTTTTCACTCTAGAAGTCTCCGCCAGACTTTGCACAGCTATGTCAGACATTATTTTGTGACAAATACGCATATTCATCAAAATGCGCAATTAGGTCTTGGCAAAAGAACGTTGGGGTACTTTCATCGGTGATGATTCGTTGGTGTGAAAATTTCACAATAAATTTTCTCTAGTATTCGTTTCCTAACAAAATGTAGTTAACTTACGCTTATGTCAATTTAAATTCAGTGGGTGTATAGGTCATAGCTCATGTATATATTTATTAGTAATGTTACTGAAATTGCTGGAAGGTTAATTTAATGCATTTCATGCCTGAGTGGGCACTTCCTCATAGGCTATTAGCAGATTAGTAGAATTGTCTTTTTAGCGAAAATTCATCAGAAAACACAATTTATCAAGCATGTTGGAACAGAATGCACACAGCATTTTAAAGCATGGGTTAATTTTGTGACCAATAGGTGGGTGTGACCATGATTAACATAATTAATGAAACATAATTAATTAAACAGAGAAGTGCATTAACTGATACAAAAATTAATTCAAATAAATAAATAAATAGCACAATTAACAAATGCAAGAACTAAACAAATAGAGAAAAAATGAAAAAAAGAAAAAATATCCATAAGCCCAATTAAAAGTATGTGAATGAGAGAACTTGTCCCAGTGATATAAGTATCCATACAAAAAAAATTGTCCTTATAAGTAAAAATTCATAACTTCCATGATCACTAGGATCCTTAAATAGGTCAAAGGTTAAAAACGTGCAGGAAAAAGAATACAAAGTATCACATTACCGAACAATTCAGCAAATAACAATGTATCAATCTCAATTAAGCGGAAATAAGTTAACTAGCTTACACTATATGAGAGAAGGGAAAACTATCCCTGAGGTCAATCCGGCAAAACTGTTTATCTAGAGAAAACAAAACAGTTTAGTAACCTTGTACACATTTACAGGAAACAAGCCATATTAAAATTTTCATTCAACCCTTTTGGGTGGCGTGACTGCATCAAACAGATCCAATAGTACTCACGTTGTAAGAGATTTTTCTTTTTATCCATGTCTGGTCTAAAAATAACTCTCCAAAATTTGCCATCTCAATTGTGATAATTGGTGACCTTGTTCAAAAAAAAGATTCTGTTTTTAGTTTGTCAATTTTTACATTGGATCTGCGTTGTGAGTGCTGGTGGGCGATAAGTTCTAATATTTGATTTGTGTTCATTTAGCCTAGTTTTCATAGCCCTACTAGTCTGGCCGATATATAATAAGCCACATGGACACTTGATACAGTACACAACATGCTTTGTATCACAGGTAAAAAAAAACCATGCAGTTCATGCTTAGTACCCAAGTGTGGATGTGTGACATAGCTGCCGGGAGTAATGGCATTGCAATGACTACAACTCCTACAAGGGTAGGTCCCTGTACTCTGAGTACCCAGTACCCAGTATGTTATGTACCCTTTTCTGTGAGATAACTTTACGTTTGATTAATTCACCAATAGTCCTATCCCTTCTATAAGAAAAAATGGGTGGTGCCTTGAACAGATGTCCATATTTAGAATCTGTGCTCAAAATCTTCCAATGTTTCAAAATGACACTACGATGAAACTTTGAATTAGTGTCAAAAGATTTCACAAAAGGGATTCTTAGAGATTTAACAAATGTATGCTTTGGTTTTTTTAGTTAACGCAATCTCCCTTGGTATAAGTTCCACCTCTCTTTTAGGGGCATGTAATATACGTCGGTAATGCAAAAACTATTCGCAATGCAAAAAGTTAAGCCTTTGCACGAACAAATTTTGCTTTGCGCGAATGTAATATACCTTTTGCGAACCCGGAAACTGTTTAGCGACCACTTCCTCCAGTGGAAAGTTGTTTGCAAATTTTATACTTTTCGCTAATGCGCTGTCAATGTAATAAAACTTCTTATGGAAAAAGTCGCAATGTTTGCTCCAAAAGATTACGACATCTTCAAGCACTTCTTAAGAATTATAATGCGCGATAACGATTAGCAATGCAATAACTGTTTAAGGCAGTGGTTCTCAACCTGGGGGTCGGGACCCTTTTGGGGGTCGAACAACCCTTTCACAGGGGTCACTTAAGGGGTTCCAGGAGCAGGTTCATATCTCTCCCCACTAGCCCTCGGTCAAGGTTGTAGCTCTCTGGGTGTTGGTTCTGTGAGTTGTAGTTCAGTAACCTGTGTAGGGAAGCCAGCTGCACTACAACTTTCTATATCCCCTTAATAGGGACTGCCATACAGCTCTCCCTGCCCATTTAAAATTTGTAAAATTAACCTGGTAATTGGGGTGTGGCCACAAAATGGGTGTGGCAAAAAATGTTTGCCGCACTACGCACGGCAAACAAACCTTTATGCAGCCACAATGTCTCCTGTACTTTCCTAACAATCCACTCTCGGCTGGCAACTAAAATATTTTAATATTTTATGGTTGGGGGTCACCACAACATGAGGAACTGTATTAAAGGGTCACAGCATTAGGAAGGTTGAGAACCACTGGTTTAAGGAACAATATTACATTATGAGATGTGGATTTTAACTCTTAATGTTTTTCTATTTGCAACTTTAATTATATTTCGCCCTTTGTGTGGCCAACAATGTAGATTGATCATAACACCTCGCAACAAATTTAGCAACTACAGTACGTGATTCAGATTCATAAAGTTCAGGAGTGGAGGTGATCCTTTTTAAGACTTGGTGGATGGAAACTCGAGGGCCTCAAATTGTTCCTGTCAGTGTGCTTACTATACAGAGATGTAACCAAAGTAGATCCCTCAACCTGAATGTTAACATCTAAAAAGCGAAGCTCACATGGATTAGCTTCAAAGTTCCCAGAGCTTCCCAGAGTCTTCCTCAAGTAGCCTTACCTACTGAACTAGATCTCCTCCATAAATTGCAACAACTCAGAAGGAGGGATACGGCATGGGCACTACATTTGGCTTCACTTACCAAATATGTAAAGGCACAAGGGATCCCATGTGGATTAAGGATCACGCTGCAGCCAGCATTGTTTCTTGGAGACAAGGAGATTCTGGCAAAATGGCGCGGTATTCTAAACCGATGTAGCCTGGATCTCATCACGCTGACTATCCATCAATTACACATTGGGCAGAAGAAGCTGCAATAGCAGATCAGCGTGGAGGAAGAATACAAGACCAAAGCGGGAATAACAAGCCCCTCTACTATACAGGAATTTGAGCATGAGATTGAGAAACTACGAATCTGAATCACGTACTATGGTTGCTAGATTTATGATCAATCTACATTGTTGGCCACACAAAGAGAGGTGGAACTTATACCAAGGGAGATTGCATTAACTAAAAAACCAAAGGATATATTTGTTAAACCTCTAAGAATCCCCTTTGTGACATCTTTTGACACTAATTCAAAGTTTCATTGTAGTGTCATTTTGAAACATTGGAAGATTTTGAGCACAGATTCTAAATATGGACATCTGTTCAAGGCACCACCCATTTTTTCTTATAAAAGGGATAGGACTATTGATGAATTAATCAAACGTAAAGTTATCTCACAGAAAGGTGTACTTAAAGGGGTGGTTCACCTTCAAGTTAACTTTTAGTATATTGTAGAAGGACCAATTCTAAGAAACTTTTCAATTGGTCTTCATTATTTATTTTTCATAGTTTTTTAATGATTTGCAATTTTCTTCTGTTTCTTTGCAGCTTTCAAATGGGGGTCACTGACACCATCTAAAAACAAATGCTCTGTAAGGCTACAAATGTATTGTTATTTCCACTTTTTATTACTTATCATTCTATTCATTCCCTCTCCTATTCATATTCCAATCTCTTATTCAAATCAATGCAGGGTTGCTAGGGTAATTTGTACCCTAGAAACAAAATTGCTGACACTGCAAAATAGAGAGCTGCTGAATAAAAAGTTAAATAACTATAAAACCACAAACAATAAAAAATGAAAACCAATTGCAAATTGTCTCAGAATATCACTTTCTACATCATACTAAAAGTTAACTCAAAGGTGAACAACCCCTTTCACATACTGGGTACTCAGAGTACGGGGACCTACTTTTATTGAACAAGGTCACCAATGGAAGTTTTTTTCATATGGATTTTTTGTATGGACACTTGTATCACTGGGACAATTTCACAACTTCACATACTTTTAATTGGGCCTTATGGATTTTTTTTTCTTTTTTCGTTTTTTCATTTTTTTTTTAAAAATGCTGCATTAAATAAATCTTAAGCAAGGGTTCCAACCTGTCAGCATTAACTGTGTGTCAGTGAAACTTTTTTGCTCTATATTGTGGATGGGTTGCGGTTGCCCATTTTAGCTGAGCACCAGGATTTCCTTTCCTCAGGAGGGCCAAGGTGAGCATTTGTGGTTGGACAATTTCTACAAGGTGGTTATAATAAAACACCCTTGTTTACATCATGATATGAAGCCTCCTTTCTTCCAATCTCATGTCTGTTGGAAGGATCTACTGGTAAATAAAGTATCACAGTTCATAGCATTTATTATATGGTCCCCTTATATATTCATGCATAGTTATCATATTCCCCCCTATTAACTCTTCTTCAGTGTAAAAACTACCCCAACTTTGGGCATTTCAATGTCTGCTTGTCAATAAAAAAAATCCTGGAATTATTCATGAGTCATCTTTGTTTTTAAGCAGATTGTTGGTTATTAAGCTCAGAAACACAGATAAGCGACATTAGTATTTTACAGGGAATACTTAATGTTTTAAGGGATTTGTGTAAACTGATTATAATATTATTTGGACTAAGCCGTTAGATCAGCCTTATTTGTATGTCATGTGATTCTATTGCATATTTGTTCATTAGCTCAGTGTATGTGTAAGCCTCCTTTGGCAAGTCAAGCCGTGAACAGTTAAGAATAAAATCCTAGGCTGTTCACAGTAGTAGTAAAGGATGTTCTAGTTATTCAAGCATTACACAAACCTGCAGAATACATTTGGCAACAGAAGAGTTTCATCTGAGTTTCATCTGAAAAAGAGAACATTCAGGGGGTTATATATTAAAGGACAAGGAAAGTCTAAAATAGAATAAGGCTAGATATTCTGTATTTTATATACTAAACATAAACATGAACTTACTGCACCACAAGCCTAATCAAACAAATGATTTATGCTTTCAAAGTTGGGCACAGGGGGCTGTCATCTTGTAACTTTGTTAAACATCTTTCCAAGACCAAGACTGTGCACATAAATTATCAAAACAGCAAAAGCAGTCAAATAATATCTGCTAAAAGCTAATACAGCAAGACTGATTAATAATCAAAATATACAGACCTGTGCTGTCATGTAATCTAATGTGGATTTTATAGTTTTTGTATTATTTAATACAAACTTTCTCCAACTGTGCAGAACCAGTGGCTGCAGAAAAATAATCCTCCAAATTGAATCCCAGTTTATCTGTTTAATTCTGGCTCCATGATCTTTGTCCCTGCAGCTGGAGTTGGAAACATTAAAGGGGATATTAAGGCAAAAATAAAATCCAATAAAAATCTCTACACAGTCGCCAACTGCTCTATAGGGAAGCAAAGTTGCCGGAGTTCTGAAAAGCTGGGAAGTAAGGTGGGGCTTCCCCTACTGTTCATAAGTATGATTGTTTCCCTGGACAGCAGTTAGGGATCGTCTGACAATTCCTATCCACAGCAGTAAAACCTGTCGAGGTCATGTAGAAGTCAATGGCAGAGGTCCCTTCAACCTTTCGAAGATTTTAATAGCCTTTATGATGTTTTTTGGAGAGTTTTGCCCCTAAACTCTATTAATTTGAGTGTTTACAGTTTTTGCCTGCTGAAAATTCAATTAATTATTAACCCCGAACTCGCTCAATCAAGTTTTTTCCATTCAAGTATTTTCTTAAGTTAGAAACCATTTGAGTTGTGAGTTCATTCAAATTTATTCAAGGTATAAAAAAAACACAAAAATTCGACTTTTGATAAGTAACCCCTTTAAAATTTAAAATATCAACATTCACCAAACATTTTTATTCCATTCTTTCAGTTGTTTATATATTTATCAGTTTATCTGTGAATACCTCAGCCTTTCCCCATGGCTGCAACCAACATACTTATTCTGTGACTCACTGACTGGTCCAATTGGTTAATGCAGTTAGTGGTGCACTACCAGGACTGGACTGGGATACAGAATAGGCCCTGGCATTCCAAGTACACAGAGGCCCAAACTGCCCCCACCAGCCCACTTAATAGTAACTTTCTATTACAATTTACAGCAGCCCTTCTGGCTGGGAAACCCATTACACAGAATCAAAGGCCTTAGCTGCATTTAGGGACACTACAATATGTGTTGTTAGATTACAATGGTTTGCATGTATGTTAGTGAATAGTCTAGGAATATTGACATTAGTAGATCTATTTGGCATGAATCCGGTCTGGTCTGGTTCTATGATTTCCTCTATCGCCTGTTTCAATCTAGTGGCCAGTACTTTTGCAAACACCTTGGCATCAGTATTTAGAAGGGAGATTGGTCTGTAGGATCCACAATTAAGGGGATCAGTGCTTCATTGAAAGAGGTGGGGGGAGCTGGCTCTCCTCTGTGGCATCCATTAGGGTTTTTTGTAGCCAGGGGGAGAGGCGCTCCCTGGAAGTTTTATACCAGTCTGAGGGGAGGCCATCTGGGCCCGGTGTTTTATTGGGGTAAAGGGAGGCAATTGTGTCTTGCACCTCCACTAAGGTAATGGGGGAATTTAAAGAGGTGACCGAGTGCAGCTGGGGGAAAGGTATATCATCAAGATAGGCCAATAATTGATATGTTGTGTAATTGGCTTTAAAAGCATAAATATATATATACATATATCTTGGTAGTACTCGCAAAGTTACCTATTAGGGAGGGGTTTGTGACTGTGGCACCTGAGGGGGAGACAATAGAGTATTGGTTGGGGTTAGGGATTTGGAAAGATAGGCTAGGATTTTGCCATTCTTTTCCTCTTTGTCGAATGTTCACAGGGTAGCATATAACAGCCTCTTTTGGGTCATTTTGATTCTAACTGTTGCTCCAAGGGTGCCAAGTGTGTCAGGCACCACCTTTTCTATGTAGTTTTTTTCTGCTTCTGCTGACCCTCTCTGCCTCACCTCCAACTCCCTTGCTGCCTCCACTCTATCCCCTTTAATTGCTGTGGTAAGTGCTCCCCTCAATGTGGCTTTATGCTTGGAATGTTACATTTGTTCTTATAGAAATACTGTATCCCTTACATCAAATTTTAGCCTAGGAAGCAAAGAGTGAAATGGTGATGTTATTGTGATTTTTTAAACAATGTAAAATTATATTTTATTTTGGATCTGTGATTCATTTCAACAAAATGCATTTAAAGGGCTAGTTGTGTAAGAAAAAATTGAAGTAATTGAAAAGACTGTGAAACTATGCAAGATCAAAAAAAGAATAGGAAGTTACTTGTAATGTAGTGGAGTTTGCAAAAACATTCAAGAATTGCAGCTAAGGGGGTATTGCATGAGGACTGGGTGATTTTTCAGGAAGGACAATCTTATCTCAACCAAAGCTACTGTATGAACCAGGATAGCAAGATACAGACTTGAGAACTGGATAGCAAGATACAGACTTGAGAACTCTCACATGCACACACATACACATTGAGAGGGCCTCCTTCCCCTATAAAGTTCATCCCCCCATCTCTGTTGTGTCCAGCATACAATGACCAAGCTTCTCTTGGCTGTCCTGTAGGTTCCCAACTTACACCTAAACGTTCCATTTCTTGACTCGTGCACATATGCCCATGGTGCTAACCCAAAACACTGACTACTCATTGGGACAGAGCAGACTGTCCTTTCTAACTAGTTTTACACGTTTTTTCAGTTAGCACCCTCACCTCCAATGCCTTTAATGTGATGCCAGTCCAGCGGGATCCCACTCGGCCCGTTTAATCCATGTAAGTAGAACGATTGACGGCACCAGTCAGTAGTGAATTTTCTCAAAAATGCCTTTATTGAGACATGGGTCTCTGACCCCAACACTCGGCAACGTTTCAGACCCTTCTCGGTCTTTTATCAAGCTACTAAAACAGCACCTGTGCTCTGTTATTTATACAATGTGTCACAGTGACCTCTAGTGCTATTGTCAATAATTGCAGTGTTTCACATAATTACAATATTTAGCAGTGTTACAAATCACCATAATTGTATCAACTTAACTAAACAGACATATGTCTTTATATTTTTAACATAGTGTCCAGTGTTCCTGAAGGTGTCCAACAGTGTTAATGTGTAAAAGACTTTACTATAAAAAAGGAAAAGGAAATAATTACATATAAGAACATACTCTTCATATAGATATAAAACATAGCTGTTCAGCGATATATCTAAAAACAATTCAACAATATATTTTACTCAAGTCATATTCCCTGTTGAGGCCATGGGGAGCCATCGTTTCTAATTTTCTAATCCATCTTGCTTCTTTCTTTAGTAACATCTTTAATCGGTCTCCCCCTCTTCGCATTTTCGGTACACTATCTATTATTTGATACTTTAACTGTTGCACCCCATGGCCTGCAGCTAGGAAATGACTTGCAACTGCTTGGTCACTTTTCTTTGTATTTATTGCGGACTTGTGCTCTCTAATGCGCTCCTTTGCACTTCTAGAAGTTTGTCCAACGTATGATAGCCCACATGGACATTTGATCACGTATATAACGTGATTACTCTCAGGTATAAAAACCATTTATCTTAATGGCTGTTCCTTTTCTTGGGTGATATACTGTGTCCCCTTTTAAGCAATTTGAGCAGCAGTTGCAGCCAAGACATGGGTATGTCCCATTTTTTCTTGGCCACAACAGGCGCTCTTGGATAACTCTTCCTCCTAAGTCTGCTCTGACAGCCATTGATCCAATCGTTTTTGGCTTTTTATAAGAAATAAGTGGGATATTTTTAAAGAAATTAATCTCAGGTAGACCTTCTCTAAGTAATGGCCAATGTTTCTTAATCACTTTTTCTATTTCTCAATAAAGGCATTTTTGAGAAAATTCACTACTGACTGGTGCCATCAATCGTTCTACTTACATGTCCTTTCTAACTGGCCTGGCTAGCTCTCGCGTCTGAAGGCTAATACCAGCCTCCTAACTCAGCTAGTCCTAACAGGGCACCACCTCCTAACTGGTCTAGGTGGGAAGTCTGTCTTGCCTTTGATATTTACCTGGCTCCTGTGCTTAATTATATAGGCTCTTCTACTCTTCTACTGATTTTCAATTTGGAATTCCAAAGTGCTACCTTGTAGTTACTATAATTCATTTACCAAATAGCAGTTGGAATTCCAAGTTTGATAGTTGCAGAATAAACAAATTGAAATATAATAACAAACAACAAAAAAGAAACAATGAAGAAAATCTTACTATATACTAAAAGTTATGGTTAACTACCCCTTTAAGGTATATAGACTGACCTTACAGTTTAATAACTGATTTGTCTGTGAGTCAAAGGCTTGGTTACAGAATAACATGGTCATCCATTCATTGAGGCCATAGGCAGATCTGAGAGGAAGCAATATATGTACAGTACTCTGTCTGCCAATGTCCAATTCATGTGCCAAGAAGGCAGATGAGATTAAACTGCTATAGAGTAACTTGTTCCCTTCTGTCACCAATCCTCCCCAATATGTCATAACATAGCCTAGTCTTCATAAATATAAATAAAGGAAATTAAGGTAAATAGAGATAGAGAGACAGATGCGCACATAACCCGTAATAAAACATAATTAGAAATATTAAAAAAGAGGATAACAAGGTGATAAAATACTGTTTTTGTTTTATTGAAATAGAGACAAGGAACACATTGTCCTGCTTGTTTTGGAAACTAAACAAGACATTGACATTAAAGAGCAAACCTATCCATAAAGATTTTGAAAAATAAAGCTAAATGATTCATTATTGTTACTTCCCGAATGACATGTACAGTACTTCTGAGTTCAGAATTCACGTAAATGTTTGCAGTCTTTCATAAACAAAGTACCATGGTAATTGCTGCACAAAGGAAATGCACTAATCTCAGATTACACTAAACAGTCCTGAAAGCCTTTTGTGCGTCATTGCTTTAGCACTGTTGAATTAACAACAAGTATCCAATATATCTACGGAATTTATGGATGCTACAGCAATTGTTTTCCAGTCAGGAGAATTGAATGTATAAAAGCTGATTGCTTTGATACTGTGTCTTTTAGATTGTAAGCTCTACTACGCACAGCCCTCTTTACCTCATGTTTTGGTTATTTTAATGTACATAATCTGTATGCTTGATGTATACACCCTTCTATTTACTGCAGAACATGTTGGCACCTTATGAATATGTGTTGATAATAATAATACTGTGTTTCATCATATATATGTATATATATATATATATATATATATATATGCAGTTCCAGCTGTGGTGCACCCCAAAACAGCAGTTTTTAGTATCTGGGTGCTGTCATGTAAAGTGTAGATAGTCGTTCTCCAAAGGATGACGCACTCCAGGGCTTCATAATAGTATCAGAAAAGTGAAATTTATTTTTCAACTTTTCAGTCCAATATGGACCTTTCTCAAGACGTGTCTTACCTTTTATGATGTACTACAGATGAAACAGTGCTGGTGCCCTATTAGCATTTTGTGTAAAGTGTGAACAGGTGAAAAATGTGGGCAGTTTCAGTCTGGGTCTCAGGTGTGAACAGTACAGTGCTTTAGGGGTGTGAATAATAGAGGTGTGAACAATGCAGGGGGATCACAGGTGTGAACAATACAGAGGATTGGCCTGACTTTGAGGTTTAAACAATGCAGGGGTCAATTAATCGCTGTAGTGATACCATTTAAATCTTACACATGGTAAGCAAGCACAGCAGGTAGGGGGCCACCAGTTGGACAGCCCTGTGTTATATGATTAATCTAGTTGCCGGAGGGGAAAGGGGGAAATATCTAGTATTTTATTGGTGTGGATAGTAAGGTACACTTACCGATAATAACAGGGGGTCCAGGTGCTCAAGCCCCAGACCTTCAGCTCGGGGCAACTTGACAAGTATGTGTTTAGTTGTAGGTGGACACAAGCCTATGACTAAGTGTCTTGTACACTAAATGCCTCAGGCATGATTAGTTCATATTAATAAAGATTTCTACTTTTATTTTAAATTGTCTGATCCTTGAGTGACTTCAGAGTGTCCTGCTTCAAATTCCATTTTCAGTGTAGGCTGACACTACCTAGTCTGATTGGCTTCCCTACAGTAAGTACACTTCTGATTGGTCTGTTTTTATTTAAATATCACTGCTTGTACAGAACAACTTCAACCTATGACTAAGTGCCCACAAGGCAAGAAATGTGTAAGGCTATTTCTTGAGATAATTGTTTTTTTTGTTGAATAAAACTACTTTTTTATTTGTATCAGGTTTTGGAGTGAAGTCTGGTTTTTGTCAGCCTACAAATAAACATATATTTGCTATTTAATTGCCTTACATGACAAAAAACCACATAGATTATGGAAGGTACTACTAAGGCCCTAAAAAAATACATTCTATACAAATTAGCAGTTTCACACACAAAAAACTTTTATTAGTTACAGATAATTTCAAAATAAAAAATGTAAAATTCATACCAGCACATACTTGCAAATATGCAAAACTCACTTCATTTTACCCTAAGTCATGCATTTACAAATCATCAAATAAAATTAGTAGTTGACAAAAAAAATGAATTACCCATGCAAAGCAATTCACCAATTAAAACAAAATGAAAATGAACAAAGCCTTGATTAGAGATGCAAGAGAATTCACCAGTCAGAATAGCTGTACTATGTCAGGCATCTTGTTGTTATCTTACATATAAGATTATTGTGTCATTTTTTCTTTATTATATGACACTGTAACCAACTATACTTGGTCATTGCTAGGAAATTGTATTTAAAGATTCCATATCCAAATGTAGGAACAAAGAACATGGAGCCAGAGTTACACAGATCATGTGTATTGTAACCTTTGAGACAGTTGACTGTTAACTTCTAGTGGGAATTCTTCCGACTCTTGCAATCTGTGCTTCAGGTGTATAATGGTTCTCTTCTTCTGTTTTCTCTCTCTCTCTGTTCACTCTGTATTTGGGAGACTTACCAAGTAAAAAATCTTGAATTTGAATTTTACTTACTGTACAAAAACGTAGGTGGTTAACATTGTTCAGTACAACCTATTATTTATTATTTATGTAACTGAATTTTTTAGAAACAAATTTCCATACACTCAATTTCTCTTACTATAGAAAAGAGAAGGATTTTATGAAATCAGTAAAAAGTTTTCATGAACTTTTCCTGGAAACTTTTGGACCTTTAACCCATAGTCATAGCCATAATGCTTACAGCACTATGAAGATTTTACATCCCTTTACTGTCATTATTCATGGAGGCACTTGGGTCTTTGCCAAGAATTGCAGATCCTCTGATTTAAGTACCATTTGCCATTTTAAATTTTAACCTTGAGCACAAGCTTTGCTATTTAAGTTACTGTCTCTAGATACCGTCACAGTTTCATCACAATAAGCTTTATCTCTAAAAGAAATGAAATATTACAGATACATACCACCGCATCAGAAATAAATGTAGAAACAGCCTTGGATTCAAGAAAATATGCAAATACAGCACTATTGTAGATGTAAGCAATTAATGCATGTGAATGCTAGTGTCATTGATTATATTTAAATGTTTGTGTTCTTGCCAGATGTGGGTAGATAACATGTCAACAATATGTTCAATCCTTTGTAATAATTAAGCCTATCTATCTAGTCACTATCCTTGAGACTCTCTCTAGCCGTTGCCATTTCCAGAAGAGTTGTCTAGGAAACAAATTTAAGAATCAGCTAGTAGGGTGGTGATACTTTCATCTGTATCCTGAGTGGAGGGTCCAGGGCCACTTTAATAATGCAAGTTATGGGGCGTCTGCCCAGGGCCAACTGCTTTTGGGGGTAGAGTCCTGCGCGGGTCCATTTTTTGGGACCCGTACCCGCAACCCAAGATCCGCAACCCGGACCCGCTGACCATCAAGAATCAGGAAGTGCTGTCATTGTAAACCGGAAGTGACATCATCGGAAGTAGCCGTGATCCGAAAAAAAGGAGTAAAACAGGAAATGCTGTCAATGTAAACCGGATGTGACATCATCAGAAGTAGAAATGCTGAGAAAAAGGAGTAAAAATCGCTATAGCGAGGATCCGCGACCTGACCCTCAACCCGCCAACCTGCAGAACCACCGGCCCGCTTCTATACCCGCACCCAGAAATTCTACGAGCAACCCGCAGGGTACCGTGGGATTTTGCGGTTAACCCGCTGGTACCCGACCCACTGCAGGACTCTATTTGGGGGCCCACTGTGCTGAAAAATAGAGGGGTGGGGCGAGACACAGGGAGGAAGATTGAGGGAGGGGACGCACACAGGGAGGGAGGGGACGCACACAGGGAGGAAGATGGAGGGAGGAAACACAGGGAGGGAGGGGAGGCGGGACCGGTTTCAAAAATTTTCTGATGCTCTACATGTGCAGCAACACAAAGGGGCTGATTTACTATATTCACTTGAAGGATTCGAAGATCGATCAAATTCGATCGAATTTCGAACGTAGGATTTCTTCGTTTGGTCGAATATGTGAATTTTGGCATATTCGATCATCGAATAGGGAATGGTCGAACGATCGAATCCATTCGAATCGAGTCGAATGGACGAATATTCGATCATTCGACCAGCAAAGGATTTTAATTTTTAAGTTTATTTGATTGCCTACTTCAGCAGATTGGACCTACCGAATTGCAATAGAAGCCTATGGGAGCACTCCCATAGGCTTCTGAGGCTAAGTCCTGATCGAATAGGATTCCTACGATCGAAGTCTTCGATCGTTCTAATCGTACGAATCATTCGAATGATCGAATGATTTATTCGTTCAGTCGAATCATTTATTCGACTGATCGAATAGATTTTTATTCGATCGTCGAATGATTGAATATCGAATAAAAGGTAGTCTAGAACTATTCGATTAACAATCGAAAATCGAATGCTAATCGAATATCGAATAGAAACAAATTATTTTTGGGGAATAATAGTAAATTTGCCCCAAAGTGATGGGTCCACTGGCATTTTAGCAATCACATGCAATATAACTGCAAATGCCATAGTTGCTGTATCTAGATTGTTACCATGTGTATCTAATAAAGGCTTTTATTGAAAGTGAACCAGTGCTGTGTTTCAAGTATTCTACTGTGTGCGGATAGGGTTGCCACCTTTAAAAAATAAAAAAAATTTTTAAATTACCGGCAAGTGGTGGGGGGCAGGAACAAAAGCGTTGGGCAGTGATGCAAAAGGGACATAGAAAAAAGCATCACAAAATTAAATTGCCGGTAAATTTGTAATACCGGCCCTTGCAGGTATTTTACCGGCTAGGCCGATAAAATACCGGCTGGGTGGCAACCCTATGTGGTGATGGCCATGTATTGCACTTGCACTGGGAATTATTCTTCAAACTAAAAGGTAAAAGTGGAGCTGAATCAACCAAATCAAGGCCATATTTGCACCAACAATGCATTATGATTGATATTTGTATATTTCTTTGCCTCTGCAGAGTTGCATATAACCTGTGAGATTGGTATTGATAGGGTATGGCAACAAAAGCATACAGAAAGTCCGTGGGGATACCAAATGATGCTGTGATTGGCTATTTGGTAACCACTATGCAGCTGACAGCCTACAGGAGGCTCTGTTTAGCAGTAAATCTGGTTATATTCTACCAAAACTCTACACCTGGAATCCAAAATAAGCACCTGCCGCTGAGAGCAACATCCAAAGGGTTGGTGAGCAACATGTTTTTAAATGGGGTCAATGACCCCCCCATTTGAAAGCTGGAAAGACTCAAGAAAAAGGCATAATTCTTTATAATTATACTATAAAAAAGGAAAAATGAATACCAATGGAATGGTTGCTTAGAATTAGCCATTCTATAACATGCTAGAGGATACTTAAAAGTAAATAAGGCCTGAAAGCAAAACAAAAATTCCTAAAAGATATAATTTAAAACCTTGAATAAAATGTTCATATTTTTGCTTACAGTCTTTTTTCAGTGGAAAGAGAACTTATCACATTCCCCTCCTTATCTGGCAGCTAACCGATATCTGAAGCTAGAACACATTGCACAGATCCTGAAACATAACAGAATAGTTTGAGAGCAAAAGGATTCATCTGGCATCAGACAAATGGCCATGATTTTGCAGTACAGTAGTAACAATTATGCAACTTTTGTTTTTTGAAAGTCTGGAGTTCAGTCGTGCCAAAGCCTTCTATTGATTACAATACTTCATTTTAGCTATTGTTTCTTACAAAAACATGCAATCTTTTAGCAGCATATCATTTCATAACAAAGTCATACTCCATTTCTTTCTGTCATAATGGCACAGCAAACAGACGGTGCTGCACACACTTTCTTTAGCACATTTTTTTTTACACATTCAACATCTGCTACCGTTTCTGTGCCAAGTTTCTGTGCAATCCTATGCATGGTCAATACAAAGTTTTGTTATATTTCCTGCAGTTATTATATAGTGCTCTGTTATCATTTGTCACCCATCTAGATAAGCTGTTTAGTTTGATATATCTTCTATCAGGAATTTTGAATAAATGTTGTACCTTTCTACAATGCACCATTTCGCTCGTACATCTTAGAATGTAAAAGTTACAGAGGACCAATCAGCCCACACAGAGGCCCAAACAGCCCCCACCAGCCCCTTAAATACTGACTTTCTATGGGACCTTATAGCAGCCCCTCTGGCATTTGCCAGAACCCACAGATTGCCAGTCCGGGCCTGATCTTAACCCATTATCAATATATTAAGGACATTGAAACATTTTGTGCCTTAAGCTACTAAAAATGCCTTACCCTTTAAACAAAACAGGGATTGATTGCCTTGATTGTTTGTATTCGAGCAGGTGATAGAAAAAAAAGCCTATGGGAAAAAAAGGCCCATAGGCTTCTGTTGCAATTTGGTAGGTTCAATCTGGCGAAGTAGGCAGTCGATTAAAATTTTAAAGTCAAAGTGCTTCGATCATCGAATGGTCGAATTATCGAATATCCGATCATTCGATCTATTTGATACGGTCGAATTTTGGGTATTCGATGATCGAAGTGGCCAAATTTTCATATTCGAATATCCGATAAAATCGTACGATCGGAATTTGTCCAGATCACATTTTGGAGCTCACTTTTCATAGGATTTAAGTATTTAATGTAACTGATACTATTAGGAAGATCTCTCTGAGCAGGGCACAGCAGGAAGGCTACCTGGTGGCCTATATAGAGCTGAGCCTTGGTTTGGTGGTCTGTTTTAGAATTTGGATAAATTGTTTACAGAGGATTCGGTATTCAACTAATCCAAAAATAACAGCAGAACTCAAAGTGAAACACTGGATTTGGTGCACCTCAAATCACATGGCAGTTGTACACGTCTGCCTGGTGATCAATAGCAGTTTGTTATTTTCGTAACCGATACCATGGAAACATAATTTAAAACATTAGTTACTATGACAATGATTCATTATTATGCATTATTTTGTAAATGAAAAAGTGTTTGGGCAGAGCAGTTGTATAGGGGAAGATAATCGTGCAGGTGCATACAGGGTCGCCTCCCCCTCCGTGTGTGTGCGCAAGCTCGGGCACAATGGTTTTTCCGCAACTGGCCGGTACCAGCGGCATTCTATGGCTAATATTGTGATATCTTTCAAAAAGAAACAATCATGTCTAATGTATACACACGCCCCCAAACTGCTAAATCATTTAGTTTCATTAATTTTGTTTATTTATGAAATGTTTATACATAAATGTGTGCTTGCTTACGGGGAACACTTTTTAAAACTACATAAACAAATACAGTGTTTTCCTTAGGGCACATTTGGCAAAAATGATTGGGTTTATTTCTAGACAGAAGGAAAGAGAATGTTAATGAACTGCAATAGTGGAACTGTCCTGAGTAATAAGTTCCACCACATGGGAGCATGTGTTAACAAAACCTATTATTGCCTGTGTATCGCATTCTCATAGGGATGTGTTGGAACTACAGAAGACAGGTGACCGCAACATGCTGCAGTTGGCAGTCCTAGTAGTATAAGCCACATAGCAGGCTCTGCTAACACACACAATCCTGGGAGGTGAAACATATAAAGAAAGCTGCTGTATGGCAGCTCATACTAAAACGATCATGTGTAAGGGTCTTAAGTCCCTTCCAGCAAGTATTATAGGATATTTTGAAAAAGCTGTATATAATATTTCTGTTTTCCCTTGCTGCAAACCTAACATGTTAATCTGGAACTCATTTTTAAATTCTTTGGCTTTAGATTTATTCCACCTTTGAGAGGTTAGAGATGTTATTGTACTAATATAGAAATACTGCTATTTAGAATTATATCAGCAGATTCTTCTTGCTATCCATTGAAATCCATCTTGCAGGCTGAATCATGGCTGTAACAGCAAGTTAAAACCCAAATATGGCCATATCTCATTTCAGATACAGCCAAAACACATCCAATCTCCGATTATCTCTCACATTGACTACTGAAACCTACTCCTCACAGGTATTCCAGGAAGTCACCTTTCACAACTCCAATCTGTTCTAAATGCTGCTGCTAGAATCATTCATCTATCTCACCACTCAACATCAGCTGCTCCCATAGGCATGTCCCTTCAGTGGCTCCCAATCTCCTCTAGAATCAAATTCAAACTTCTCATCCTTACATTCAAGGCCCTTAACAACGAAGCATCTGCCTATATTTCATCTCTGATCTCAAAATACACCTCACACACATCACTTCAACTCATTCTTGTCTATAAGACTTCTCTTGGGCTTCTGATTTTCTCTGGAATGATTTACCTTGAATCTTGAAGACTCTCGCCTTCTTTCCAAATGCTCCATAAAGACACACCTTTTTTCAATGTCTCATAATTAATCAGCCATATACGTATTATAAATCACAAATCCTTATGTCTCAATTGTACCCTAACTCTTTAGTTTCTAAACTCTTGCGAGTAGGGCCCTCTAATCCTATCACACTCTGTAAACCTTTGTTTGTGATTTGCGGTTTCTTCTCTGTTCATTATCTAATGTAAAACACTGTGCAACTTCTTTTAGAACTTTGCTTTATAACTAAATAAATTATGATCTTAGATCTGATTTGAACAACATTATACCAAAACACTACACTGCCAGATTATGCTTTGGTGCCATCAAGTGTTTATTTGTGGTATTGCCAATTCCAGTTGCATTATAAACTGTGGGCCCAAATCTGCTCTTGTGTAATCCAGTTAAGCAAAAACATAGGACTTATTAATTGCATTTTGAAGGCTGAATAACTATTGAAGAAGTTAAAATAATAAAACTGTTTTAACAGTTATGATGCAAAAGACACAATGGACCTGGATTTTACATTGGTGGCATTATATATAACCAGTTATATACATTGTGGTCCCATTCATTTAAAATGAATGTAACTTTTCCTTTATATACTATATTCTGTAATTTACATATAAATTAGAGCTAGACTAAAAATTGCTCTCTTCCACCTGGTCTGAACACAGGAGTGGTAACTGAAGCAGCGCAGGGTGGGGGTGCTCCCCTGTATTGGCTCCAGTCCCTTAAACATTGCCAAGGTTCTAAAATAATGCCAGTGTAAAGCTGAGAGATATTCTCATTTAGCAACATCACCAAACAAACTGATCCTCCTGATATGTCGACCTTGAGGTGGGCGTTACCGGGATGCTCCAATAGTGGGCCCTAGGGCCCAACATTTGGATTGCAACAAGAAGAATAAAGGCTGTCAGACTGAGGACCACATTAGAGAACCAATGCTGTCCTCGATCCAATGGGATTTGTAAAATTGCCAGATCAATCAATCAATCGGGGAAGGCCATCAGACGACCCCATACACTGCCTAACAAGATGCTGACTGTCAGCAGCTTATATATGTGCGTGCATTAATAGGTCTTAACTGTGCCAGCCAAGGGGTTCTCTAGGTATCAGTGGGTATCAGTGGATGTCAGGATGGTTTTTGAGAGATACTCAGTACTTACAACCTTCAGTCAAACAAAAACTATACCACTATATACATTGCAGTGCAAATGTATTGTGTAGTCATTTTTTTTTAGAACATAATCCTAAATGAACCACTGTGTAAAGGTGTAAAAAGACCAGTTATTTCACTGCCCAGTGCCCACCAAAACACAAGATGAGTTGGGGGAGGAAAAATGGTCTGCTTGAAATGGGCTTCACCACATGGGCAATATTCATCAATATATGGGCACTCACACTACCTACCCACTTAGAAGTACTAGTATACTGTCACAACTTTCTCCTCCGTTGCAAGAAAAGACATCAAAGGTGATTAGGACTGAATATTATAAACAAACCAAAGACACATATTTAGTGCAAAATAAGCATGTTGTCCAATTACAAAGCAAAGTCCAATTGTCTTTAAGGCTGAAGGTAGATATGGGATGGAAGTTGATTTTAACCTCTCCCAACAAGAAGATCTTTAGTAAACTGGTGGGTTTCATTTATATAAAGGCAGTTTAAGTTCCCAAACTGCTAGAGGACCCGGAATTCTACTTGCCTCTGTTTCACAGGAAGCTCATTGTTTTATTACTCCCATGCAAAATACTATATACACAGGGCAAGGTCTGATGAGGTATATTTTTACCCAAACCTGGCAAAGGGTATACTCCATTTACATTGTTTCTAGTAGTCTAAAGCAACTAAACTTGCTGAGCAACCTTGAAAACATTTCACCACTCATCCAGGTGCCTTCTTCAGAATACTTGTGGCAGTGGCCAACAGGTAGCACCATTTTCACAGACTATGCTGAGAAATAGCTGCCTCTGGCTCAAGGAGTTTTTGAATACTTAGGATTTCCATAGAAAACTAGCATGTCAATCATTGCCATGGCCCATACAGAACAGCAATTGCTTTGAATCAGAGCACAAGGTTAAAGAATTTGATAAATTTACAAAGATCTGAAGAAATACTTTTTTTTACTTTTTTCAGTTATCAAAAAAGCAGGTAGTATTTCCCTTTTGGTTCAAGGAGAGACTGTGATCATTGCAATATATATATATAT
>CM044435.1:64115549-64129233 GCA_024363595.1 Xenopus borealis
AAAAAAAAAAAAAAAAAAAAAAAACATTGTAATTTTGGAGCCACAAGATGCACAAAACCACATAGCAACCAACAAAAATATACGATTTCAGTACTAAAGCACATCACTAAGGTTCCACACTATTAGACCACACTATAGGTGAGAATGTGGTAACTCTGGGTATTATAATGCTCATGAAATGGCACTGCTCTAGTCATAAAAATATGTGAGAAAATGGTTTCTTTTGCTACTACTAACAGAATTAATTTAGAGCATATAACCAAAGCTGGAAACAGCACTAATGTCACACTTTGTGCTTTCAGAAAAAAGCCCACCGTGTGTCCAGTGTGGATGAAGAGTCCTAAAAAAAGGTAAAGGGTGGTATTGCTGGCCTCTTGGTTGCCTCAATAACAACCACAAAGTGGAAACTTATTGTGGAATAACCAGAAAGTGGAATGCTCATCCCCTCCCTTCAGGAAGTAAGCTCAATTGTCTCAACAAATGTACTTATGAATAAAAAGGCAGCAACCTGGGAAGGAGATTTTGGAACTGTAGTATATTTTTCAAAGCTGCTACAAAAAAAAATTAACAAAACAAACTAGAAATGCAACAAACTAGAAATGCAAAATGGATCAACAGTAAATAAAATTGGAAAAAAATGTGGCAACACAAAATCCTACTTTCCATGTGTAATTCCTCTTTGATTTAAATATCTGTTATGTACAATGCATGGTCTTCCTAGAAACAAGCATGACAAACCAGAACAGAGTCTAACGGCCAGATTTAGGTCGAAGCGAAAATTCGAATAAAATTATTTTATTTTGAAGTATTTTTGTATGTATGAATAAAATTGAAAATTCGAATTTCAAAGTACTTGCCCTTTAAAAGTCTGTTGACTTCAACTATTCGCCAGCTTAAAACTGCCGAATTGTTAGTTTAGCCTATGGGTGTTCCAAGTATTCGAAGGCTTTGGATTGAAAAAGACCTTTAAAAATACAGTAGCCTCAAAGCAGATGCTTATCTTTTAATTCCAGGCTTGGAGGCAAGTTAAACTTTTTTTGCCATAGAATCAGAAGTTAGAATGAAATATCAGATTTTTACTCCATATCAAATTTAATATTCTGAAGTAACAAAAATCTTAAAGTTTCTACCTGAGCTGGAGCTGCAGAGCCCCCAAAATGCTTAGGCAAGGAATGCTTCTATTAGCAATGAAAATAAAAAGATGATCATTCAGCCCTGACTGAATACAAATTGCATTCAGCTACAGTTGTGCTCATAAGTTTACATACCCTGGCAGAATTTATGATTTCTTAACCATTTTTCATAGAATATGAATCAATACATCAATACATTTATGATGATTTAAAAAGAGTAAACACAGTTGTTTGACAATAAATGGTTTCAGCCAACCACTAACCATGAGTGCAAGAAAAGTTTGTGTTATCATTCATATTCTCTGAAAAATGGTTATGAATCATAAATTCTGCCAGGGTATGTAAACGTATGAGCACAACTGTGTTTATTATGCTCAAGACTTTTTGCATTTGGATTGTTCTTCAGACTAAAGCAGGAAGTTGTGCTTACATGTGGATTGCTTGAGCACATACCTGTACATTTTCCAGACAGCATAACAAAGCCAGTAGAGCAGTCCTTGCAGCTTTCAGGGCCTTCACCAGAGCAGCCTGAGCAGCTTCCATCACATCCTGAAATAAAACAAAAATGATATTGCATAGTGATAAATATATATTTATTTTCAACATCTGCTTTTAAGAACAAATAAAGCCACTAACCTTTACACAAAAAGGAGCCTTCAGAATTTACACAATATTGGCTATCCTTGCAAGGGGACTCTTCTGAGGCACATTCATTTAGGTCTATATGCAAAAGAAAACATCAGTATTAAGAAAATATGTGCACTTTGTTACATTTCACATTTTAGCAGCATCACTATGAAACAGTTTCATGCATTAAAGGGAAACTATACCCTGCACATTGCAGGTATCTATACAAATGTATCACATAAAAAGGTTTCATAAAAAGGCTGACCCACAAAATCTCATCAAAATCTCTAGTGGAGTTTTGCCCTTGTACAAAAACAATGTTTGGGCTGGTTTCTCATTTAAATATAAGGCAAATGTATAGGTTTCCATTTAATGAACCCATATTATTACTAATCAGACACAATATCACAAATATGAAATGTAAACCAGCTAACTGGCAGTGTGACCATTCTATTAACCAAATCAAATGTGTTTTTTCCTCACCTGAAACATGGAATCAGATAGTCAGGTTTGCCATGGTATAAAGATAAAATGGCTAATATACCATTTATACAGTGTTCTTAGACTTGCCCTACTGAGATTAATATCACGATATTTCACAAAATTTTGCTTTATTTTGCATGACATTTTACAGGTATGGAATCTTATCTGGAAACTGGTTATCCACAAAGCTCAGAATTACTGGAAGGTAATCACCCACAGACTATTTTAATCAAATAAGTAAACATTTTTTTTAAATTGTTTCCGTCTCTGTAATAAGACAGTGCCTTTTACTTGATCCTAACAAAATAATCCAACTGGGTTTGTTTAATGTTTAAAATATTTTTTTTAGAAGACTACGTACAGTGATCCAAACTACAGAAAGAACCTGGATAATAGGTCCCATACCTGTAGTGCTATTTATATTACACCAGAAATGTTACCATGCCAAATATTTAGAAAATTAATTTATACACATAGAATATTAATGGTAAAATAAATCTTATCTAAATAAAGACACCAAAAGCTTTATAATACAAACACATACCTACACATTTTCCATCGTCTTTGAACCATCCATTTTTACATTCCTTGCAGTCTTCATTAGATGGTCCATTACAAGTTTTACATGCTTTATTGCAAGCTGTGGATGTATTAGTAATGTGGATAATTAGCAATATCATCTGCATTTTGAAAATCTACTTCTAAATGATGCATCCAACACCATGGCACAGGAAAACTATACCCCACCAAACAATGTATGTCTCTATAAAATTATATTGCATAAAACAACTCGTATATAAAACCCTGCTTTCATGCTAATGTTGCTCCCCAACTCCTTTAACTTCTGAATGTTGCTCACGGGTTCAAAAGGTTGGGGATGCCTGCTCTAGATGGTAACATTTAAAGCAGCTGGCATAAACTCATTTCCCAGCTGCCCCTCATCATGTGACTTGTGCCAGCACTTTAGGAGGGAACTGCTTTCTAGCAGGCTGTGGTTTTTGCTACTCAATGTAACGGAATGAAACACAGTTGGACATGGGTTTTCTATTATTGAGTGCTGATCTACCAGGCAGCTGTTATCTTGCGTTAGGGAGCTGCTATCTGGTTACTTCCCATTGTTCCGTTAGGCTGCTGGGGGGGGGGGGGGGGGGTGATATCACTGCAACTTGCAGTACAGCAGTAAAGAGTGATTGAAGTTTATCAGAGCACAAGTCACATGACTGGGGCCAGAAATGGATTTCAGTGCAGACTTCTGCAGGAGCAGCACTATTAACGGATGCATTTTTTCCCATGACAGTATACCTTTAAAGGGGTTGTTCACCTTCCAAACACTTTTTTCTGTTCAGTTGTTTTCATATTGTTCCCCAGAGATAAATAATGGAAAGTAATTGAAAAAGTCTTTATTTTTTCTGTTTTTCCAAAATCTAAGTTTAAAGTTGAATGTTGGTGTCTCTGAAGTCTGGCAGCTCAGTAATTCAGGTGCAGACTCTAAATGGATATAATTTTGCAACATTTAATTGATACATTTCACAGCAACATCTCTGGAGTATTAGCAACTATTGTATCAATTCTAACAGCTGCCTATAGTGAAACCCAGTGATTATGCTCAGCAGGGACAAAGATAAGAAATGTATCCATTAAATGTATCAGTTTAGAACAGTTGGGGGGAAGGGTGGTCGGCGACCCCCCCTCCCAGAGCTGCTTTAGAAGGTGAAAAATGACACATTACAGTTCAATATTAGAAAAATATTACAAATAGAAAATAGACAGACATTGGAAAAAGTCGTTATTTCTGGTGATCTATCTGAAAACAACTAGTTGTTTGAAGGTGAACAACCCCTTTAAGCACCAAACAGTAGCCTGTGCCCTCAGTTCCACTGCAGAAATTATTTTTGGAGCAAAAGAAAATTATTTATATTTAGGCATGGGTCTTTGAGTGCCAATCCTATATAATAAAGTTCAAGTGTCTCTGCGTCCAGTCCCTGTCCGTGGAATTGCGCCACTGCGCATGTGCCACATGGAAGTCTCTGGCGAATTTACGCTGGGCGAATTTACCAGCATGTAATATCAGTTTTGGTCACTAGAGGTCGCCAATCACTAGCTAATGCTATCAGTACCAGTATACAGGAAAGCCTGCTGGTTTAGTGTATAAAGTAGATGCCTCTGACCAGTGGTTTTAGTGTTCAATTCCCATTGAGTGATAATTTACATTAGCAAAGTAGGAATGACGCGCAGCTTCGCACCCTTACGCTGTGGCGTGTTTTACCATTGTGGGTGATAGTCTGAAAAATGTAAATACGTTACCGTTCGCCGACCAGAGCGTAAATTCGCACGTAAGTGAATTTGCATAGTGCAGGCGACAATTCGCCTAGAACAATTCTGTTTTTATAAATGTTTAACTACATATGTTCTAGCGCCCGTTAATTTAACTGGCTTAATGTAAAGTTCAAGTGTCTCTGCGTCCAGTCCCTGTGTGCGTGGAATTGCGCTACTGCGCATGTGCCGCACGGACCGTCTCCGGTGTATTTACGCTAGCGAAGTAGATGGATGCGTAACTTCGCACCCTTACGCTGTGGCGTGTTTTACCATTGTGGGTGATAGTCTGAAAAACGTAAATACATTACTGTTCGCCGACCAGAGTGTAAATTCGCACGTTAGTGAATTTGCGTAGCGCAGGCAAAAAATCGCCTAGAACAATTCTGTTTTTATAAATGTTTGACTACATATGTTCTAGCGCCCGTTAATTTACCGGGCTTAATGTCTAGTATGGTAAATAAAACCCCTATACTTGTATATGGCAGATTGCCTCTATTTGAGAATGCCAAGCCCCCCAAACATAAATTATCCTCTGCCTATAAAGCTGGCCATAGATGCAAAGATAAAGTCTCAAGAAAATTTGTTTTGTAAGATTTTTGGACTGTGTGTGGACTGTCCGAACATTTTTATATAATTATCTTTCTATGCTTTTCTTTTACCTAAGCAGTCAGGTCCATATGTGCCAGGTGGGCAGCAAACTTTGATAGTTTCAATGCAAAACCATTTCAGTAAATCTGGATATTTCTGTTTCCTGTTAAATAGAGATAAAAATTATTTAATTATCTTCACTTATTATTACCTTAAAATACTCACAATATACCTCAAAATGTATTCTTTTTCATCATTTTGTAATTGTAATGTAAAAATGAGACAAGTTTTTCTAAATACAAGAACAATACACATCTCTACACAGCTTGCCCATAAAATGTTCAATACACGATACTAGTGAAACTTGATTTGTGACCACTGACACTGATCATGCTCAAAGATAATGCTATCGTTTTTTTTGGTTTTATAGATTATTTAGGGATTTTATTGCATTCTACATCACTCTTGTTTTTGTCTGCAAAACTTATTTTGAGGGTCTACACAGACCAATTAAGTATCAAACTGTTACAAAATATTCCTGGAATTCATATGTATGCTATTGTATCCTTGCACCTAAGGGTATGTGACTGTGAGATGCTGTAAAGTACACGTTTTGAGTTTATTTTCTAAAATTGCAAATGTCTTATAGAGGAGCATTCAGTGTTGAGTGTAGTGAGCATAGGGGTTGACTTACCAAGGAACATGGGGGGGTCCAAGTGCTCAAGCACCAGACCTTCAGCTTGGAGAGGCAAATAATATTCAAGTAGACAATGAAAGCTGAGCCTATGTCTAAGTGCCCCTAAGGTACAAAACGTATAAAACGCATAAGGCATTGCTGTGATGTTTTTGCTAAATAAACACATTTAACTACATCAACTTAAGGAGTTTGGTCTGGATTGTGCCAGCCATTTATTATCTACTTTCAAAAATTGCATAAAGATATATGTACCCATTCTGAATTCATGAGAATGCAGATTAAGATCAGTTTACTATTAAAGGGAAAGGAAAGTCTAAAATAGAATAAGGCTAGAAATGCTGTATTTTGTATACTAAACATAAACATGAACTTACTGCACCACAAGCCTAATCAATCAAATGATTTATGTTTTCAAAGTTGGCCACAGGGGGCTGTCATCTTGTAACTTTGTTAAACATCTTTGCCTGACACTGGCACTGCACATGCTCAGTGTGGTCTGTGCTGCTTAGGGGTCGTCATAAATTATCAAAAAACAAAGCTGTTTGAGTTCTGCATGGCTGGTAAGTAAGGCAGGGGCTCCCCCTGTTGTTCATAAGGATGATTGTTTCCCTGCCAGAAGTTAGGGACCGTCTGACAATTCCTATCCACAGCACTAAATGAAGGGAGAATTTCACTGCATACAGTCAGGTTTCTTATAAAAACGGTACAGATTTTTAAATGAAAGTATATTGGAGATAGATTTCTTTTATATTAAAGAAAGTAAAAATGGGATTTTATTTCTTTGCCTTTCCTTGCCCTTTAAGGGCTGTCTTTATCCCAAAAGAATCAGCCATATAAATTTGAAAGTATGAGGTATATTTTTGGGTTTCAACAAGCTTCATAGCTGGGCATTCATTTTATTTTACTATTGTACCTTTGGACAAGTTGGTGATAAGATGCTGTAAAATGTATGCTTATAGGATATTTTCAAAGGTTCATGCAAAATACTAATTTTAGCATAGGTATGCTATTTGGTACAATGTCAAATGTCCATTTATAGAATCCTACAGCAGTCACATCTGAATTTATCTTGTACGTTTTAGTGATCGTATAATTATAACAGAGGGGCACAGTGTTAATTGGCAAGCAATATATAGGCTTGGGGCCAGAAACATACAGGGCACAGATGTGTTTGAGGATATTAGGGACCAATACCAGGTTTTTTTTTTCTATCACAACTTTTCTATCTGATGGATTAATGGCCCTATACTTATATTCTAGATTTTCATTTGTGTGCCCCCAGCTAGACCATGCACCCTGGCAAACCAAAGGACTTTAATTACCACGTATGTCACAGGGCCAAAGTGTGGCATACTTGAAGAGACTAGTCTGTTTTGTGCAAATAATGCTACAGCTTTCCATATACAGGCTGAATTGATTGTTCTGAGCATGGATCCTCCTGTTGCCAACATACCTATATCATAAGCATAAGGGATTGGTTATATAGCATGCAACTCTAACATTACCAGCTAAATTTGGTCAGAATTCCTGGTTCCTCCCATATGCCAGTACAGGCATGAGCATCGGCTTAGCTGTGGCTGGCTATTACAGGCAGCTCATTTACATTTCTAAAGTGATTGGCTCATTTACATATTACAGACATAAATTAGCATTTCTAGGTGAGCAGCTCATTTACATTTTAAAGCAAGTGGCCCATCAGGCATTTGCCCGAACATACAGATTGCCAGTCCGGGCTTATTTTTTTTCCCATATGAGTCTGGGCCTGCCCATGATTGACACGGGGATCCACTAATAGCCCTGCCCCTGATATCACGGCCCACCCTCGCTATGTCATAACCCCGCCCCCTATGTGTCACAGCCCCACCTCCTGCCCAGTCTCCACCGGCACAAAAGGCGACAACCCAAATGGACACATACATCAGCAGTAGCTGGGATTGATCTGATGCTGCTGAAAATGTTTCAAATAAAGAATCAAGTTTGGCAAATCGGCAACATATCTTACAGAGATTTTAAAGGAGAAGGAAAGCTACGGAGGCATTTTATTGCCAATAGATTAACTGCAATAGTGCAAGCTAGAATGCTATATGTATTCTGTAGAATGTTTTAAGCTGTAGAAACTGTCTGTTCTAGGATAGCAGCCGCAGTATTAGCTTGGTGTGACATCACATCCTGCCCAAGTCTCTCCCAGCTCACTTATAATTCTGGGCTCAGATTACAGAAGAAAAGGGGGGGGAGGGAAGAGGAGCAAACTGGGCATGCTCACGCCTAGGGCAAGGAGGTTTAAGCTGAAGGCAGAAGTCTGATTCAGAAGCCCATGTGTATACAAGGAAAGGAAATGCAGTGTTTCTTTGAGGACTCAGAGCAGCATTACTTTGAGGGTTTACTAGTATATCTAGGTGGACCTTTCTGATAAGGCTTACTTAGTTTTAACCTTTACTTCTCCTTTCTCCTTTACTTCTCCTTTAATCATGGTTAAAAAAAAGTTAGAAAAAGGTGAAAAACAGTAAAATATTAACGATCTACTGTTAGATTTAATTAAGGTTTGTAAACCTGAACTACTCCTCTATAGGACAATGCTAAATTTTATGTTGTTACGGATTTATAAGTGCGTGGGTGTGAAGTTTAGAGCAAAAAGATTTGGACACCACTTTCCAAATTTCTTAGGTAGTTTGTTTTAAAACTAGTAAACATTTCAGGATTCCGAGTTAAAGAACCACATATTTCCAGTATTAAGATCTAAGCACAGATTGCGGTTTCCCGAACACATAAATGCATTTGTATTATCAGAACAGAAGAGTGGGCAAAGCTCAAGACAACATGACTCCCGGTTGAATACAAAGGTGTTTACAAGCTGTGATCTATACCACTAAATACTGACTTAATGGGGTGATACTATATACTTAGAGTGACAGAACATTTGCACTTTTTTTTTTTTTTTTTTTAATTCCTGCAAGTAAAAGGTGCATTCCACTATGACCAGGGTGCTCATGCCTAAATGTATAAACAAAAACAGGAAAAAGGCAGCAGAAACTGGTTTTCCCATGATACTGGGGGAAAATACTGAAGGGTTGAATGAGATGGATATTTTTTAACCTATAACTATATAGCTGTTTCCC
The DNA here is from genome assembly GCA_024363595.1 of Xenopus borealis. Lineage (NCBI taxonomy): Eukaryota > Metazoa > Chordata > Amphibia > Anura > Pipidae > Xenopus > Xenopus borealis. Next base: position 64,124,510 of record CM044435.1, read on the forward strand.
TTGTTTGCAGGTTCAACATCTGTGTGCAAATCATACCCTTTCCTTTTAGGTTCTATGAATGGGGGCATTTAAAGAACTACATTATAAAGAGTGCTATGAACATGTATGCGTAAACACAAAGCACACAACTTACTTCTTAAACCACCATTTTTCAATTTGTTCTTCATGTTCTTCAACCATGTGGTTACATTCAAAATCACTGCTGTCACAGATATTTTCAATAATTTCTACACGGCGTATTTCACTACAATGAAATGACAAGATGACATGTTTTCAGTCGTGCGTGCATACAATGTCCGGCTGCCAGTGTTTTATAGATTTATAAATGAAACGTGGAAAAGGAAATATTAGAAATGAAGAATCAAATTTTAAAACAATATATGCCAACAGCAAAATCAGAGGTGTTCAGATTAGTCTGTTAGACATGGGCCCCATTGGTGACAAAGAGGATGTTCCTTGTTCCTTTATCACGGTTATGTTTGCTGGAGGCACTGCAGTACCCATAGATTAAAATAAAAGGCAGAGAGGGGTGCTAAAAGAATCACTGGTTTGGCATTTGCCACAGCTGTTAAAACATGCCCATGAGACATTAGCCTAAAGCTCCCTTTCAGAAATGGATCTTTTCAGTCTACAGCAAGCAACAGGAGCTGCAAGAGTGAATTGCTGTACAAGCTACTAAAGTGCAGGAAATACTTTCTGTAAATAATATATAATAACTTATTATAGTTTACCTAGATTCATATTTGGATAATGTTTTTTCTTCCCAGGCTGTGTTTCCACCTCCAAAAATTTTTTTCGCTGTATCCTCTAAACCCTGCAGAAAAAACAATGAAAAAAAATAAAAAATAGAAAGGCATTATTTGCCAACAAATCTCTTAGATTTCCATTTTCGTTCCTTATTAAATGTTTTCCATTATATATATATTATATATATATATATATATATATATATATATATATTGCTAATTCTATCCAATACTATGTGTGTGTCCTTGCAGGTAGCATCTATACTCATCACAGAAACTTATAGTGCTTTCAAAATAAGTGTGTGAAAATTCTATATGTAAAGTTAAACATGTACAGGCAATTTGCAGAATAGCCTCGCTTACTCTTTTAAAAGGGTACATTTTAAGTATTGTTTTCTATTGTTCTTCTTTTATTACTACAAGTGTTCCAGGTCTCCTGTATTATGTGATATACTGCAAATGTTTACTGTTGCCGTAAATGTATATACTGCAATTCTAGGAGAGAGTATAAGCAATTTAACTCCACCTATTAACTGTATTTGAGACATTATTATTATTATGAACATGTAGGGATCTATAGGTTTTACCAGCACCTATAGAGTTAGATCCCTACCTTCCTTAGTTGCCAGGCAAAAGCATGTGCTACAATTTAAGTATTTGCACAACTGCAGTTATTGGCCAGGTAGCGCCGTGACCACATCCTGCCTTACACTGTATAGTGCTGGGAAGGGAGGGGCAGCTTCTTTTCACAAAGTTTTTCGGATCGTATGAATTTTAAGTACCAAAGTATTTGCCCGTGGGTTCGGGCTTGGGGGTTTGTTCCCGAATTTCACTATGCTTGGGGGTTTGTTCCCGAATTTCACTATGCAGGAGGCCCCTGAATATGGTCATCGCTGCCGACTTTTGGGCGTATCACCCTATGGCTCTGGGTGCATCCATTCTGCTGGATCTCGACCACATGGAACTTGTGCCGAGTCCAAGATGGCGGATATTGGTTGGGATGTATGGGAGGAAAAGGATGTTCCTGCTGGGAACTCTCCATGTTCGCCAGTGACCCCTTTGATTGCAACCGTGAGGAAAGGACCGTGATGATGGGATTCCCTCATGAGGTTTCTACAGCTTCTCTATGGACTCACTGCAGAGTTGAGATGCCTAGAATGCAGCTTTAACTGTGCTGGAAGGACTGTTGGACTAGTGGGTTCTAATTAAAGACTACTGAGCTCCACCACAATTCTTCTACGTTTACCTACTCGACTGAGTAGTGTCTTCCCATGTTTGACCTGTGTGAACCCTTGAGTGGGTGATATCTGGCGTGAGCTAATAAAGTTTGAGTATTTGACATGGGTAATGCACTTGAAAAAGTTTGATACAGTATTGTACATGCTGTTTTTTTTCTACAGTGACCATTGTTACCAGGTAGTCCTCAAGAGAGGATACCCGAAGTTGATGTCTGTGGTACTGTAAAGTGCATAAAGGTTTTATATGTTAGGTTTGATATAGTTAGATCCCTACCTTCCTTGGTTGCCAGGCAAAAGCATGTGCTACAATTTAAATATTTGCATGCCTGCAGTTATTGGCCAGGTGGCGCTGTGACCACATCCTGCCTTACACTGTATAGTGCTGGGAAGGGCAGCTTCCTCTTTGGCCTCTGGATGCTGATCCAGCAGGGTGTGCCCAGGGGGGACCTGGGCACAGAAAGGCCCTTGGCTCTTAAGAGATAATCCTAAAGGGACTGGACATCTTTGGTGTGTAAGTCGGGGACCAGGTAACCCCATGATTAGCAAGAACAGGGTAGCTCTGTATGAGACTCTCTAGGAGAGAAAGGCAGACAGAACAAGTGCAGCATGAGCAACTCAGCTCCAACAAGGAATTGCAGCAGGGAGTAGCTTCCCACAGGTTTTGAAATGCCTGAGTGCAGGGAGCTCAGTGAGGAGGGACTGCAGGGTAGAGGCTGCTTCCTGAGACAACATTTCAGGAGGGAATGGGTGTCATGATGTGCTGCAATGATCTATTGGAGTCTGTTCCTCAGCTGAGGTGGTTACCTTTTCTGAATAAGATGTGATTGATTGTTAACCCTATTCAACATGTGAGTAAACTTGGGGACATTATCTTCGGACTAATAATAAAAGTTTGTTTGAGTTTGCACCAAGAACCTCCTGGCGCCCATCCTTTTTGTAAGTTGCACGCACAGTGTCTGGTGTTGTAGTTGCACTACACCGTAGGGGGAATGCTTCCACTTAGCTAAGGCCCAGGATCCTGAAGAGAGAGTCCAATGTAACCCATGCTCATACCAATAGCTGGACATTTTAACTATCTGTGGTCTGGATAGCCCAGATTAGCGTTACAAACATGTATTTATACAGAGCCAACAAATTTTGCAGCACTGTAGAAGCAATCTGACCAATGGAGCAGTTGGACTGGATGTTATCAATTTCCTTTATTAAAGGATGTAAAAGGGCTGTGTAACATGGTGTGTAATCTCTATCAAGGTGTTTCAGCCGGCAGTGAAATACCTGAAGCAATCACCTCATATTCCCCTCAATGAAAGAAAAAAAAAGACCACTTTCTGACACTGGTGCCAAATGCTAAATGATTCCTTGGGTCAGAGACCAAACATTCAAAAAGCAGATTGAATGTTAAGCAAATTTTTTGTTTTTACCTATTGATTATAGTCTGTCAGATGCTGGTTTGCAAGAGTGACAAACTACTAAACTGTTTAAAAAACAGTGAATGGCTCATCTATACACAACCAAACTGCAATGCTCCATATCAAAATCTCTCTATAGCTGCCAATATTAAAAAACCTACTGGGCCACTCACATCCTGTTTAAGACAACAGGGGTTTCTACAAAATAATAATTTAAAGGAACAGTAACACCAAAAAATAAGTGTTTTAAAGTAAAGAAAATATCATGTAGTGTTGGCCTGCGCTGTTAAAACCGATCTGTTTGCTTCAGAAACACTACTATAGTTCATATAAACAAGCTGCTAAGTAGCAATGGCGGAAATCGAAAAATGGCTATATGGCACAGGATAAGTAATGGATAACAGATAAGTTCTGCAGAACATAATGTTATCTGCTTTCTGCTGTGTAACTTGAGCCTTGAATGGCTGCCCCCATGGCTACACAACAGCTTATTTAAATAAACAATAGTAGTGTTTCTGAAGCAAACACTGCAGTTTTACCAGTGCAGGGCAACACTGCATTATATTTTTATTACTTTACTTTTTTTGATGTTATTGGTCCTTTAAGCATTAAACCTGAGAGGATTGTTTGGCCTCCAATACAGCACAAAGTATTGTTTTATTATGGTTACTGAGAAAAAGGAAATATTTTAATGTTTAAATCAAATGGACTCTGGAGAGCTAGCCTTCCTACAATTCAGAATTTCCTGGATTATTGGTTTCAGGCTATAGATATAGTATGCAACAGTGATCATGATGTTCTAGCAGCAGCACGTAACCCATGCAATTTGAGCAGTGTTCCAAGAAAACTTTTTTTATAGGAATCAGTTTGATTAAGTCGTACATATGAAACTGTCACTCACCTTGTGGAACCTTTCGACCAGCTTTCTACACGTGTCACAGGAGTCCTTTCTGGCTACAGCTGCAGAACACAAGAAAGACGACAGCAGCAGCCAAGCGGCTAAGCGCCAAGCTCTGCTTCCATTCATAGCAGCCTACACACTTAGTGCGTACAACAAAGCCGCAGGCACACTAGAGAAAGGGGAGGGTTCATCCCATCACAGAGAGAGAGAGGTATCTGATTCCGATCTGTGAGATAGGTGGGTGTGTCACTGCCATCAGGAGGTGGAGCTATGCCACGGCGATCGGCCGATCGTCGGGTCAATCAAGGGAATCCTGCACAGTTTCCCTAATTTGAAAAACCATCCAGAAAGTTTTGACCCGGGCAATCCTTAAAAATACAGGTTGTCTGACAAGTGGCAACCCTAGTTCACACAAAGATGGCAAAGTGGC
>CM044435.1:64137488-64154596 GCA_024363595.1 Xenopus borealis
AAAAAAAAAAAAAAAGAGGCATGCCAGTTTGGAGAGCTAAGCAGTTAGGTCATTAGAGGGCATCTAACCAATGCACATCAAAAGTTAGAAGAGTTGGTCAGGTCAGTTATGGGACAATATATTGATTACAGAAATAGACCCATTTTACCCTCACACTTGGGATTCATAGCCTCAAAAAATCACATTGGTTATGAGGTGATCACATGCTTACTAATGATACCAAAGAGCTGGAGGGCATAGTTTCTGGACTGCTGGATTATCAGACACCCCTCATGTTTTGTAGTCACTTACCTATTAAACACAGTTTGACAATATTCTGCTGATATTTTGTTCTGGGAGATGCTAATGCCATCTTACAGAGACTGGCCTGGAACTACCACTAACTTACTATGGGTCATAAATGACTCCGGATTAAAAATGAGTATATGCTTGGGGAACCAATTGCATTGGGAGCAGGCCTCCAGTTTTCATCTTGCCTCAGGTCGCAAAGGAAATTCCTACCCTGTAATGTACACTATATTGGAATAAAAACTCTCAATTAAACCTGTTTTATTTTGAACTGAAATGTTATATCTGTATGTAATTTTGTAATATTTTTTTTATTTATGTGCTTTCTGATGTATATAAAAGCTAAAGTCTGTCTTTGATGCTCTTAAAGGACCAGTAACGTCAAATCTTTTGAAAAATTTGTTAGAATAGATTGATCAAGAATTTTAAGACAAATGAAACTTTAAAATCGCGAAGCCTTTATTAAGAAATAACTCCAAAACTCTGTTTCTGATCCTCTTCAGGGCCACAATCCATTGTGCAGTGCTCAATTTCTCTTCCCTAGCTATTTCCTATAGGGAAGGCAGGGAGGAGAAAGTGAGCGCCACATGATGGATCCCCGATCACGTTTTCTGAAGAGGAGTGCAAGCGGTAAATTATTTCTTAAAAAAAGACTTTGCAATTTTAAAGTTTATTTTGTCTTGGTATTATTTTGCAATCATCCAATTTATAAACTCATTCCCCGCTCCACTTATTTCGCATAAACAAAGTCCTTTTTTAACTTACTGATTCACTGGAGGTGCTCCATGTGGGCCCTGCTGCAATTCAAAGGCCTTCATGTGCTCAAAACAAAGACAAACACGGGCAGACTCCACATACTGCTTCTGCAAAAAATCTTTTGTGAAAAATGCTTCTTTTATTTGTGAGATCCCAACAAACGTTTCGGGGACATGCCCCTTCATCCAGTGCTCAGTGCTATTATTTTGCAATATATACATACCAACAATTAAAAAAATAAAAATGTTTGATGTTACTGGTCTTACCTTTAATGAACCCATAGCCTGTATGGAAATGTGTCTGTACTCTGGGTGCACTGCAAGGAACAGTTGTCCATTTTAATGCTAATTAACCTGTCATTGCTGGCAAAAAGAAAGTGTGTTTAAATGTGAAATCATCTCTTTACTGCTACAGTGCAGGATAAAAGGAGTGGAAACTCTTGGACTGCTGTGTAACAGAGGGATGTTGGAGTGGAATAGATTGTGGCTCTTTCACAGCCCAAGTAGGGCCTGTCTGACAGATGTCTACAGCAATATAGGAAATTTCTTTTGACACTGTGTATTTTCCAGGGAAAATATGAAAAAATGTCTTGTGAAATGTTAGCTTTAAATGCAAATAAAAATGAAGTGTAAGTTTTTAGTATTCTCCCGTTAATCTATCTATAGTTATTGGGCTTGATTATGACTGTATCTCAGCCCTTCTTCAGCTAACTCCCAGACACTAGTTACAGCTGCTTTCTCACACTGTAACTTACTAACAGTACTTGCATAAACTGCCACTTATTAAGCAGATACATTGTGCCCTTGTTTTTGGGTAAAAACCTGGGCAGACCTGTCCCTGACTTATTTCAGACTGGAGGGGTGATTGATTGTTTCCTGTTAAACTGAAATTACATACCTTCTAATGTTGAAAAATTGAATTTTTAAATTGTAATTTATATAGGATTAACAGTTGTTGTGGACTCTTACTTTTGGAAACGCCTGCTTTGGCCTGAAGGAGAAGTACTGTGGTACAACACAATTTTAAATAAAAGCTCAAACTGGGGTGTATCCTTTTTCATTATTTTGTGCTTTTTTGTATTTCTAGCAGACAAACGTGTAACAAGTTGTTTTTTATTTTGCTCTTGTCATGTTGATGGACCTGCCCTAAATTATGAGATACCTGTGTTATTTGGGATATGGGATAATGGCTTTTACATCATATCAATGTTCTCAACATTTGATATGTTCTTCTTGATTCTGTTAAAATACTAATAAAATATAAATAGGTGGGGTTCTTAACCATATACTTTGAAATAGGATAGGATACAATGTTTGCCATCCACAGCTAGTCACATTTACTGGTCCATTTAAATGAGCAAATCCAAACATTTACACACTACTAGAAAGAGAAAGGGAAATATTGTGAAAACAAAATATAGGCATAAATGCTTCTCATTGTGGTAATATAATTATTAAAAATTCTGTGCCTTTCTGGAATAATCAGGTTGCTCCTGCTCTACAAACGTAGTCAGTATTATGTCTTTGGCCTGAGCTCCCTTTGTCTGGATTTAAACTGGTTACTGTATCCTGCCTCTCTATCTGGTATCTGCTGCTAATTATTAACTTCAGCGATATTATGGTCCTTAACCAAATCTATTTCAGACATCACCCTTTTTGTGGTACTTTTATTCAGCAGTACCACGAGCTTTAGCATTCAGCTGTTTCTTTTTACCCGTCGGTCTTCTAGATAAGAGAAGCCATATTTTGATCGCACCAGCTATTGGATTTATATTATTGTATTCTTTCCTTCCTCACAAAGAATTGCGGTTTATAATTTACACTTTTCCTGTTTTAAATATTGTGATCTCTAGAGGATGTGCACACTTGTAAGTACTGGTATTTTATGAAGTGTTCTATGAAGTGTTCACCATGACTGTCTTTCGTTAAATGGGGGTGCATGTGGGCACAGCATTTGGCTGTTGAAAGCATTATACATCTGTCCTTTACAATATGTGCCATTCGTGACTACATGCTAGAGTCACAGACTCGACCCCAACACAAACCACAACACTCATATATACCCATTTTGATCCGCTACCCGACCACCAATAAACAGGAAGTGGTGTTGCTGCAAACCAGAAGTGGCTTCATCAAAAGTGGGTGGGGCAGAAACGTTTTGTTAAACAAAAGAGTAAAATATAGACAATATAACATAAGAAATTTAGATGAGACCCACAACCCCAAAATCCTACCCTCGCCCGCAGGGTACCTGACCCACTGCAGTACTCTACTACATACACCACCGAAACTATGTAATGGCAATCTTTTATCCAGGGGTATATGACATTTTAATATGCTTATAAATTGGGTTAAAACCCACTGGAGCCTGGGGGGGAAGAGGCCTACGGTAGTTTAAAAGCACCTTGTGGTAAACTTAACTGGTAAATGTGCATTTTTTTTTAATTTTTATTTCTGCTTTTGTTTTTACAGCATCAATAACTATAAGAAATCTTGGATATTTAAAGCTGGAGCTATCTGTGTTGTATTACATTTTCTGGCAAATGCAGTTTACTCTGGTACTTCACTGTATGTGTCACACTTCAACTATCCTGGTGGTGTAGCAATGCAAACACTGCACACCCTTGTCCGCCCTTCAACAGGTTTGCAACAGTTTTTGCTCTTTACTCGCACCATTAGGGGGTGGATTTTTCAAAGTGTGAGTTTAGAGCTTAATAAATTCATCACTATGGCATTTTTAGAACCATATTTATGGGGATTTCTAATTTTCACCCATTGATAAATACAATTCTAAAAATCCCATAGGAGTGAATGGAATGTGGGTGAGTTTTTATTTTATCAAGTTTTAAACTCCCATTTTTATAAATCTTCAGCCTTCAGATGCGCTGTTTTTTTTTTTGTTACAAAGAATGTTAACATGAATATGGTATCTATTGATGTTGGCTATGTGATAATCCCATGCAGGGTGGTGTGGAACTGGAAGAATGTACAGAGATGCCAGACTGCAGGGTATAAATCCGCTTTATTCCTGGCTGCTCCACAGTTAACTCCTTCCCCCTTCACTTCCCCTTCCTGTGTCCACAACCTTTCTAATTTCTAATGCATATTAAAATGAACATTTAACCTCAGATGAATGTATGGAACATTACAGGCTACATGTGTTTACTTTTTTTTTCCCCTTAATATCCAGATGTGTCTGTACATATAGATGTTGCAGCAGCACAGACAGGAGTTTCACGATTTTTAGAAATCCACCCTCACTGGAGGTAAGTGATCTTGAACTAAACATTGTGGCTGCTCTGCTTATAATTTATACATAACGCCAATTAAATGTAAAAGTATGGACCAGAATCCAAGCTTGACTTGTCCAAGTGCAGGAGGCATAACTGTTCAGTAGAAAAAGAATACATGACTTGTTAAATATTTGGGAAATCCTTGCACTCTCTGTTTGCTCCCTGGAGGTATCCTTACAATTATTTCTAGTTATGTGATTCCTGTCAATTAATATTAATAAGCCTGGGTATGTCTAGTGTATAAATCTCCCCCTAATTAAGCAGAATCTGAAGCTGGAGGCTGTGGTGGTTAATTTTGACTCCCTCTAGACCGATATTACTCCCATCGATAGGTAAGGCCCTATTTAAATGCTATGTAATGGTTTCCCCAATAGTAAACTTGGAGCTATCGATCATTCATTGTCTTCTTGCATTTATGTCATTGTAAATTTTATAACACCAAGTAGAGGCACCCTGAGAAAACCTAAGCAAACCCAGGGAGAATATAAACTCTTTTCAGACAGTAATGTTCTGGCAGGAATCAAACCTAGGACCCTGCACAGTGCTAGACAGGTAAAAATGGGCATATTATCTAAATGGTAAAAAAAAAAAGTTTAAATTGGGTGTATTTTTTGCAAAAAATGTAAGTTCACCATCACATTGCCAAATTACTTAAAGGATAATGACAAGTTTTGGCAACTCAGCTCATTGTTAATTCTTCTCCTCACATTGGTTAAAATTCACATCTTTTCTCCCAGTGAAATTCCCGCTTGAAAATCTGAATAATCTCTACTTTACTAAAAGTATCAGAAGAAATTCAGGTTTGCATCTCAATCTGTCATTCCCCTCCAATGTTTCTCTAAAAATGTTTACCCCCTCCAATTGTATGGCAATTTTGTGATTAAGTTCAGCTGGGGGGAGGGGAGGGTCTACGTGGGGGAGGTAGTTTTTTTTTAAATGGGTTTGGATCTTATCTTAAAGCACTTTTTTTTGCATTATTGTCCCTTTAATTCCAGATTGTAATATTACTAGAAAGAATGTTCATTTATGGATTTTTTCCCCTCTCAAAAGGTATGACAAAAGGGAAGACGTTTTGCCAGGAGATAAAAGTATGATGAACTATTCACACATTATAATGGAATCTGTGGCTTCACATTTAAGTCTCTACAGAGCTACTCATACGATATTATCAACCATACCTGCAGTGAATGGAATTGGATTGAACTACACAGCTCTTCCTCCTGTACAAATTAAGTTAACAGAAAAACTAGTTCTATTACAAAAACTTCCACATGCCTATTAATGTTTATTTACATTAAAATTATTTTGTGTATATTTGTATGGTTTAAGTTACTCAAGGCAGTTTTTTTTTTCAATTCAAACATGGTTTCAGCAAGTTTGATACTCTGTGTTTAAGGACTTTCTTGGACATACAGTAGACAAGGCTGAAAACAGGTTCATAACTAGCAGCCACCCATGCTGAAATTGTGAGGTAGTGAATATTAAATATGTGTGTGTGTATATATATATATATATATATATATATATATATATATATACATACATACACACACACATACATACATCCACAGGGAGCCAGAACTCTCGATATAAAGTATTAGTCTGCCTGGGTGCACGATCATTATTCAATCTCCAACAGCTGCAAAAAGGATCAGCACTCTCAGGTCTTAAATTCGGCCCTATCCAAGGCCTTTCTCAAAGTGAGAAAGGCCTTGGATGAGGCCGAAACGTTAATCTTGAGCCAATTTATTAATAAATATTTTCTACAATTTTAAGACCTGAGAGTGATATATATATATATATGTGTGTGTGTGTGTGATGTTACTAGTTATTGTGCTACTCCTGGAAATTTGGCTGAATCCTCACTAGAACAGATAAATGGAAGCCAGGCACTCGCCATATGCTACAGTAGTGATTCCCAACCAGTAGCTCATGAGCAACATGTTGCTCTCCAACACCTTGGCTGTTGCTCCCAGTGGCCTCAAAGCAACTTTTTTTTTTTTTTGGAATTCCAGACAAGTTTTGGTTGTATAGAAACCTGGTGCACTGCCGAACAGAGACTTATTGTAGGATGACAATCCACATAGGGGCTACTAAATGGCCAATCACAACACTTATTTTGGCAGCCCAAGAACATGTTTCTTGCTAGTGTTGCTCCCAAATTCCTTTTACGTCTGAATGTTGCTCACAGGTTCAAAAGGTTGGGGATCCCTGTGCTACCATAATGAACATTTCTTCAGTCCGCTAAACCACCATAAATTTTAGGGGTTAAAAGCTGTATAGAAAAAAAAAATCTGACTGCATTCATTTTCACTGTTATAGCCACCCAATCTATCTAATCCTGAGGTTCACTCAGATAAAAATTAGAAAATTCCAGTCTAGGAACATATAAATGCTGAAGGGGATAATTGTTTGCACCCTCTTTATCAAAATTCTCGTGTTTGGCAACCTTACCAAAAGCAAAAGAAGGTAATCTTGCCAGTTTTAGACTTGGCAGAAACATGTTACCTTGTTTCAAAAAGTACCAGTAACAGAAAAATTTTTATTGTTTTAAAGTAATATATATATATATATATATATATATATATATATATATATATATATATATATATATATATATAAAACGCAGTGTTGCCCTGCACTGGTAAAACTGCAGTGTTTGCTTCAGAAGCACTACTATTGTTTGTATAAATAAGCTATCGTGTAGCCATGAGGGCAGCTAGTCAAAGGAGAAAAGGCTCAAGTTACAGCAGATAAGCTCTGTAAAACGTTATGTTATCCATTACTTATACTGTGCCATAAAGCCATTTTTCAATTTCCGCCATTGCTACTTAGCAGCTTGTTTATTTAAACTATAGTAGTGTTTCTGAAGCAAACAGATCAGTTTTAACAGCACAGGGCAACTCTACATGATATTTTCTTTACTTTAAAGGGCACCTATCGTCAAAAACAGTTACCCTCAAACAAATGTGCAGGCTGATAGAGCCCACATTCTGGCTGGGGGTACTGATTTTTTTTTTTTTTAAATGCCCCTCGCCAGTGCGCTCGCACCGGGAGGGAACTCCAGGTGCGAGCCGCCAGGACAGTCTTGGCGCATGCGCATTAAGAAAAGCGGCCTCAACACTGCGCATACACTGAGACTGTCATGGCGGCTCGCACTAGGAGCTCCCTCCCGGTGCAAGCTCGCTGGTGAGGGGCAATTTAAAAAAAAAAAAAAAAACAGAATGCGGGCTCTATCAGCCTGCACATTTGGTTGGGGGTAACTGTTTTTGAAGATAGGTGCCCTTTAAAACACTGTTCCTTTAACAAATGTAGTATATGCCCAGCAGGCAATTGAACTGAAGTTTTTCTTCAGTCAATTATTTTATTTTTTTAAACGCATAAAGGTATAGGCTCTAACCTACAAAATGCTTGGGGGTCTGGATTTTTCTCTAATTTGAATCTCCATACCTTAGGTCTACTAAAAACCATTTAAACAATTAACCCAGTAGGATTGTTCTGTCAGCAATACAAGATACTGTTATACTTTTAAAAAACGGCAAATGTTTGAAAATGATTTGCTTAAAATGGGAGATTGCATTTTCTGGCTAATGGATTTCTGGACAAGGGAATCCCATACCTGTTTTCATGCAAACTATTATTCAGATTTAGTATTCTGGATTATATGATGAAGTTGATGAACCCTATCTATGATCTGATTAAAGCAAAACTGATCATTGTGCATGCTGCAATATCTATATCTCTGCCACATAACATTATGAAGCGGATTTAGAAAAAGTCCAAACTAGGGAATCCTATTTTTTTCCTAATCTATCAAAACTTTCCTGACTGTCTGGAAAGCTTTCACTACTCTGAACATTCAGATTCAATTCTGACCTATAACCCAACTGAATACATTCTCTCTAATGCATATCATGTGGGGAGAATAGATTCTGTGATGGAAGGAGTTCTAATTGTTACTACTTGGCAAGGTTTTCCACGTGATCATCAATGGTACCTAGTGTGCTTCTAATACAACAAAATCAGGAAATCAGTTCTGTTTGACATGCATTAAAATTGTATGCAGGTTCAAGCACTACCAAATATCAATCAAAAAGTGACATTTCCAGTCTACTGTAAATAAATGGTTTAATTTCAAAAACATTTTTTTACCATTTATAAATACACTAATACATAGATGTAAAAATTAAGTCAGACTGGTACAGTATTTAACAAAAAAAACTGAGGTGAATGGTGAAAAAACAGATGCGACGACAAAAAAAAAAAAAATCTAATTTTCTAATGTCTGAGAACATTGTTTTGACTGGAAAATCTTTCAACAGCAGCAGAAATATAAAAACTATGCTGTGAAATAAAGGTTAATAAATTTTGGTAGATACCTTGTATTTTAAAAACCGGACAAGAAAATGTAGCCTGAAAGAGACCTACTAAGTTACTCAATTATTAAAGGGAAAGGAAACCCATCATGTATAGCCTACATGGATTGGAAATTTAAAAGTAGAACAAACATCTGTATTATGCTTTGAGTGCACCGAAAATGTAAAAGCTGGCAGGTGGTAAATCAGTGGATGCCAGTAAGTCTTTTGAAGAAGAGAGCACAATGGAAGGGCTTTCAGTGCACCTGTTCACTTGCAATAAAAATAAATTGGTATCAGTACAGAGTTTCTGGTTGAGTTATGGGGTTTGCATTCCCTTTAAGCACATTTAAGATCTATTATGTAAATGACCACACTTAATTCTGGACATTGGAGCAGTATCAGATCTCATTTACACACAGAGACATATCAGGTTAGCAGCATTACACGCTTTTTGTGGTTTGCCTATACAAGGTCTTGCTTGTAACAGACCAACAAATGTATTTCATAAACATTTGACAATCGATTTGTAAACAATTCTAGGTTTCACTTAAGGGGTCATTGCAGTGTAGACACAACTTAATCATTTAAACCTCTCTGGATACCTGACATATTGACAGACTGCTAGCTGGAGCAAAATCAGTTGCAGTAACCGACTCCCTTTCATAATAATATGTTCTAATCTATATATGCAGCATTATTAAAAACACACAACATAAAAGTAATGCCTGAATCAAATACAGTACCTTTTGTACAAAAAAACCCTACAAGATAAGTTTTTACATCTTTTTTGCAGTTCTGTTTTAAAAGAAATCACTTTACATATGTATTTACAGATATGACAAACCTACATTTTTTATTCAATTGTTACAGGATGAAATAAAAAAAAAAAAAAATGTACTAGATCTGGCCTGAAGAACTAAGTAAGGCAATATTTAAAGCCCAACATTGGAACGTTCTAGAATAATTTGTGAGTTGTCATACATGGCCCCTAGTGGAGCAATTTAACAAATGTACAAAATACAGTCAAGATCTAGGGGAAAGCTTCACCCACTAACTGTAGATCAATACTGGAAGTAAATTAAAGGGAGATTGACTTTTAAAAAGATTAGCTGCTCGAAATGTTCCATCATTAGTCTATTTTGGTTAAAATTGCAGTTTTCATTTGCAGTGTTAAAAAGTCTGTCGGAGGGAATAATGCTAGGTGGGCATCCAAGAAACCGGACAGCCAGTGTTGCCAATACTGGCCATGCAGACTTCTTCAAATTCCAGTAAGTTAATGGATCACAGTTATGTTCAAGAACCTCTTCTTCCAAATAAGCAAGCACAATATCTTCTGGCAACATTTCCTTTAATGTCTTTGATCTTTTTACATTTTCCATAAGTGACCAAATGTTTTCCTCACCCTTGTTTTTTGGCGAAGAACTTTTTTTGCACCCATTAAGGTTGGGCGCATCATCTGAGGTAGAACTTAGTATCTCCAGTTCCCTGATTAGTCCTTGTTTGTATGTCTCAGCTTCCTCCTCTGAAAATAAGGAAGCTTTGTACCTGGGGTCTAAGAGTGTAGCAAAAATATATCGCGGATCATGAAGGGTCGACGAAAGACGGTAAACCATGGCTTCTTTAAGAGACTTTAGCATTGTATCGATACCCATTGTTTCTTCAAATAACATCTCTATCTTTCTATTGAGTATATGAATCATTGGAATAACCTGGCTCAATGTGGCCATGTGCATACTCATTTCTCGACTAGCTGCTTCAAATGGTTTCAGTGCATGGCAGACAGACTGCATTACTTCCCACTGATCACAACTTATTAGTTCCCTGAAATTGCACTCAATAGACATTTCATCAATTGCCCTTTTCTGTTCAGTTAGTCGTTCTAACATATGAAATGAAGTATTCCATTTAGAAGGGACATCCTGAATCAGATGGTGCGGAGGTAAATCATATTCTTTTTGCAATTCCGCTAATTTTTCTTTTGCTTTTGTGGATCGGTGTACACGTTCACAGATTTTCCTTGCAATACTTAACAAGTTTTGCACCATTCTTTGACTTTTAATAGCCTCGTTAACAATTAGGTCCACTGTGTGTCCAAAACACTGAACACTTGAAAGTTCACCCTCGTTTAACGTTTTTGTTATGCTATGATTATCAGTCACTGTTATACCTATCTGAAGACCGAATGAACTAATCCAGGATTCCCACAAGTGTTCTAAATGTTTTTGAACACTGACACCATTATAGTCACAATCAATTTGTGAAACATGCAAAAGTGCTGAGCAGTGGTGATTTTCACAATGTGGTCTTAACGATGACTCAAATGTTACCCAATGAGCCGTAAGAGTTAAGTATTCCCGCGTCTGACTGCTCATCCATATTCCAGCTGTAAAATGAATTACGCCACTTTCTGCTTCTTTTAACTGCGAAGCTATGATCTGCTTAACATTTTCATACATTTCGGGGATTGCTGTTCTTGAAAAGTAGGATGCAGATGGTAATGAATATTGAGGTTGAAGATATTCAAGAAGTCTACTGAAGCCAACATTATTTACAAAGGAATATGGCTGAAGATCAAGTGCAATCATTTCAGCTACAAGACTTGTGATTTTTTTGGCAACTGGATGAGAGTCATTAAATTTGTCAGTGGTTTCATCTAAAGAGGAGCATGTTAATTCAGATTTCATTGGGGTTTGTGAATCGGGAGGACATAATGTTTCAGAAACGCTATTGTTTTGAAGTACATTGCTGTGAAACCGCTGTAAATGTCTCAAGAGACAACTGGTTCCTAAATTGGTTGGTTTTTTCCCTCTGCTTATTGTTCGACCACAGTGCATACATATAACTTTTGTAGAGTCTGCAGAACAAATTGAAAAGTGATTCCATAGTTTTGAGGTCTTTTTGCTGTTTGTTGGAGATACAATCTGATTATCATGATTTACTATTGTCAATTCTGTCATTTTCGATGAGCACTCTGCAGAAGCTAAAGTAGCATAAGGAGAATTGGCTAGACCAACATCATTTTTTTTCTGGTTCAAAATGACTTCTGGGTGTTGTCTATACAAATGCTTCATCAAATAGCTTGTTCCCAAATCCCCCTTTTTGCCTCTGCTAATCATGCAATTGCAGTACTTGCACATTGCTTTCAGATTATCGGTTGAAGATAATGAGAAATGATGCCATACTTCAGATTTTAACCTTTTCATAGATTTTTTATTTGACTGGAAAACAGCTGACTTGTATGTTAAAGTTCTGCGACCATGACCAAGTTTATCAGGAGAAGATAGTAACAACAATTCACTATTACCTTCTGAGGAATGCAAAGTAGATTCTTCATCAAATAAGTTGCCATTGGGAACACCACACTGAATTTCCACTGAAGCCCGATCAGGAGACGAAGGCATAGAAGCAGGTTCTTTACCACTTTTTCCTGGAGATACAACAATTCCAGCATCCCCGCCATCTGGAGGAAGGAGAGATGGCAATAAGGTAGGAGGCACAGAATAAGGGGGTGGCAAACTTGTTCCACCATTCTCTTGCAAAACAATTGAACGGTGAGCTCTCCACATATGCCTTATCAAACAACTAGTTCCAAGGTCCTTTCCATTTTTTCCTCTGCTGAATTCATTCATGCAGTGTATACAAACTGCCTTCGAATTATCCAGTGGAGATAAATAAAAATGCTTCCAGACAGCAGACCTTCTCCTAGAACCAGATGAACTTTTTGGAGTTGGTATGTGTTTTTTTTCTTCTATGTTTTCACTGGTTTCTTCTACTTGACTGATGGAGAATAACACTGGAGAATCCACTGAAACGTCTTCTTTGATTTTTTCTGACACTGAAAAATCTGAGGAAATTTCATCGTATAAGTTAAACGATTCCTCTGGTACTTTTTCTGAAGATATCTTTAATGCAGATTTTTTATATGTAGTAGGTGTTACAATGGATTCGGCAGAATCTGAAGATTGCGGAGGTAGCAGTAATGTAGGTGGAGAGTAGGAAGATATACCGGGTATATTTTCATTTTCAGAAACAAGCACTCTAGGATGTGCCCTTCTTACATGTCTCATTAAACAACTTGTACTTAGGTCTTTTTCATTTTTCCCTCGGCTAAACTCTTTCATACAGTACATGCATATTGCTTTGGTACTGTCCCGGGGAGATATAAAAAAGTGATTCCAAGCGGGAGATTTTTTCCGATTAGTAATATTTTTGTTCTTAAGTATGCTTTGTGTAACGGCCTCCATTGCTGCATCATAAAGAGTAGTAGTGTACTGAGAAAACAGAACACCATATTCTTCCTCATTGTCAGTTGATACAAATGTATTTGAGGTAGCACAGTGTTGTTCCTTATCTTCTTGCTCATCACTACTTTCAGCTTGTTTTAATTCATCTAATTCCATCTGTACATGCATGCCATCCAAGTCACTATTTCTGTCTTCATCTTCATCTTTCAAATCATTTATTTTTTCTTCAATAAGACTACTTTCCATTTTCGAGGAGCAATATCTATTGCTATTGCTCGGTGAAAACAGAACACCATCCTCATTGTCAGTTGATATAAACTTATCTGAGGTATCGGCACAGTGTTGTTCCTCATCTTGCTCCTCGCTACTTTCAGTGTGTTTTAAGTTGTCTAATTCCATCTTTATTTGCATGCCAGCCAAGTCACTATTTCTCTTGTCATCTTTCAAATCATTGATTTTTTCTTCAACGAGACTACTTTCCATTTTCGAGGAGCAATATCTATTTTGTCAGAATTTAGATGAAAAATTAAGTAGTCATTTGAAAGAATTTAAGGGATCACAGTAGCAAAGCCTTTAAGCAGAAATTAACATCACAGACATTTCTTGCAGTCAAACTGTGCAGACTTTTCATGAATCTTGTGGCATCCCACATGTATCTTGCAAAAATAAAAGTTGGTGTGGCTTGCTAAATCAGCATATTTGATGCAGTTTGCATTTTGATAAGAATCCACCTTAAAAAACAAAAAAAAAGTAATTTTAAAGTCAAGGTAATTTACTCAATTTAACAACTGCAACCCTTTAACAAAAAATACAAAGTTAGAAAACATAAAAAACAAGGTCCACGAGACTAACAATGCCTTTAAGAGGATCACTGTAGTATACTGAAGGTTTATTTCAGGAGATAAGTATCAGACTTGGACAAAATGGGCCAAGTTTACCAAATACCAAGCTTACTCCATAAGTGGTAACCAAGACTGCAGGTATTTTTCAAAAACCTTAGTTGCAGTTTTTCTCAACTTTCACATTTTTTTCAAAATATAAAGACTTTGATTTTAAAACATCATCAAGTTAAGCTCCCTCATATCTCCTACCAGATACAGAGCACCATTCACCTCTTACTCTACATGGTAAAAAGCCCAGAAACAGGTTATACTTAGAAAGAAAACACTTGGTGAACAGGCAGCAGTATGGAAAAGATAAATCTGACAAGAATAAAAGGGGAATGAAAGAAAATAGTAATTAAAAAGGTTAAAGTTATAAAATCTTTTATGGAGGATTCAGTATTTGGAGACATTAAATATTTTGTTGCATCCCTAGTATGAACAATACAATTTTAAAAGCAACACTGCTACAGGGTCTCACAACAGGGAGAAAAGAAAAAAACATAGGTGAGGCAGGCAAACCCTGTTAAGCATATCCCAAATATTTCCCCAATTAACCTGCCTTGTATACTGGGTCAATATGTTTATCAGCCACTCATGTTCTGGAGCCCACCAGTGTCCAGGTTGATCAGATGTACCAGATGTCTCCTGAAGACATTCACGTTCTAGATGAGTTTAGGAGGTACAATCATGGTGACCGAGTACAGCACAGAACAAAGCAACTGGAGAGGTCTATATTAAAACCTGAAAAAAAGTGGAACAGTTTAATTTAAAAAATGAGGGATAGGCAAAAATTAAAGTAGTACAGAGAATATAATAGTAAATTATGTATGCATCTATGGATTTGTCTTTTCCTATATGCATATAAATTACAGAGAACGGGATAATTTATGTGCAGGGGTATGTCACACAGTTTCATGACATGATGGCCAGTAGCCTGTTGACATGGGGTCTTTGACAAGAATCTCTATGTGCAAAGTTGTGGGCTGGGGTGACCAATAACCTGGACTGCACAGCTACATGGGCTGGGTGGTTAATAGTCTTGTCTGTGCTGAATTTATTTAATTAAATTTGCTTTCATCATGTAACTCTCAATCATATAATTCAACTTTAGGAAAAAAAGCTTGTGTGTAAGAAATACATGCCCATTATCAAAATATGCAAATAAATGTAAATTAAGGTAGCATAAAAAAAAAAAAATTTGGGAAAAATAAAATCATAGGGTTGCATGTACTGCAAATAAACTAAGTGGGAGTTAAGTGGTAGCAAGGCTCCTTTACACAGCAAAGCTCTGCCCTGGGAAGTGGTGCAGATGCAGCAACCAATGGAGATGCACCGAATGTAGCTAGGCTACAGACTAAAGCTGGCCATAGACGTAAAGATTTTTGAAAGATCCAATGGTTATCGTGAGCAAACGATTGTCTCAAAACGATCGTTTAAATGTCCAACTAAAAAGACCATTTCAGGCGATATTGCCAGCAAAACTGAAGGGTCGCCTGCCTGCTTGGCCCTGCAAACATAGGTAGATTTAATGGGGACCGATAAAGATTTTCTAACCTGGCCGATCAATCTTCAGACCAATGTCGGACGAAAAATCGTAAGATGTACAATCGTTTGTATCCCACTAACCGCACGATAATTTGACAGATTGGTCGGACTTCCCTTAGATCGGTCGTTCAGCAGGGAAAGATCGTTGCGTCTATGGGGAGCTTAAGAGCATTTGTTTAAATTGGTCACCAAAAGAGGAGCTCACAACCTGATCTGACAACCAATGATCTGGGTCAATTCAGGAGTATCAAGTTCAAGTTCCCTAAACTGACCCAACTCTATGTGTGTCATTGTGCAGGATAAAATATAGGGAGTACTTGAATAAACGCACAATTATATTGTTTCCTACTAAGTTGTACTTCAATAAATCCTTAATGTAAAGGAGAGCGTGAATACTATGCGACTCGTTCTAGCCAACTTTGTCAAAGTCATACATGGTCTGGACAGTCCTACTTAACTTTCATCTGACTCATTAAAGGGATACTGTCATGGGAATTTTTTTTCCCCCAAAATGCATCAGTTAATAGTGCTGCTCCAGCTGAATTCTGCACTGAAATACATTTCTCAAAAGAGCAGTTTTAATATTTCATTTTGAAATCTGACATGGGGCTAGACATTGTCAATTTCCCAGCTGCCCCATGACATGTGACTTGTGCTCCGATAAACTTCAATCACTCTTTACTGCTGTACTGCAAGTTGGAGTGATATCACCCCCCTTTTCTCCCCA
Organism: Xenopus borealis; assembly: GCA_024363595.1. Taxonomy (NCBI): domain Eukaryota; kingdom Metazoa; phylum Chordata; class Amphibia; order Anura; family Pipidae; genus Xenopus; species Xenopus borealis. Next base: position 64,153,583 of record CM044435.1, read on the forward strand.
GTAGCCTAACAACAGAACAATGGGAAGGTAACAGCTTCCTAACACAAGAGAACAGCTGCCTGGTAGATCTAAGAACAGCATCCAATAATAAAAAAAACCATGTCCCACTGCGTACTATTCAGTTACATTGAGAAGGAAAAACAATAGCCTGCCAGAAAGCAGTTCCCTCCTAAAGTGCACAAGTCACATGACATGGGGCAGCTGGGAAATTGACAAAATGTCTAGCCCCATGTCAGATTTCATGACTGAATATAGAAAAAGTCTGTTTGCTCTTTTGAGAAATGGATTTCAGTGCAGAAGTCTACTGGAGCAGCACTATTAACAGACGTGTTTTAAAAAAAAAAACATGTTTTCCCATGACAGTATCCCTTTAAGAATGATATTGCTTCATTACACATACATTTTACACAGGGACTGGTATTTTTTCTTATACTTCAAGCTCCAAGGAAAGACGGCACTCCGATCAGGAAAACAGGTTTATTTGGAATTAGGGATGCTGTGCCCTACGTGTTTCGGGAATCAATCCCTTAATCAGCATCCCTAATTCCAAATAAACCTGTTTTCCTGATCGGAGTGCCGGGGGACGCTGCTGACTGAGCACCTGATCGGGTATGTTGGAGCAGATAAGAGGAGTGAGCTCTGAGCGGTCTCCTCTGCTTATTTTTTCTGATAGGTAACATCAGGAATACAATATTAACTAATAATACCCAAGAGCCACAAATGTAATGTAAGTTGATACAACCAACATTATATTTGGGTATTAGCTGGTCACCATGGCAATACATGACCTGTATAAAAGAACAAGGCTGAAGGAACTCTTCAGTAAGAACAGCCTTGTATTTTGCAATAGGTGGTACATTATTACCTATGTATTAGCTATAAGCCAGAGGCTAGATGTGATCATCATGTGAATACTTGGCAGGTAAGCAGAAGTCCACAAACAGCTGTTCAGTAATTATGTGCTTTTTCCGCAGCTCGATAAACAGTTACATACATAACAGCTGGGGGGGGGGG
>CM044435.1:64154616-64165584 GCA_024363595.1 Xenopus borealis
TGTGGTGTGGTGTGTGTGGTGTGTGTGGTGTGTGTGTGTGTGTAGTCACGTGACCCAGGTAAAAAAAAAAGTTCCAAAAGTCACGGAGGAAGTAACATGCATATTAGTAGTAACATGTCTGATGCTTTCAGCCTCTACTGCATTTCCGGTGGGAAAGAACATGTTGCTGAATGGGCAGTTGACCAGTTGTACATGATGTATACGAATGATGGGTTACTGTGCACAATACCCTAAGTGACTTGCAGCCCTGTAGCGTGTCCACACCACACGCATTCCCGCCCGAGTCCGTTCAAATCAATGGGTGGCCATTACAGTATGTGTCGCGCTGTTTCGCACAATAACTACGGCCGAATCATCTAGCCAATCTACAGTCAGCGCCAAGAACGACAAACATGGCGTCTAACAAAACAAGCGCACGCAATGGAGTGTAGACAAACACACAGAGGGGAGGGGGGGTACTGAGCGTCCTCCTTCCCATGACGCCGGCAGCTGCCTCACAAGGTAGACAGAAGTAGGGGTCAGTGGCATAACACGCGTCTCCCCCACCACACACGCAGCCAACATTAACCTTACTCCAACTCCCAGCATTCCGAGCAGCCGTAGGTTGTTCTGGGTTGCGAGTCGCGACTGGTTCCTTACTGCACAATGAAGTCACAGGTCAAACATTCCCGTGCCAGTGTAGCAACTGTAAATGAAATCATAAAGGAGAAGTCGTTTCTCTCACCTGCTGGTGCGGCAGACTCACGCTGGCTTATCAACAGCGACAGAGACGGCTTATCTCCAAAGTAAAGGCAGACAAGTAGCGTAACCGGTTACAAAGAATCACACATCAACCTGAACTCAAGTCCTTTACCCAGGTTGATCCAGCCACTGGAAGAACTAAAGAAATGCACTTTTGGGAACAACACGAAAATCTTCCCGACCGCCCGGTCTCTTAAATACCCTTTACTCGGTGGCCTCAACTCGGCCCAGATTCCTCCTTTCAAACAGACAATGCGCTCTCACTACAACGCGTGCCGCCCCTCCCCAATCGCTACTACGTAGCTGCGTCACAACCCCTACGTCCCGCCATCATTAGGGAGGCTAACCGGAGACTCCACTATGTTTTCGTTGCTGTGGTGATACGCGGGGGGGAGGAGGAGAGAGAGACACAGATGACTCTGTTACAACAGGTTGAACCTCGTGTTACGTCTTATGGTGGATGGAGGGACGCATATATTAAAGGACTACGGTGGCTCGTCTAGAACATAGTATTCAGTTACCATGGCAATTGGCAAATAAAATCTATTTGCAATGCTCAAATAAAATATGTGGTACTACAGGCATCTGTCAGTTACGTTTTATTACTATCAGTCATGATTTTAGAGGTACAAAGCCGTTTAAATAGACTGCATCAAACCAATGTTGTGTTTATGTAGTCATGATATTCTTTTAATTTGTATTATTTGAAGCTTAAATTAGTCTGACCCTGATATATTGGCAAAACAAAATTTAACATATCAGTATGAGAATATACCTGAATGATATGTGGCCATTAGGGTTGCCACCTTTTCTTGGAAACAATACCGGCCGTATTTATCTTTTTTTCCTATTAATTACATTGGGATCAATACTGGCCAGGCCAGTAAAATACCGGCCAGGTGGCAACCCTAGACTGGCCATATAGTATGCTGATAAAAATGTGGCAGGGGCTTTATTTTTTATTTAAAGTTTATTGGTTTTCACATGCCAATCATAAACACGTATCAAATACGATAACGCTGATATGTATCGGCAAATCAGGTCCTCTACTGCCATTATTGCAATGTATATACATTTTGTAATTGCCCTGGCCTGCAACAAGCTTATAAAGTAATCAAGTGGCCCTGATATATTTGGTAAAATAAAATATAGTAAAATAACCCTAGAATGGTTATTAGGACAACCATGCTGGTGTAAAACGGATGTGACCTAATACAGCAACACATTTTCTGATAGAGTGCCCCCTGGTGTTAAATAGTGCTGTCCGACTTCTGGGGTAGTGAGGGCCAGTTTTTTTTTCTGTCCTGTGTGTTGGTGGGCCAATAATGGAAGCCTATGTTGACCACTCCCTGTTTTTAAACCACAACCACGTCTATATTGATGGTGGTAGCATACCAAAAGTCCAAATGGTTGTGCTCACTCAAAAGTTTTGACTCGGGCACCCTTCCAAAAACCTGGCAACCCTATTTGGGTAGGCCACACAAAGGGGGTGGTGATTCACCAGTTGGACATCACTGGTGTAAAACATGTCATGAGGAAGTGGCTGACATTAGGTATGCAGACAGAGGGAGTACACTGCCTTGTGCTATTTTTAAGATAAGCTTTTCTAAAAAGCTTTAATGCTTTGATGTGATTTTCTGTGATGATCTTGAACTACTATGCCACATGTGAGCAACTTTGCATATTTATTAAAGGGGTTGTTCACCTGGGGTAAGCACAATTCAGTATGCTAGAAATAATGTTCCCTCAAGCATGTTAAATCAGGTTTTGGCCCATATTGATATCTAATAATCTACTAAATTTGCAGTAAAGGCTATACTGCAAATAATAGAATAATAATATTTAGTCCTTGGTATTTATACATGTAACTGTCACTGTGTCATCCTGCTATGAGTTCTGTAAGTGTTTATACATGGAATTTCCACTGTGCCATCCTTCTTTGAGCTCTGGGGGTATTTATTCATGGAATTCCAAACTGTAAAGCTGCACATCAAAACAAACATTAAACAATCTATGTGAACAAGTCTATTATGACTCGGCAGGTAGGATGGCCAAGTGGTGCTGGGCTAGAAAAGTTCCACAGGTCTTGCATTTTTTATTTCCAATAAGGAGTGCAGGTTGAAGACAAAAAAGTAGAGATTGAATTCACTGGTGGGAATACACTTCCAACCCACAGTGAATTTAATTTTCCTTGTTCTTAAGGGATCTACTAAAGAGAATGATTTTGCTGTGGGGCCCAATAATTTGTCATTCCACTTATGTTTATGAAGGAGTTCGTATAATAGGTAAGTAGATCCTAATAAAAAACAACTGGCTATACTCTATAATAATTTGTTCATGTAAATAAATTTATAATTTAATAATATAATAAATATAATTTATTAATGGTCAGTTCATTGTGAGTCAGTGGAGTTTGCCATTACCCTAATACACTTCCTGCTGATCAGAATTTAATTTGGCCCAATACAAATGTCCCCTTCTCCACTTGATAGCAGCTCTGGTGTTGAGAGAACTGTACATGAAACCACTTTAAAGCAAGGGAAAGAACTCTTTTTACTACCCTCAAGACAAAGGGGATGACCATTGCACAAACCTTCCTTGCAATTAAGAACTCTGGACCTGAATTCTACTTAGGGAAGGTGACTTTAGGAGACAAGGAAGGATTATCATATTGGTAAGAGCAGCCCTGCTTGGTATGGAACATATTTTAGAAAGGGCTTTTTGAAGATTTCTTGACCTTTAATTAACATCCTGAGCACTAGAGGCAAGACCTTCTTAAGCTGGTCATATGGATGAATGTTTAACAAAATTAAAGGAAAACTATACCCCCCGGACAATGTAGGTCTCTATAAAAAGATATTCAACTCGTATGTAAAACCCTGCTTCGTGTAAATAAAACATTTTCATAATAATATACTTTTTTAGTAGTATGTGCCATTGGGTAATCATAAATAGAAAATAGCCATTTTAAAAAATAAGGACAGCCTCCTGGGATCGTATGATTAAACGGTGCACACAAACATACCAAACAAACTATAAAGTTAGGTCACCTGAGCCAATTAACAGAGTGACAGAGTTGTGTCTTCTTTTTTTAATGTGGACTGCCCCACTGCCTTTATATGTAAAAACTGTGACAGACTGGGGGGGTTTATGCAAGTGTGTGTGAGCTGACCATTCTGACTGACCCAGTTTCAGGACTTCATTCTCTGCGTGGCAAACAAACAGCTAAATATGGCCATAGACGTAAAGATTTTTGAAAGATCCAATGGTTATTGTGAGACCACGATTGTCTCAAAACGATCGTTTAAATGCCCGATGTGTCCATCAACTAAAAAGACCATTTCAGGCGATATTGCCAGCAAAACTGAAGGTCGTAGTCTGCTTGACCCTGCAAACATAGGTAGATTGCATGCGGGCCGATAAAGATTTTCTAACCTGGCTGATCAATCTTCAGATCGGTGTTGGACGAATAATTGTAAGATGTACGATCCCACTAACCGCACAATAATTTGACAAATTGGTCGGACTATCTTGGTGCCGAGTATCTTCATCTGAATTGTTTGGATTGAAAATTTTACACTGAAGAGCAAAGGGGTAAATCAAAGAAAATCTGTCTTTGTCCCAAACATTATGGAGGGCACTCTACATGGAATTGCCACTGTGCCATCCTGCTATGAGTTCTATGGGTATTATGCATAAAATTGCCACTGCGTCATCCTGCTATGCGTTTTAAGGGTATTATACAAGAAATGCTTATGATTAAGGGCAACCGTGCCCAAAACGCTCCAAGCCAGCCACGAAGAGTGTTTTTTAACATGGAATAAATAAATATTTCCTGTTTTTGAACAAGCAGTCTGGTGTTCAGAATTCTACAATTTTCTCATCTCTACTGTGTACAGTGTTGGACACTAAGAGATTCCTGCACCCAGCCAAATGGGGAGTGTCTTATTCAGGTCATCAAAGTAGGTGTGACCTAAACAGTTTGCCCACGATGAGCTTCGCTCTCTGTAATTGTTTTCCCCTAAAAATCTGATCCCCCTATAGCTAGAATATCATAAAGTTAGAGCTAGAATATCATATTCTACTTTAATGGGAAACAAAAGTATGTCAGACTCCATCAAATTGTATGCAGTCAGAAGATGACTACATGAAGACACAGCATGCTACATTCCCATCTGACAGTAGTGTTGCGTTAGATGGAAAATATTCCATGTAGTTTACCCATGTGACTACATTCGAGGATTGGATATGTTGACCATCCTACAACAACTCCTATGAAGTTTAGCCCTAAAAGTTATATGCATTGAAGGGCTGTGTGGAACTACACCGCTCTGCCACACTGCCTTTACAACAGCTAGCAGCCTTGATGCAAGTAGACCAAAAGGGTCAAGGGCACTGCAATGAACGTAAAGATCAGCTCTATAATCTCCACCCTACACCTACCACTCATTTAAGGAGAACTAAACACTAAAAATGAATAGGGCTAAAAATCCCATATTTTATTTACTAAACTAATTGCACCAGCAAACATTTTCATCTTCTCAATAGTAACAATGATCCAAGACTTCGCACTTGTCACAGGGGTGACCATCCTGCGACACTTACACACTCAGTCTTCTGCCTTACCTCTCCACCCATCTCATTATCCTCACCTGTTCCTCATGAGCAATCCTGACCCTTTATAAGCCTGCCCTTGACCTCTGTGCGGTGCTTGATTATTAAAGCTCCCAAGCTAAATCCAGCGTACCACTTGTTCCTGTGACTCAGGTGCCTGATTCCTGCCTTGTTCTCTGTTCCTGTCCTTGTTCCTGTCTTCTAACTTTCTCTGCGTTCAACCTGCCCCTGACCATGGCCAGTTTACCGGACTCTACTTGTTTGCCGCCAGACCTGACCTTTTGCTACTTCTTTGGATCACAACCTGCCTCTGACCACTGACCTGGTAAAAGGACTTCTGTTTTTCTTGCAAATATCCAATTGGGTTAGCTGCACTTACTTTAATAAATCTTTCCACGCTACAACATGTTTCCTGTGTATCAGCACCTCAAATACCCACTGTTTCCATGTTACACAGCACCTAGGCTCTTGTCTGTAAGCCACTCACTTGTGGCCCAGCCTGATGGACAGGTATCATTTTAAAATACAGTAACTCTTAAACAAATATGATAAAGTGGTATGATTTTAGAGAAAACGTTACTTGGTTAGTTAGTGAAAAGTAAATCAATTTAGGTAACTAATAATAGTTAATTATTTCAATAAGATAAAGCTGATATTAAATTACCATTTTTGTGGTAATTCCCCTTTAGGTAGGTAGCATTCAAGGAATGAGGTCAATACCACAGCAACAGAAGGTTCATGAACAACAAGGAACATGCACAAGAACAGACTAGGAAGACTTACAAACAGGGTTCTGATCCTGAAGTTTCCTCTTGATGCAGCTTCAAGTGATTTTGGGAGAAAAGCAACACAGTGATTCACATTGTCTGTGGTAACGTTTTTACAGGCGACAAAGTCCAGTTGAAGGTAACAGGTGTTGCACTTGATTGACATTTTTTGTCAGCCCAAAGAAACTGTATGACTGTGAATATGCTCAGCAGCGATTCTGTGGCTGCCGCCTGATGCGGCAGCCCTGATCCCACTCCACTTCACAAATCAGCGTCGGACCGGGTCAAAGGGGGGCGGTATCGCTAGTGCAATAAGCGCAATTGCGCTCTCTGCACTAGCTGACCCAAATTTCCAGGTTAAAACCAGGAAATTCAGCTCTTAAAGTTACAAGAGGCGGCTTTTTGCCACCCCTTGTAACTGGCTGCTCTGTACCGCCTGAGGCAAGGTTCTCACCTTGCCTCATGGCAGGAGCGGCCCTGAATATGCGAAGCTAAGGTTTTAATGAAACTTAATTTCTGTACTGCATACAACCTTGTAACGATCTGCAAAGGGATTCATGGAAAATGGCTTTCAATGGCAGATATGGGCACTTTAAATATCTAGTCATGCTCTTTAGCCTCTGCAATGCCCAAGAGATATTGCAACACTTTGTAAATTATGTGCTCTGTGATTGAATTTTAGTTCTCTCAAATAACATGAAAAATATGAAGAAAGCTTTGTAAAATTTACACACGTATAGCACCCAATAAGATGTTTCTTTTAAATAGGTTATCAGTAAATGCTACCTAGTGATTGGTTGCTATAGGCGACTAGATCTGTAACAAATAATGCACCTTTTTTATAGAACCCCAATGAATTTTATGCAAAACATGAAAAGTGTGACTTTAAAAAGACCTCTACTGAATTTTTAGGTTTCATTAGTTCACCAAAGGGATACAAAAAGACAATGGGAAGGTTACCTCAAACCTGGTGGTTCAAGGCAAGAGATGTAAAAGGGCAATATTTACTTAAAGGGGAACTCCGGATTCCAAACCAAAGTGTCCCACATAACACAGAAACCCCTAATCTACCCATCACAGTTACCTGTTTTCTTCAAAAAGTATGAATAAATGTTTTCTGTACCGAAATCCAGCTCTTCTACAGTTCTTCTCTTTCTGCATCATTTGAAATCCTGGCAGGGAAGGCGGGACTAAAACACTGATGTAACAACTTCTCCACAGCTGACAGACAGCATATAGGAACTACAAAACCCACAATACATTACACTGTGATGTTCCATTCCCTATTGACATCACATGTGCAGGGTTTGCAGGATGCAAGCTGAGGACAGCTGGCTGCTGATTCAAAGTTAGAGTAGTCAGCCAGCTCAGCAAAGTAGTCAGACAGATCAGCAGGGGGCTAGGGATTGGCTGCTGCTGGCACTAGGGTTGCCACCTGGCCGTTTTTTTAACGGCCTGACTAGTATTTTTGATGGCTGATCCCAATGTTATTAATAAGAAAAAAAGATAAATATATAGGAAGGCCGGTATTTTTTTTAAGAAAAGGTGGCAACCCTAGCTGGCACAGGTACAGATTTGGGCAATATGAAGGATTGGCTGCTGCTGGCACAAGTACAGATTGGAGCAATATGAAGGATTGGCTGCTGCTGGTGCAGGTAAGGATTGGGGCAATGAGGGATTGGCTGCTGCTGGCACAGGTACAGATTGGGGCAATATAAGGGATTAGCTGCTGCTGGCTCAGGTTAATGGGGCAATATGGTGACTGTTGTTGGCACAAGAACAAATAGGGCAACATGATAGTGTAGGACCAGGTGGCTGGGGCACTGACTGAAGCCCTTGCCTAGGGTGCCAACTGCCAAAATACACCCAGCCCTGTTCCCTACTATGAGACTTCTCGCTTTCAAATTCAAAGTAGCAAATAAACATTCTTCAGAAAAAATTGTTTACCAAAACGCATTTACTGCACAACATAATAGGTACACATTTACACGTTCCCTATTTGGCTCTTTTTTTCATGTTGTGGTAATATTTTAATACAGTTGGTTGGTTCGCTAAAGCTCCCGATAGACGCAACGATATTTCCCTGCCGAATGACCGATCAGGGAAGTCCGACCAATCTGTCAAATTATTGTGCGGTTAGTGGGATACAAACGAACGTTCATCTTACGATTTTTCGTCCGACATTGGTCTGATGATTGATCGGACAGGTTAGAAAATCTTTATCGGTCCCCATGCAATCTACCTATGTTTGCAGGGTCAAGCAGGCTGCGATCCTTCAGTTTTGCTGGCAATATCGCCTGAAATGGTCTTTTTAGTTGATGGACACATCAGGCATTTAAACGATCGTTTTGAGACAATCGTGGTCTCACGATAACTATTGGATCTTTCAAAAATCTTTACATCTATGGGCAGCTTTAGGGTCTTCCCAATAGACCAGATCTTACACGAAGATTTGCCTTAAAGCGAACCCTCATAACATGAGAATACCGATCTGGAGTAACATAAACGTGTGCAGAGTCACAATGTTATCACAGTAACCAAAACAGATCCAGCAGGACTGAGAAACGGCTTTGCCTCTCTAATGATGGCGGGACGTATCAACCATGACGCAGCTACGTGCTAGCTAGTGGGGAGGGGCGGCACACGCTGTAGTGAGAGCGCATTGTTTGTTTGAAAGGAGGAATCTGGGCCGAGCCGTGGCCGTCTAGTAGAGGGGCCGGGGAGAGTCTGGGCGGCGGCAGATCCTATGGATTAAGGATCTTTTGGTTGTTACCGCCAGACCGGTTCGTCTCTTCTCGACTGGATCAAACTGGGAGACGTACTGAAGACGCAGGGAAGCGGTGCGGTCCTTTGTGATCGGCTCCGCTGCTCGTCTGCAGTTTACGGAGAAAACGGATCGCCGAGCGAGCCGTCTCCATTAACCGCTGACAAGCCAGTGTGAGCAAGTCCGTAGCCAGCAGGTGCGTTAAAACTATTTAATTCCCGTTCTCTCACAGAACACTCTAGCCCCGTGTCTGTTTCGACTGTGTCCCTTCAGTTGTATTGCATTTGATCCACACAGCTCTATTACCCAACCTTCGGCCTTTGTTGTAGCTGAACAAAAGCTGGAGAGGCTCATGTTGGACAGCCCTGCCCTGACCTCTCTCTTTCTCCCGCCCCCAGGCAGCTGCAGGCGTCAGGGGAAGGAGGACGCTCAGTGCTTCCCCTCTGTGTGTGTGTACACTCCGCTATCTGCGCTTGTTTTGTTAGACGCCATGTTTGTCGTTCCTTAGTGCTGGCTATAAACTGGCCGAGGGATGCGGTTGTAGTCCTTGACGGTACGGTGGCTGGTTGCTAGAGTTATAAATACTCTCCCCGTAGTCTAACGACCACCCATTGATTTGAACGGGCCCGGGAAAGTGTTTGGTGCAGTGACGTCAAGGGGCTGGCATCCTTCCCAAGGTTTAGGGGGGGGTATTAACCCTATCTTCTCCAGTTTTACCTCTGTGCAACTAATGCAAGAGCGTTTACCCAGTGTAGGGCATGTTAATCTACGCTGGGAAATGAGCTGCGAGTCGCTAGCTGGTCTAACCGGAAGTGTGTGGAATTCTTGTTGGGCAACTTGTGGTGATAAAGTTTTCCCCGAGTCACGTGACTTTAAGATCTCACTCCAGCTGTTCTGCGAGCTGTTTATGTTAACTGTTTGAGTGCTGCTGACCTAGCGACAATTTATCTGTGTGCGTACCGCTACTAGATTTCGGAAAAGACTTGTGGCATAGGTTATGGACGTCAACTGTGTTGGTAAACTGCAGTTCCGAGCATGGTCTCGGAGCTAAAACTAGTCAAAGGCTTGTGGGAGTTCCCAGTCCATTGTAATCTCTTTTGGAATGCAACATGTGCTTTGTCATGGGCAACAAATGTGGTCTTCTTCTGTCATGGATTTTATGCATTTCTTTTTTACTTCTGTATGTGAGATGCACAGTCACTGACACATTTGCCTTTTATTGGTGCCTGATAAGTTGGATAATTTCCTGATAAGTTGCAGCATTCCCTTACCCATATGTACAGGAAGAGTAGAAATGAGTGCACACTCTGGCTTTTACTTATCGAGAATGTTAATAGTTGTTAATGTTAGGTGTCTAAAGTAGATATCTGTTTATTATTGCACATACAATGTGTAGGACGTTTTAAAATGGTTGTTTGGTAAACATTGGAAAGTTTTTAAAGGGGTTGTTCACCTTTGAGTTAACTTTTAGTATAATGTAGAGAGTGAGATTCTGAGACAATTTGCAATTGGTTTTCATTTTTTATTATTTGTATTTCTTGAGTTATTTAGCTTTTTATTCAGAAGCTCTCTAGTTTGCAGTGTCAGCAATTTGGTTTCTATGATACAAATTACCCTAGCAACCCTGCATTGATTTGAATAAGAGACTGGAATATAAATAGAAGATGGACTGAATATAATGATAAGTAATAAAAAGTGACAATAACAATACATTTGTAGCCTTACAGAGCATTTGTTTTTAGATGGTGTCAGTGACCCCCATTTGAAAGCTGCAAAGAAACAGAAGAAAATTGCAAATCATTAAAAAACTATGAAAAATAAATAATGAAGACCAATTGAAAAGTTTCTTAGAATTGGCCCTTCTACAACATACTAAAAGTTAATCTGAAGGTGAACCACCCCTTTAAGAGGCTCTTCACCACCTTCATATTAATAGAAAGTTATTCTATTCAATGTTACAGTATACATTAAAGATTTTTGAGTACTGTGATGGCAGTTGAAAGCAGTATTTATCTTTTGCTGTTTGTTTTGGTCCTGACAATTGGAGCAGCCTAGCAGAAGTCCGTTAACCAGTACCCCAGG